>OY998238.1:1878924-1912843 GCA_963922005.1 Cornus suecica
GGTTAATATCGAATTCGGATCATTATCGGATTATTGACAGGTCTATTGATAAAGATGACAAAAACTCCCGATCCGCGATCCGAATCCGATAATTCGATGAATTTTTACTTAATTAATTCATATTCAAATTTCTTCATTATAGGATATGTGATCCGATTATCTAATTAAAAAAATACAAAAATATAAAAATCAATAAATATTGAAACACTAAAATTATTCACACTTTTAATAATTGTATTTATGATCAATCATTATTAATAAATAATTAAAAACTAACATTTATATAAATGTACAAAATTAAATATAGGATAAATTACACTTTCACCCATGTTGATTGGATATATTACATTTTGATCCCCTCTAGTTTGGATAATTACACTTTCACCCCTCTAATTTGATTTTTCTGGCAAGGTTAATGTCAGTCAAAGATGATGTCATTCCATTTTTAGGTAAGAAATGACTATGTTACCCTTGAATTAATGAAATTATCTTTCTGCCCTCAATTATTTATTTATTTTTCAAAAATTTGAGAATTTTTTTTTTTTTAAAATAAAATAAAATTTCAAACTGATTAGGGTTGAGGGTCTGCTCTCAATTGTGAGGCCAAAATCAATGCTCTCAATTTGGACTTCGTTTCTGCAATCACCACCATACCCTCTATAACCACCACCACCATCATCAGAAAAAAAAAAATTTAAAAATTCAAACTGATTGAGGGTTGAAGGTCTGCTCAGCCTCTCTCCACCTCCAACAAACCCTAACCCTACCGCCTCTCTCCACCGTCAAACATCACCACCACCACCACCACATCCCCGCCTCTCTCCGTCGACGCCGCCACCACCACCACAGCCCCACCAAAACCACCATTATATATTGCTATAGGTATATATATACACACACATAGATAAAGAACAATTGTTTTGAGTGTTCAAAATCGAAAATCAGTGGGCATCATTTGATTGTGGGGTTGTCAGTTCATTACTTTCATATCTCTAGCCATGAAAAATAAAAAAATCAAGTTGAAGAAGAGAGGTGGGGATCTACCCATGAAGAAATTATTCGTTGCAACGGTGATACCTCGTCATCAGGGTGATGTGGTATCACCATCCAATAAAAATTAATTATTTTTACATGTGTAATAGCTCTTAATATGTCAGCATTCAAATAGATTATGAAACAAAATTTTCTTTTATTTTTATTTTTGGAAAAGTTAAACTTTACTTTGATGCATGCATTTTTTATTAAGAGATCTCCAATATGTTCTTCTTCTCCTCTCCTTCGTTAAATTTGTCAAAAAAAATATTAAAGATACAAATTAAATGTACTAATTATGAGGAAATTGAAATAGTAATAAAACAAGAGTTGTGGCCTTAATATCTAATTTTAGAGTTAGTAATCCTCTATAATTTAACTTATATTCATATCTGAATTTTCTCCCTCTCCCACCACTATTGTTATTCAAATATTTATTTTTTTAAGTTTATGCTTTGACAATCAACCAATACTAAAAATACACAATTCTGCAGAGTGAATTTTGTCCATGAGAAAACCCTTCACTAACGTTAGAGCTTAGAATGATAATGTGACTCTAATTCTAACGATTATATTTACTCACCTTATTTGCCATATCCTTGTTCACGGTAGACGACTTCAATGAGCAGAACTATATAGTATATATATTTATATTAGATGCATGTGATTGTGATTTAGGTTACAGACCCAATACTCTTAAGTTATGGGTTTTTCTTTTAAGTTCTTTACCACTATACTCTGTCTTTTAATCATTTAAAATTAAGGTTTCAGGTTTCAAGAATTCATTCATGGTGTTTTTTTATGGTATTTTTCTTGTCAACTGGAAAAGAAAATATGATTAAATAAGATCTCTTCTTAATATAAGAAATGATACATTAGGTATTACACTTAAATATAGTCATTCATTCCTTTTTGTTTGTTTTCATATATTTTTTAAATTTGTTTCCATATCTATTTGAATGTTGACATAATAAAAGTTATTACACATGTACAAATGATTGATTTTTATTGGATGGTGATACCACATCATCCTAATGACATGGTATCACCGTTGTAACGAATAATTTCTCCTAACCATGATACATATATACACACTTGTATACATACATACATATATATATAATTTCACCCGCCACCACCGCTACATCAGCTACCACCACCACCACCACCATAGCAGCAGCCACCGCCACCATAGTCCACCCCAAAACCCTAGATCCCCAATGGAAGGGTAAACTAGTAATATACAAAATCAACAGTTTTTGGTGTTCAAATTCATTAAAATGAAAGGGGTATTAAAGTAATTTACTATTCATAGTGACCGGAATTTAACTCTGATGGGTTTAAGGGGGTTAAAGTGTAATTATCCAAACTAGATGGGGTCAAACTATAATATATTCAATCAACAGGGGATGAAAGTGTAATTTACCCTTAAATATATACACATAAAAATATCAAATATATATATATAAATATATTATATATCGGATCGAATTGACATAAATCCAAATCCAATTTATTAAAAAATCAAATTATCGGATTCGGATCCTAATCGGGTTATCGAATTTTATTTTCAATTCATATCTTATTAATCAAATCAGATTCGGATAAAAAACCGATCCATTGACAAGTATAAGTACCATCACTTCACAATTTACAACCAATAGTTGATTGAATAAAATGATTTTTTTTTTCATTCGTCTCGGTGTTTCTTATTATTAAACAAGTTTCCAAACACCATTTCATCATCATATTTGATGCGTGTTTGGTAGATGGGTTGGTGCCCTTTTTTTGGGTTTGGGCTAAACATTGTGTACCAAACCATGTTTGGCAAGCTTGGTTCTGGATCCACAGTGGTAAATCATGGTGCACCAAGTGAAGCAATTTTCAACCCATCTCAATACATGGTTTATTTTGGTTTGGTTACTGTAGCTCCACCCAAAAACCAACAAAGCTCACACCATGGTTTCCTCTAACAATAACTCATCAATCATTGGTGTACCATTTCATTATCAACAAAAGTCAACATTGTCATGTTTGTCATTTTATTAAATAAATAAAATAGAATTAAATAAAACCAAATAAATAATAATAATAAACATTAATTAATAATTAATAATAAATAAATAAAAATTGAGTAAAACATTAGATAAATAAAATAGAATTAATAAATAATTAATAATATATAATAAATATTGAGTAATAAATATTTAAAAATAATAAATAAAGTAAAATCAAATAAATAATAAATAAAAATATAATGAATAAATAATTAATAATAAATTAATAAATATTTAAAAATAATAAATTGGTAAAAAAACATTGAAATTTCAAATGGAAAAAGATTATAAATTTTCAAACTACGAACCAATTGAATAATTGTTGCAATATGGTGAAATATTATTATTCAATATTAATAATTTTTGTTAAAAAAAATTAATCCTTAATGTATTTTTATTTTTATTTTTTATTTTTTAAAACATATATATTTACAAAATATTATTATAAATAAATAAAATGTCAAACTATTTAAAGTTATCAAATATGATTTGGTTTCAAAATTTCAGCTCATACCAACTCTACCAAACATGATTTAGTTTTTCAGCTTTATTTTTTCTCATACCAAAATTATCTGCACCAAACATGATTTCTGTTCAAAATAAAACTACAACCAACTCAACCAAAAATCAACACGCACATGTGCCAAACAGGCACTTGGAGACCCAAATTTGTACTTGCAAGCATAACCACTTTCTCGTCAATTTCTCTCAAATTTCCCGCCAACTAACTTAACTATGTCTTACGGTATGAAAAGTGCCTTCAAGAGTCTCTTTGCAATTAGCCCAAGAAAGGGTTTCAAAACTTACATCGAAAAAAGTGTGTCTCTTCTGAAAAATTTGTGCAAAGAAGGTCTGAGAACTCAAGGAAGTGTACTTCATGGCCATTTAATCAAACTGGGTTTATCATCTGAGAGATTTGTAGCCATCAGATTGCTCATTATGTACCTAAATTGCAGGAAATTTCCCGAAGTTGATCAAATGCTCAACGAATTTGATGGGTTTAATCTTATTGTACATAACTGCTTGATTAATGCTAATGTTGATTGGGGGAACCTTGATGAAGCTCGTCGCCTGTTCGATGAAATGCCTCAGAGAAATGAGGTTTCCTGGACTGCATTGATTTCGGGTTTTATGAAATATGGTAGAGCAAAAGAATCAATGTGGTACTTGGAGAGAAACCCGTTTCAGAATGTTTACTCATGGACAGCAGCGATTAGTGGGTTGGTACAGAATGGGTCGAATTTCGATGCATTGAAGCTGTTTCGGAAGATGCTTGTATCTGGAGTCTTGCCGAATGATGTTACTTTTACTACTGTTATCAGAGCTTGTAAGGACTTGGGTGATTTTGGAGTTGGGGAGAGTGTTCTGCCATTAATTATTAAAGTTGGGTTTGAGCACAATGTATCTGTTTCTAACTCTTTGATCACATTATGTTTGAGGTTGGGAAAAGCTGATTTGGCTCGGAGAATTTTTGATCAGATGGAAGAGAGAGATGTTGTCTCTTGGACTGCTATCCTTGATTTATATGTTGAAAAGGGTGACTTGAGAGAAGCTCGTCGGATCTTCAATGAGATGCCTGAAAGAAATGAAGTTTCTTGGAGTGCAATGATTGCGAGGTACAGTCAGAGTGGATATGCTGAAGAGGCATTGAAACTCTTCCACCAGATGATTCAAGAGGGGTTTAGCCCAAACATATCATGTTTTTCTAGCGTCATAAGTGCATTGGCCAGCCTAAAGAGGTTGCAAGCGGGGATGAACATCCACGGACGTGCTGTAAAAATGGGAATTGAGAGAAATGTCTTTGTTGGTAGCTCGCTGCTTGACCTGTATTGTAGATGTGAAAAACCTGAATATGGACGCCTTGTGTTCGACTCAATTTTGGAGAAGAATGTTGTTTGTTGGAATTCTATGATTACTGGGTATAGTTTGAATGGTCAAACAGAAGAAGCTAAGGAGCTCTTTACTAAGATACCTAAGAAAAATAATGTTTCTTGGAATGCTATGGTTGCTGGTTACTTGCAAAATGAACAATTTGATGACTTATTTTTAGTATTCCAAGAAATGCTATTGTCAGGTGAAACTCCCAACAAATCTACGTTCTCAAGCACTCTATCTGCTTGTGCAAGCATAGCCTCATTAGAGAAAGGCAGGAACCTCCATGGGAAAATTGTTAAACTTGGGATGCAATATGATACTTTTGTGGGCACTGCACTTACTGACATGTATGCGAAATCTGGGGATATTGAGAGCTCTAAGCAGGTATTTAATAGAATGCCCGAAAAGAATGAGATCTCTTGGACTGCTATTATTCAAGGGCTTGCGGAAAATGGTTCTGCAGAGGAGTCTCTCATTCTGTTTGAAGAAATGGAAAGGAGTTCAGGTATCGCACCTAATGAGCTAATTCTTTCAGCAGTCCTATTTGCTTGTTCACACTGTGGGTTAGTTGATAAAGGACTGCATTATTTTAATTCGATGGAGAAGGTTTATGGTGTAAAGCCGAACGATATACACTACACATGTGTGGTGGATATGTTGTCTCGATCAGGACGTCTTTCTGAGGCGGAAAAGTTTGTTACAAGCGTGCCCTTTCAAGCAGAAGCTAATGCATGGGCAGCTTTATTAAGTGGTTGTAAGACACATGCGGATGAGAGAATAGCAGAAAGGGCAGCTAGGAAGCTCTCAGAATTGGCAGAGAAGAAGCCCGGAGGTTATGTTCTGTTGTCCAATATCTATGCTTCATCTGGTAGGTGGGTTGATGTTATGAACATTAGAAAACTAATGAATGATAAAGGATTGAAAAAAAGTGGTGGTTGTAGTTGGGTGGAAGTCAGAAATCAACTCCATCTTTTTTATGCTCAAGATGGAAATCACTCTCACTCGGCAGAGATATACGACACTTTAGCACTATTAAATTCTGAAATGCGGCTTTTAAAGAGGTACACAGTCTGAAATTCATCTGAAGTGGGAAAACAAAATCTTGATGCCCTGGATTTTTCGGGTAGTTGTTGGGTTATTTGAATTTTCATGTAAAGCTGGACAACCCGATACACCTTTCTTTTCTTGCAGTAGTCAGGGTGTCTGTCCAAACCTATATGTTAAGAAGAGTATTTCTGATTACAAGGCTGCAAAACAGCCGCCAATTTTCCAAGTGGAGTGGATATGATAGTTGGGTTGCTCTGCTGCTGCTTAGAAAGTGTGCTTCCGGATGAATACTACTTCCAGAAGGTCCTGATCTCGCATTCGGTATATCTCACATTATTCCATCTTTCAATTTTCATCAGAATTAGCTAACATTTGTAGTAAATATAATTGTTTAAATTGCATCTTTCAATTATCATCAGAATTTGATATCATTCGAGGCTGAACAGAAGATGTGGGAACCGCCTTCACAAGTAGTTGCTCTTAAACGAAATTTGCAGCATGCGACTGGAGCATGTTATTGTCTAGGCATGTGATCGAGGACAAGCAATGACTGGACAATATTCTAACAGAGCTACCACTGAATGTTGACAAGGCAATGTTTTTCCATAAAGGTATTGAAACCTAGTTCATTATTCAATGTCAATAAGTCAGTCCCTCTCATTCCGCAGAGGGGAATCGTTCCATATACTTCTCTCTGGTAATAAACTAATATAACGAACGTCTTAGCCATGAACTGATATGACAAACTTTCATTTCATTTATTTATTTACAGCTGAAAGATGCATACTGCTTATCTATTGAGGACTGAAGACGTTACAAAAACAACACAACTGATGATAGATGCATTCTATTAACTGGAAATTTCACTCAGCGCATTTTGTTGCAGGTAAATCAGGTGATGTATAAAGGACTGTTGGTAAGAGCATTGCAAACACATTGTAGAATATGCATCACTTGGTGGCTGTCGACTGTCGAGTGTCAAACTGTTGGATTTGTGTCTATAGTCTACCTTATTCAACTACTGAGAGATCTCCTGGCTACTGAGAGAGTAGCTGATAGTGGAATGTAATGGTGTATATCATGTACTCCAGACTACTAGAGGCTCTGAATGTGAAAATGTGGTTTTGTACTCTCCATACTTTTCTTTTCTTTTTTAATGAAATTAGCTATTTGGGAGAATAATATTACTGTAATTCAACACTAATAAGTGTTTACTCATATAAGAGCAAGAGGGAAAAAAAAAGGTGGTCATACTTTTTTGTGCAAAAACTAAAACAGATGTGATATTCACTTCAACTAAAACAGACGTGCAATCAGCAATATTGAAAACAGAAGAAGAAGATATGATTATATAACTCAGCATAAGGTTATGAAGAGAGAAGTTACAGCTAACATTATTTTTGTATTAAGTAGCACTCTGTCATCATAATTATTAATAAATAAAAAAATTGATAATCATTCTAGAACTTTATCTCTTTTAGTGATATGAGAAATGTATATGGAACTTTATATGTATTCCAAAACTTGAGCCGTTTTTCTAATTTAATTAAGGGTTAATTTCAATAAACCCCTTATATTATTGAATTTAATCAAGTAATCTCTCCTATGTCCGATTACCCCATGTGCTTTCCAATTTCCTATGTCCAAATCCCCCACCCCACACACACACTTCATCAAATATATATATATATATATATATATATTTCGGAATATATATATATATTTCGGAAAATATATATATATATATATATATATATATATATTTTCCGAAATATATATATATTTAAAATATTTATATTTTTTGAAATAAATATATATATTTTATGAAATGTGAAGGTGGGGGGCAAGGTGATGAAATTGAAAAGTATAGGGGTCAATCCGGACATATGAGGGATTAGTTGATTAAATTTAATAGTATAGGGGATTTTATTGAAATTAATTTTTTTATTGCCAATAAATTTATATACTCCCTCCATCATAATTTAGTTTTCCACTTTGCATACTTTACTTGTCCCAAATTAGTTGTACAATTTCGAATCCCAATAAAATACTATCATACAGTTTTCCACAACTATACTACATTATTAAGGGCAAAATAGAAAAAATAAAAAAATTATTGACTTTTCAAACATGGACAACTAAAAATGGACGAAGGGAGTATGAAGTTCTCGTAAATGCTGACATTAACATATTACTTATTTAAATCGTGCTAGTTTGTATTACTTGGAAAGAAGTAAATAGTCTTACACAAAGAAAATAGTTATTTATACTTATAAATCAAATACTCTCTCCGTCCATTTTTAGTTATCCATATTTGAAAATTCAACAAATTTTTTTGTCCTATTTTGCCTTTGATAATGTAGTATAGTTGAGATTTTTAGTTGGAGTCATTGTTTTTTGAAGTTAATGAAGCGGGATAATTTGCGAAAGTAAATGATAATATTGTATACATAAAGTAGGCAAAGTGAATTATCAGATGAGTATAATAGAGAAACAAAATGTGACGTTTAAATGAATAAATAATAAAAGGTTAATTTCAGTAAACCCCCTATGGTTTAAAAAAGATCACTTTGCCTCCTCCTATACAAAAAAAACCCTTGCACTTATTAAATTGTATCAACTTGCCTCATTCCCTATAATTTTGGACCAAAATACCCTTGGGATTTAATGAAAAATTATTTAAAATTCAAAAAAATATATAAAATTTGAAATATATATATATAATTTGAAAAAAACATATAAAATTCGAAAAAATATAAATAATTCATAAATATATATATATATATATATAATTCGTAAAAATATATAAAATTCATAAAACAATATATATAATTCGAAAAAACATATAAAATTTGAAAAATTAAATTAAATTAAAAAACAAACATATAAAATTCGAAACAATATATATAAAATTTGTAAAAATGATTTAAAATTCGAAAAATTATTAAATGATTTAAAATACCCCTGGGATTTAATGAAAAATGATTTAAAATTCAAAAAATATATAAAATTCAAAAAATATATATAAAATTTGAATAAAATATATAAAATTAAAAAAAAAAACATATAAAATTAAAAAACAAACAAATAAAATTCAAACAATATATATAAAATTCATATATATATATATATATATATATTTTACAAAATATATATAATTCGAAATTTATATATTCTTACTTGTATTCTTTTGTAGTCTTAATATATTATCTTGTTTTTACATCTTCTTACTTGGTTTTTTCAAATTTTATATATTGTTTAATGAATTTTATATATTTTTATGAATTATATATATTTTTACGAATTATATATATATATATATATATATATTTAATTTTATATGTTTTTTTTTTAATTTTATATATTTTTTTCGATTTTTTTTAAATTTTAAATCATTTTTCATTAAATCCCAGAGGTATTTTGATCCAAAATTATAAGGAATGAGGCAAGCTGATACAATTTGATAAGTGTAGGGTCTTTTTTGTATATGAGGGAGACAAAATGATCTTTTTTGAAACCACAGGGAGGTTTACTGAAATTAACACATAGTAAAAGTATGGGTTAAGTGCATTAAACCCCTATCTTCTTTCTTCTTTCTCTCAACTAACCCCCCTGAACTAAGCATTGCCCCCCTAAAAAATTTAAGTGTTGCATTTAATCTCATTCCGCTATAACACCGTTAGTTAAATTAGGAATTTGCACTCATATACCCTGAGGTTTCGGTCAATTGCACTCGCCCCTGAGATTTCATTTTCCTTGCAATGACACCCCCTGAAGGGGTCAAGACCCCATAAAATGACTCTTGTGCCATTGTTTTAATGTAAAAGACATGTTAGCTAAATTAATTGACCAAACAACCCTTGTGTCTTAAGCTCAATTTAAAAAACTTTTCAAGTACTTTGGATACAATGATTTTTGAAATATTATCACATTTCTTTAAATTATTTTTTTAAAATTGTCATTTTTGTAATATAGGCCCCAAAAGTTATCATTTTTTAATTTTTCTATAAAACTAATATTGTGACCTTTTACATTAAATAATAATAATACACTTTATTTATGATTTTTTTTTTTTGTATTTTAGAAGGTGATACATGAATAAAATATTTGTGAGCTCATATAATATAATTTAATTTATAAATAAATAATATACAACTCCTACAATTTAAACAAGTAGTAATACATTTTAATTATAGTTTTTGTTGTATTGTAAGAGGTGATAAATGTATAAAAATGTTACAAATGACTTATAATTTATTATTCTTTGTGTAAAATTAATTTAAGTCATTACACTGTAAAATAATAACAAACTTTATTTATTGTAATTGTTTATATTTTTATAAAAATATGACAAATGGTTTATTATTTATTAATTTTTTTGTAAAGTTAATTTAAGCCCTTACAATTTAAATAATGTCAAACTTCACTTATTATAATTTTTTATATTGTAAAAAGTGATAATGAATTAAAATATTAGATAGTCCTTGTATTTTTATTAGTAGTATATAGATAGATAGATAAATATATAGATTTTGGTATTTTAAGTTATATTATTTTTCTTTGCCGAAATATATTTGTCTTATATCTTTACTCTATATCTTATATCCATTAGAGTTACATTTCAGTTAATGTATATTAATTATTATTTTTTTTAAAAATATGAAAATATTTATAACTATTTGCCGTATATCTTTACTCTATATCTTTTGAAATATTCATTAGAATTACAATTCAAGTAATGCATATTAATTAATTATTATTATTTTAAAAAAGTATTGAAATATTTCCAACCCATTTTCTTTTACTCTATATCGTTTTGACATACTCCTTAGAGTTGCACTTCAACTAATACATATTAATTAATTAATTTTTATTTTGAAGAAAATATTTGGAAATATTCTCAACCACTCACATTTTAGAATAGTTGTTATAGATATATATGCATTATAGGGTTTTCATCTTGGGGCATGGAAGTAATTTCACCACCTAAATATTTGTCTCATGAAATAAGGGAGACAACATAAGGGCATTCCGGTCATTTCTCCCCTTTAAGGGGTGTCATTGTAAGGAAAATAAAATCTCAAGGGGTGAGTGCAATTGACTAAAACCTCAGGGGATTTGAGTGCAAATTATTCTAATTTAACTAACGATGTTATAACGGAATGAAGTGAATTGTAAAAGTTAGAATAATTTAGAAAATTTAATGTAAAAAATGTAATTCAAGAGATTAGTTGAGAGAAAGAAAATAATCGAGGGTTTAATACACTTCACCCTACAAGTATAAAAGCAAGTAACTTTCCATTTTTTGTCTGATAGTGGTAAAATGTACCACTAGGACTGAAATGCATTAGTGGAGCGCATCATACTTACTAAGTGCTTGTTTGGCTAATGGAGTGGAGCCTTGGTTTTGGGTTTGTTTTCAAAAAATGGCACCAAACTCATGTTTGGCAAATGGAGTGAAAATTTGGAGTAAACACTGTAGCAATTTCATGGTGCAACTTTTGTGAAAGAATGAGCCAAAATTTGGAACCATCATTTTTGATGGTTCATGGTTTTGGTTTTGGTACCAACACTGTAGCAAATTTATTTTTGATATTAATAAATTTCGAAAAATTAAATATTCTGAAAAATTAAATATTTATGAAAAATAAATATTTCGAAAAATTAAATATATTAATATATTATAATATTAATATATTAAAAAATATTAATATTAATATATTTTAATATTATAATATTAATATATTTTAATATATTAATATTAATATTTATGAAAAATTAAATATTTCAAAAAATTAAATATATTAATATATTAAAAAATATTAATATTAATATATTTTAATATTAATATTAATATATTTTAATATTACAATATTAATATATTAATATTTATGAAAAATTAAATATTTCGAAAAATTAAATATATTAATATATTATAATATTAATATATTAAAAAATATTAATATTAATATATTAAAAAATATTAATATTAATATATTTTAATATTATAATATTAATATATTAATATTAATATTTATGAAAAATTAAATATTTCGAAAAATTAAATATATTAATATATTAAAAAATATTAATATTAATATATTTTAATATTATAATATTAATATATTAATATATTTTAATATATTTTAATATATTAATATTAATATTTATGAAAAATTAAATATATTAATATATTATAATATTAATATATTAAAAAATATTAATATTAATATATTTTAATATTATAATGTTAATATATTTTAATATTAATATATATTAATATTATAATATTATAATATTTTAATATTATAATATTAATATATTAATATTAATATTTATTAATAAATAAAATGTGAAACCCATATATTAATATATATTAATATTTATTAATAAATAAAACTAATAACTCATATATTAATATATTTTAATATATTAATATTAATATTTATTAATATATTAATATTCAGAATTTCAACCCACATCAACTTTACCAAACATCACTTTTTCAGCATCACTTTTTCTCACACCAAAACCATCTACACCAAACATGATTTGGAACCAAAATAAAACCACTCCAACTCCAACCCCAACCCAACTCCAATCAAACCAAAACCAAAAACCAACTCCACACATCAACCAAAAAAGCACTAATTGTTACCGAAGTTGAGAGTTCAGGCCACGATGATCTCCCGCCAAAGGACCAAATCGTACTTGACACCGACTATAAATACGCTCCTCGCTTTTTTCATCGGTAGTCTCTCTCTCTTGGCTCTACTTCTGCTCCCCCAAGGTAATAAACCTCTCACTTTCTCTCTCTAGATTTCTCGGTTGAATCTCTGAAATTTCTGAACAGAAACCCTTCTCTCTCTCTATATATATATACACACACACACACACATATACACACGCGCACATCTATACACACGTAATTTCCGATTGAATTTCTGAAATTGAAATGAACAAGCATCAATATTCATGTGTTCTTATACGAAATCAAATCTATTTCGCTGTGTATCATGCATTTACATTACTCGCACATTGTATACATGAACAAGTAAGATATAGGAAATTTCTATATACCTGCTTGATAGTTCCACTCACTGTGATCTTCCAGAAGAAAATTAGGCCCCAATTGGAATCGAACTTGAAGCAACTGACATCGATTACAGTGGATCTCAACTGCACAGGTGTTGAGAACATTTTTTTCTACATATTTAATTGAATTCGAAATTTCTTTGTTCTTGGAGGATTTTTTGTTTTCATATATGTGGAGGAACACATGAATTTTGTGATTGTTGTTGCGGTCTATGACTTTTGAGTGGAAGTATTAGATTTTCTGCAATTTCATTTGATCTGCAATTTCCCATCCACAGAAGATACATGATGTTTAGATTTTAAAAAATTCAACATACATGAGTTCAATTTTTTTTTTCGTTCTTTTTATTGAATTATCTCCTCCTTTGGTTAGACTAGTAACAGTAACTGAGTCAGATCATTGCTTATTTGAGTAGTTTTTGTTTAACTCGGATGAATATTAATTAGTTACTATCAATTTTCCTCCCATATCATGCTTCTTTTAAAATTTGAAATTCTTTTAATTTTTAGGACAAAAGATATTCTCGACGGAAGGACGCTATGAAAATTTTGGTTTCCGTTGTCAGAAATGAAAATTTAATTTCCTGATATTCTAAAACTGTTTTTCCTTGTCTTTTTTTATTCTTGGAAGGATAGAAATTTTTATGAATCTACAGTATGGAATTTTAGTTATTTGTTAGTTTAGAATGAAGATTAGAAATTGCTGATGTGGTTCATTGTGCATCATCAAAATGACAAATGCAATTCGAAAAATGGCAACAAACTGTAATTTTCACTAATGTTTCATGCTTGATAAGTAGATTGGTTTCAATATTTGATAAACTCGTGGTTTTTTTTCCCAACACTCATTGTTGATTTAGAATTTTCTCCTTTCACTGTTTGTCGTAATTCCCATTGCTCTAATTAGAATGCAACTCTTTCCTGAATGGAAACACGACGTGCTCGCATGGTCATTGGCCAAACTTGAGAAGCAGAGACATTTGATTGTATAATAAAGTTGTGTGCTTCAGAAGTGATTTTACAGCTATTTTTTTTAACCACCAACGTTTCTATTGCATCTAGGATCCTGGTTAATAAATTAAGGTGAAGAGTCTTCTTGCCTCGTTGATGACCAGAAAAACAGAAGGGGAAAAGAAGAAGCTTGTATCATTGCATCGATAAATAAGCTCATTTATGGATTCCCATGCACTGAAATCTGTCTCAGAGCTACCAGTTCCATTCCGTTCAACTTTTAGTTTCAGGTAATATGTTTTAATTTAAATTTGATCAAATTGATGCAGAAATTTGGCAATCACATGTCATGCTGAGGTCATGATTCATATGTTAATACTTCTTCTGTTCCTCTCAATTTATGATATCTGCAGAGCTCCAACTGAGTTTGTTAATTTGATGAAAGTTTCAAAGAAGCAAAATGTGTGCATGAATATGTGGAAGAACCTACTATTCTGATCTTTAGCTAATTATATGTGGGTATCTAGTTTGGCCTTTCTGGCACAATACCTTCCCGAGCCTTCGTAGACTTGAAAATGTCTCTAATTGGTCTCTGCCAATGTGCAGCAGTCAAGATAGGAAGGAATTCATGTTTCTTTAGCAATTTCTGTCTGTATTATTTTAACATCAATCATGCAGGGACCTCTGGCTTCATATACTGCTCAGTTAATATTGTTCTCTTGCTAGTTTGCTATAGAGGGTGTAGAAGCGTACAGCTTGTACCGTTTGGGCCGGGAAAAACTATACTTACAAGTTACATCTTGTGCATGTAGGTATTTTAACTCGCTGCAGAGTGAGTGCTTTTCTGCTTGTTTCCTCTCCGATATAAACATGGTCATTTCTGCACCAACTGGAAGTGGGAAAACAGTACTTTTTGAGCTATGTATTTTGAGGCTCCTCTCAAGGTTCATTTCGGCAGATGGAAGATTTATCCACATAAAAGGAACCCTCAAAACAGTATGCTCCCTACTCATTTTTTCCTGCACTAAAGTTTGAGTTGTTTAGTTCAATATTTAGGAGATGTAACTGGAAGTGTCAGTTTCTCCTTTTTAAGGGCACCACTCCCTACATACCAATAGAATACCATTAGAAGACTGTCTGAATCGATTTCTGGGGAATTTGAGACACATGCCATTTTACAGATTGGTGGCTAAAGTCCTTGTTCCTTAATTACAGTTCCATGGTTCTGTTTCCGGTGTATATTTTATATTATTTTAAGTTAGATATATATGCATGTTTTCTTTCTCTGGCAGTTAGTAAGCTGTTGTACTGGGTTTGTCTTTATTTCCATGTGGTGGGAAGATATATATAGCCCCATCTAAGGCTTTGGTCCAGGAGAAGGTTCGTGATTGGAACCAGAAGCTCGGGTCATGGGGGATAAACTGCCTGGAGCTTACAGGTGATAATGAATCTTACAATATAAGGAGTATACAAGAAGCAGACATTATTCTAACTACTCCGGAGGTCAGTCTGAAATAATGTATATGCATCATATTTAATAGCAAATTGATTTTTACGTATCTATTTTATAAACCTTATTTCTGGAGCATGGTTGAAAGGCTTCTGTCCTTTGTGTAGAAGTTTGATGCAGTGACTCGGTATAGTATAAAAGATGGCGGCTTAAGCTTTTTCAGTGATATAGCACTTGTACTTCTTGATGAAGTTCACTTATTGAATGATCCACGTGGAGCAGCTTTGGAGGCAATAGTAAGTAGAATAAAAATGCTGTCTCGCAATGCAGAACTGAAATCAAGTCCTCTGGCTCGTGTCCGGTTCCTTGCTGTTTCTGCTACTATCCCCAATATTAATGACCTTGGTATGAAAGTGCTGATCATGAAAGATTTAGCATAATTCCAGTTTATTTTGTAAATTTCTTCTTAAAAGTTGACTGCAAATTTAATAAGCAGCAAATGCATTTTAACTTTTGCAGCGGAATGGCTTATGGTTCCTATCCAAGGAATTAAAAGGTAGATTTTAGCTGAAGGATGCGGTGGATATACTTCTTTTTGTATTTAATCCCGATACCCATTTAGTTTTGCGTGGCTGTCATTTTCTCCACAGGTTTGGAGAAGAAATGAGACCTGTAAAGTTGACAACCAAAGTTTTTGGTAGATATAAAATCCTTAGTTGCATTTTTAATTTCATCAGTTGTCTGTTCCTAGTGAAGTTTAAATCCATGATAATACAGGTTCTATGAAAATGATGAAATAAAGCTAAAGCTATGATTTGTTTTACATTGTTCTTCACATGTCACAATTTGAAGGAATTAAGTGAACATTTAAAGGCATATATCTTATGTATGTATGCATGTATAGACATTATATATTATGATTGCTGGGCCTTTTATTTATTTGTTTACCATGGCTATCCTTGCCTGCAGGTTATACCGCAGCAAAAAATGATTTTCTATTTGAAAAAGTGAGTGCTCATATTTTTTCACGTTTTTATGAATAATTTACATTTTTTTTTTTTCTTCTTCTTAGAAATTCTGTTAAGTGAAAGTTCTCTAATCATTATTAGAATGTCAAACAATTATCATTTCTTGATGTTCTTCTATTTTTCCTTTATCCAGCGTCTACAGAACTATATTTTTGGTAAGCATGATATGCTTAAATAACCGAGCAAAAGATTATGCTCTTCATTTTTGTTTGTATGTCTTTTAAGACTACTATAGTGAAATATCACGAAATATTAAATCGCCAAAACTGATTTGCAGATATTCTCATGCAATATTCTAGAGGGAAATCTGCCCTCATTTTCTGCTCGACTAGAAAAGGAGCACAAGAAGCAGCACAGAAGCTCTCTCAGATTGCAATGACCTTTGGTCATTCAAATCCATTTATTAAAAGCAGAGAACAGCTCGAAAGGCTACGGGAAGCTTCACTATCATGTAGTGACAAACAAATGCAATCATATATCCTCTATGGTGGTATGTGGTATTTTTTTCCTACTTCGGACTTATTATTATCTGATAATTTGAGAGATTTCGGAGGAACCTTTTCGTAGAAGAGAGTGATAGGCAGGTGGTTGCTATGTTTTGTGAATTATTTGGAATGAGATTCAGGTTGTTGTTTATTGAAATTAATTACTTGTTTGCAGTTGGCTATCACAACGGTGGGCTTTGCCTGAAGGATCGCAACCTCGTTGAAGGTCTTTTTCTTCATGGTGATCTTCAGATTCTGTGCGCCACAAACACTCTTGCCCATGGAATCAACTTACCAGCACATACAGTAGTGATCAAATCAACACAGCACTTGTATGTTGAAATATTTGTTCAATAACTTTACTCGTAGAACTCTGATGATCTCTTTCGTGCTTAATCCATTTAACTTGCTTCTTCACCAGCAACAAGGAAAAAGGGCACTACATGGAATATGACCGATCAATGATATTGCAGGTGTCAGTTGTCCTTGAGTGTCTTTGATTAATTTTTGTAGTTTTCGAAAGTATCTAATGTGCTCCCCCGCCTAGAGAAGTCATTTTTTTATGAGAAACTATGCTTCTCTGAGATCTAATGCCCCCTGGTTAGAACCTTTAAGTAGTCCAAATAGGTTGCCAAGTAAACATCTTTCTCAGTTCTAGGACTATAAAGGACAGTGAGCAGTCGATGAACATGACATGATAATAGAAAATTAATTTTTATATTTTCCTTGTGGGCTGGTCTAATAGAAAATTAATCAGTTTTGTGGTTATGCAGATGTGTGGAAGGGCAGGTCGTCCACCATTTGATGATACTGGGATGGTGATTATCATGACAAGAAGGGAAACAGTAATTAAATCTTTCTCACTCAACCCCCCACCCCCCACCCCCCCCCCCCCCCCCCCCCCCCGGGGCACACATGCACTTATATGTTGACTAATAGGCATATATATTGTGACCGTTAAAGTTTATTTTGGAAAATTGTATTCCCACTCCACAAAAACAATCTTAAACTCCAGGTTTGAGGGAAATTGCCTTCTTTTCTTTGTGGGAATAAATCAAATGGATTATGAAGATATTTTTTCTTGAACTGCAGATATCACTTTCCTTTATTTTTCAGGTTTTTTGTTAGTTTTCATGGAAGTAGATCTTGGCCAATGTCTATAGTTCCATTACTTCTTTACTTTATATATTGTTATCTATTGTTTGATATTATTATTATAATGTGATCTTAGGTCCATTTGTATGAAAATCTTCTGAATGGATGTGAAATGGTTGAATCACAGTATGTCTATACTCTTCCAACTCTTATTCTCATGGTGCTCTAGAATTTACATACAAACTGGCCATCATCTAACTAGTTATTTTACCTGTTTGCTTTCTCTTTAGACTGCTCTCATGCATCACAGAGCACCTAACTGCAGAGATAGTTCAACTGGCTGTCTCAGATATAACGCGGGCAATTGAATGGCTAAAGTGCTCATTCTTGTATGTGAGAATGAAGAAGGCATGTTCTAATTCGTAAACCTTATGGAAACTTTTTCTATATTCTTTTTTCATTTGGTCACATTTATAATACTTATAGTGCAAAACCAGAATCCTGAAAACTATGCATTAAAGAAAGGCATTCCAAGTGACCGTATCGAGAAGCATATGCAAGGTATGTATATGAAAATAGTGATAAAGTTTGTAAATATTCTATTCCCCACTGCTTGATGAATCTTATGTTCTGCCAGAGATTTGTGTTCAGAAAGTCAACGAATTAACAAAATACCAGATGATCTGGACAGATGAAGATGGTTTCCTCTTGAAGCCGCTTGGTATCAGACTCATGAAACAGTATCTTGCCTTCCATGTGTTATAAAAATATCTTGAACTTAAATTGGTAAACCATTTTCTGGTTTCCTTTCTTCAGAGCCTGGAAGGCTGATGACAAAGTATTATTTGAAATTCGACACTATGAAACGCATTATGCAGTCCCCCACAAAATGCAGTGTAGAAGATGCGCTTCATATAGTTTGCCTTGCTGAAGAAATTGCTTGTATGTTTCATATGCCTTTAACAATTTTTGAGTTAATAAAAATTTGGGACTGACATTTCTTTTCCCTGGAAATTAAGGGATACAGCTCAGGCGAAATGAAAAGAAGCTACTAAATGACATAAATACTGAAAAAGATGGCCGGCTTCGCTTTCACATCCTTGATGGTAAAGGGAAAAAGAAAAAGCGTATTCAAACCAGAGAGGAGAAGATATTTGTGTTGGCAAATGACTGCTTGACTGGGGACCCTTTGGTGCATGATATATCCATGACCCAGGTCTAATCAGCTCAAAATTTTGTAATGTACTATTTTCTTAGGCTCAAAGCTTTACTTAATCTGATGATGAACTGGTTTGTGTTGCTTTAGGATACTAATTCTATATGCGCAACTGGTTGTAGAGTTGCCAAGTGTATGAAGGAGTATTTTATTTATAAGAAAAACTATAAAGGAACTTTGAACGCAAGCCTTCTAGCCAAATCTTTACATCAAAAGCTATGGGATGACAGTCCATACTTGCTGAAGCAATTACCTGGCATTGGAATGGTGACTGCAAAGGTAAGCTTCAACGCTCTCTAGCTAAAGACATTTGATATCTTATTATTGATTCGTATATTTCTTTTTTCTTATTTTCCTTCTTACAAC
This sequence comes from Cornus suecica, assembly GCA_963922005.1. Taxonomy (NCBI): domain Eukaryota; kingdom Viridiplantae; phylum Streptophyta; class Magnoliopsida; order Cornales; family Cornaceae; genus Cornus; species Cornus suecica. The sequence goes on from OY998238.1 coordinate 1,898,622, forward strand.
CAAACTATTTTCTCCAGGCTCTGCATTCAATGGGGGTGAAGTCATTTGAGACCCTTTCTGAAGCTGACCCTAGAAAAATTGAGATCATTACTAATCGAAAATATCCATTTGGGAACCATATTAAGGAGTCACTGCTGTCACTACCCTCAAAAGTCGAGTTGAAGGTTGAGGAAGCTGAATGCCATAGGCAAGGAAAAGCTAAGCTGATAATAACATTGACTAGGCTAACGCAATCCACACAATCAGCCAAACGACATTATGCTAATATGGTATGTGGCTAGAAATACTCTGTGCATTTGTTTTCAGAACAAAAGCAGCGATTCATTTAGGGAATTGAAAATGCAATTTTCCCTTGCAGGTTGTTGGCTTAGAAGAAGAAAATCTGATTGTCTTTCATGAAAGAATAAGGTGATGTTAACATCTTCTTCCCCCCTCCCCTCCTAATTTCTTTTTGAGTCTGACTGGAAATTAGAACCATTCCGCAATCAACCTGGGGGATAGTCTTCAAATGTAATACGTTGTCATTGATTTTGGAGTCATCCGAATTTGTTATGTTAGTTTTCTACTCAATGGCATTTCTTTCCACAATCATGGTATAGTTACCGGAGGAGTAGTCCAAATTTGGTTAATGATTTTCAATGTTTTGGTTTCTTCTTTGGGCCTGGGAAAGATTCTAGGTTCATTTATTCAACTGTTGAGTCCTTGTTCTATTACTTGATTCCATGCAACATTCAATTTCTTATCGATATGGTTAATAAATACTTCATATTGGTTGCAGCAGAGCGGAAGAGTTTTCCAGGTACAGAAACTTCAGTTCCTGTTCCTATGTTTAATTTGATATTACTGACGCATGTTGAGGCACTCCTGTGGCATGCCAAGCTGATTATGGAAAATAAGATTCATTAAACACTAAACTTTAACTGATGTGGAGGGTCGGTTTTATAAACCATGTAACCGAGGTTATTGGTTTTCCCTGCAGTCCCTATAGTGCAACAATTCTACTATCAAAGCCGCAGCAAGGGAAACTGACTGTTAAGGCAGATCTGATTTTCGAAGAATTCAGTACTGTCCATTTTGGTCTACTAGCAATATATTTCTGTGTCTACTGATACCTGAATTTTAAATTTGTCAGAATCATTTTGTATTGATCTTCATGCAGTTGGTATCGATGTCCACGAAAAATTTGTATCAACGAATGAGTGTGACTCAAATGTGATCAATAAACGTGGAATTAAGCAGGCTTCCATTTTTCCTGAGCCCATGGATGTGTGCGTCATTGAAGATGACCATGATATTATACCCCAAGCTCCAACCAAAGAATTCCGTAGCTCAAATCAAACCGAAGGGAAGAACGGTTCCATGTAAGTGACAAATCTTTTTTTGTTCCTAAAATTGTTCCAAATATTGGTTAGTATTCCAGTTTCTGTGGAATGAACCATTTGATTTCCTAAATCCAGGCCTAGTTTCAACCTCCTAGATGAAGACTTGGAAGAAGGTATAACTAAAGAGTCTATTCTGTTCAGTTTTATATCTTTCTCCATTTTTTCACCCAAAACTACTGATCTCTCAAATTTCTGAAGGTGCATCCACTGTTGAAACTGAAGATGATGATTGCAAAATTATAACTGGAAGAACAGTATTTGACCACATACGTGAGAAGGCCAAGAAATTTCCTCGATTGGCAGCATCAAGTAATCTATCTTCTCCGGTGTCCGAGGCATTGGTTCACCTCAGAAAGCGTTCTCGCGAAAAGCAGCTTGAACAAAATGATACTGTTGAAGTTTTGGAAGTAACACAGAGAAACAAAATTCCTCGTTGGACTATCGTAATGCCATCTTCAGAACCAAAAGGGGTAGAAAAAAGTAGCGACGGTATTGGGAAAGATCCAACTGCAAAGCACCTTACTAGCTCTGGTACTGTTACCTTGATGTGTATTCTGCTCATCATTTTTCTGCATTTTTTTTATGGAGCTTTAACCACCTACTCTATTTGTTCAAGGAAATCTTTCTCCTGAACCTGAAGAGAGCTCGTCCAAAATTGTAACCGAAGCAACAGTATTCAAACACATACAAAGGAAAGCGAAAAACTTTCCTGTGTTTCACAAATTGAAGACCCTGCAGTCCAAGTCTTCTGCACCAAAAAATGCACTCTATGCTAATAACCATCCTGTGATCATTTTAGATCTCGAACCCATGGAAATGGGGAACACTTTCGATACAAAGAAAACCACAGTGGTTGTGCAGAACATGCTTTGTGGAAGCTCTCATGGCACTTGTGGATATATAAACATGAATCCAAATGTTTCAAGCAGTGACGCTGGTCTGACATCAATCGAAACACCATCTTTCGGTACTACGCCCTTAAAGAAAGAACTGTGGTCGAAAAACCAGGGAAACTTCATGGACAGAAGTGCGAAGCAGACATACTCTCCCAGTTTATCTGGAAAGCAGTGCTGTTCACTGGTAACAGCTGGTGAAGCCAAGAAAGTAGATTCATTCCTTGGGTTTCAGAGTGTGTTCTCATTTCTCTAATTGCTTTTCAATAGTTCGAGGGAGATTTAAACTATTACGGCATTTCAGTACTATTTTCATTCCCCTGCAAATGACAGACTGAGTATAGCAATATTGGATTGGGATAAAAATCTCAATTCTATAGAAAAATTATAGCGTGATGTATTCAATATTTCCTCTGTTTTTGGATGATTAGCTAATGTAAAAAAAATATATATATATATATAATGTTCATAATAGTCACTGAAGTAGGATATGCAGTGAGGACCTGAAAATGTAATAGTCCACAGAATTATAGGTTATACACTACAAGCAAATGTTAAACCTATAAAGATTGTTCGATTCACGTAGCATACACATCTCCTCGAGAACAACACGTTTGGCCATTAAACGCAATGCGATGGTCCCCAATGAACATCACCACAAAGATGAGTTGGAAAATAATTCAAGCTGTTTGTTGTTTATCCACTACTCTACCGACAATATCAACCACACAAGACCTACATGTCAATTAAATATTTCAATGAATGGACACTGATTTGCAGCATAACCATATGCCAAATGGCCTCAGATCCTCATGCCATCACATTAAGCATTTACTCTGAATCAACCACCTATATGCTCTGATTAAATTCAATTTGTACACAGAAAAGCTTCAACATCAGTACATCACCATCAAAGATATCCTATTGTCATTCCACTTGACAATAAGTATAATCAACCGCCCAAATCACTCAAACTTCTTATATTAATCAAACACATCAATGTGGGACAATGGCTAGAGAAAAATAGGCATCAGTAGTGTCCTACTCTCATTAGTACACACAGAGAGGAAAAAGAGCTCCCAACTATATGCCCCTCTCTTGCACTCTTGCAAACTCAAAGCTAAGCACGAGCTACTAGTCATCTAATATATACATACATATATATATATGTATATGTATATGTATATGTATATATAACTTACTAATGATTGGGGTAAACACTACACAGTTTCCCTGCTTCAATCATTTGCATAAAAAATTGCATTTCCTCTTCCAGGGAATATTAGCAAACTGATTGTAACAAATTGTGTCCTCTACCGAAAAAATTAATGGAACCCTTGCTACGAAACCTGATTGATATTGTCGCGCTTGCATTGGGTGTGCTTGATCAAATTAAGCATGTTGTAGTTCTTGACTTTTTGATAGGCCATCTGAAGTATGGGCATAGGATGACTCTGTAGAGGTGTCTGAGACCTCAAGTTTTGCCAATACACTAGATACTAAGTTGTTTATGCTGTTAGACCTAATGGTCCTGTTTGGCTGGAGCATACTAGCATTCAAAAAAGGAGGTTGGTTTGGCACTGGAATTTCACATTCCTTGTTAGTCAGCATCTGAACTACTTCATCCATGGATGGTCTGCAAGCTGCTGAAGCTTGTGTGCATAAAAGTCCTATTTGAAGCACACGCAACGCCTCTTTTGCCGGGAATTCATTTTTTAGGCAAGGCTCGATGCAATCAGCCAATTTATTTGTCCTGTAAAGCTTCCAGACCTGAGGCAAAAATGATGTAGTATTCCAAATCATCAAACAAAACAATGCCAAATTGAAATGAGTATAGGATGTACATTGTCATAAGACTTTGGAAAGAGTAATGCAGGAGGTGTTTGAATCTTACAATATGTAGAAGCGAAACGGAGTCCTCTATGGAGGCATTGTTTTTCCTACCACAAACAATCTCGAGAACTAGCACTCCGAAACTGTAGACATCTGCTTTCTCTGTTAATTGTCCCCGGACAAGATATTCAGGCGCCATGTACCCTCTGCACCATCAGTAAAAATGCATTTCAGGCCGATTAGAATAGCGGCATGTAGCTAATATGGTATCAGAGCCAAATATCTCGTATTGGATAAAAAGAATATCATACATCACGGGCGTGTTTTTAGAGTAGATGGGTAGTTAACCCTTGTCGATTGATATTTTATTTTATTTTATTTTTTTCAGAATAAATTAGACAAGAAGTGGAACCATAGACTAGGTAGAAAATCATCTCTTACAGTGTTCCTGCAATTCCAGTGCTAAGATGAGTCTGATCAGCTGAGAAACACCGGGCAAGTCCAAAATCTGCAACCATTGGCCTAAGATTTTCATCAAGAAGAATATTGCTGCTTTTAATATCCCTGTGTATAATTCTTATTTGAGAACCTCCATGAAGATAGGCAAGCCCTTCTGCTGTTCCTATAATAATGTTCACCCTCTGGCTCCAGTTGAGAATTTGAACCTTGTTCCTATCTGTATAATTACCATGTTGTTTAGCTTCAATAGTTTCATCATACAAATTGTATAAATGTGATGTGTATTTACAATGGTATATAGAGAATAGATTACCAAAAAGAAACTGGTCAAGGCTCTTGTTTGGTGCATACTCATAAACAAGGAGGCTCTCTGGTCCTTCAATGCTACAACCCAACAGCTTCACAAGGTTCTTGTGTTGAATACCACTGATCAAGTTCACCTCATTGAAGAACTCATCTACCCATTGTCTTGTGTTGAACATCAATCTCTTCACCGCCACATTTTTCCCGCCAGGGAGTGTCCCTTTATATACAGAACCAGCTCCTCCTTGCCCTATTTTCCTTGAAGAATTAAAATAATCTGTTGCTTTCTCTAGCGTTTCATATTTGAAACTCAAACCAGACTTGTTATATGACATTGAAACTTTTCCGAGATTATCATGCTCTACGCGAATACAAGAAAACATTGATCAATATAACAAAATTGTTCCACTTCATATTATTTTATTGATGTAGTGACAATGTGTTAGATAATTAGAATACCTTCTTTCAACTTTGAAAATCTTATGTAGGCTGCATAAGCAGCAGACAGTGAAAGCATGAGGAAGGCGGCTCCTGCCAAAGCAATAGCTACTCCATACCCTATTAAAGAGTTTCCTGCCAAAAAAGGGAAAATAATAATAAAAAAAAGACAGCAATTATATTGTGAATTATCTTATAATTTATAAGTAATCAAATGCTACCAACTCATATTTGGATATTGGACATAAAATTTGAATGGGAAAAAAAAAACATGTTCTCTGCTCCTGCGAGGATGGAGCAACGTTTTCATTACGACAGGATTCAAGTGAATAGACAATAAATTGAACCTTGTTTCTACTTGACATCAATTCGACCAAGCACTCGCCGTCTATTTTCTATTTTCGTAATCTATCCATTAATTGTTTACAGAAATTGAAAGTCACTCACAGTATAGTAACCCTTGCAAGTAATGCATAGTAAACACAAAAACAAACTTGAGCTAGAGCTAGAGAAGATAACATATAAAAGAAACTCACTACAATCTAATAATGAGACTTAAATAATCAAACTGCCACAAAATGAATATTAAAATTGAAAACCCATTATTTAAACATAACCTATTAACTTCACTCAAAAAAGCAGATTCATCTCGATTATTTTATAAAGACATGGAACAGAAGAAACCAATACCAAACAATCACAGCATTCACTTCTTACAAACTGAAAAATGATTAGAAAATAAAATAGTATGCTTACCAGAGTGATCATTAACTTGTTGAGAATCATCATTGTAGAACTTCTCCGTCGAATACCTCAAATAACAACCAGCATTGAGCCCCCTCCCTTCCTTACTCGCACCACATTTCGCCACCTCCTTTCCCGCCTTCTCCAAACACTCTCTGCACCCATCTCTGCTCACGGTCTTCCAACACTGCGCCAAACCGAACACCCCTTTCACTTCCCCAACTCCAAACCCTCCATTCCACACAGCAATCCCACTCACTTTCTCAATCAATTCCCCAACAATTTTCCCAAATTCCGAAGGTACGGCCTCGTTGCCAATCAGCTCCCCATATGAGCTACTACAATTCAAAGTATCTCGAATGGGGTCGACACTCTGGTTGAAAAAGTTATATTTTTCGTAGCGTTGGAAGCACCCATCGAGGTAGATACGAGCGGAGAGAGAGGGGAGGCACCGGGGCAGTTTGGTCCGGGTGGCGGCGTAGCAGAGGAGGCAGTCTGTGTGAGAGAGGTCTTGGAAGCATTGGGCTAGGCCGTAGATGGGTGGTACTGTTGAGTTGATCGCATGGTGACCCCAGTGATGGGTGGTCACGAGCTGTGATAGAACTTCCATTTCTTTGACAAAGGTTGGGATGAAGTTGGTTTTTGGTGGTGGTGTGGAGTTGCCACAGAAGAGACCGGCCTCGGAGATTCGAGGGTCGGAGTGAGAGACTGAGAAGAGATTGATGAAAATGAAGAAGACCCAGATGAGATTTGAATTGGGCTTTGTGAAATTCGAACTTTTCTCTCTTGGTTCCATCTCTGATTTTTGTTGTTTGCTGGTTGAAATCAATGTGTCTATGTAAAATGTTGAACAGAGAAGAGAGTAAAATGCATCTGATGAAACCCAATTGGCTTCTTGTACTTCAGTTTTCTGTGTGAGTTGTGTGTGTGCTTTATGTGTGAGAGAGAGAGATTGAAGGAGCAAATTGGATTGAGGGTTATTGGAGTCGCAACATTTAACAATCTACTTTATAGTGTTCCCACTGTATTGTAAAGTCATTTTCCGTACCTTCCTCACAAATTGTACTGCTGCTCTATATATATATATATATGTGTGTATATATATATATATATATTTTTTTTTCTTCGTTCCCACTTCCCACCCATTTAAGAGCACATATATATATATATATATATATATTTTTCTTCGTTCCCACTTCCCACCCATTTAAGAGGGAAAGCGGAAACGGAAGTGAAAAGCATTTTTTTTTGGTCGACTTCAACTTTATGCGATGAAATTTTGTATTTCCTTTTCATGGCTTTACACGCTGGCAGTGATTATTGTGTACTGTGCCCTTCACTTCAACTTTTTAAAAGGTCGATTCTTCAGTTACTAGAAAAGAATTTTAGTTTTAAATTAAGGGTAAATTGCAATGACAGCCCCTAAGGTTTGGATCAATTCCATTAAGTGGTTGATCAACATTTTTTTGACAAAGACACCCCTGAAGTTTGCAAAATGTTGCAATGACACCTCTTGAAGACATCAAATGACATAAATACCTTTCATTTTATTTATTTGCATGTCAAATGTCTAAATTACCCTCATGCCTAAATCATAAACTTCAACCCCTATTTATTTTTTTATAGTTTTTTTTTCATTACTCTTGGTACTTATTTAAATAGTTATATCTATTTATTTATTTTACATTTACACTTAAATGTACAAAACTTTATATTTACTAAAATTATGTAATTATTACTAATTCATATTTAATAATAAATATAATTTTATTTTCAATTCCAACTAAAATTGTTGATTGACAGAAGTATAGAAATACAATTTTTTTTCCTATACGTTCATAAAAAGTTTACATATATGTTATTAGGTATGTAATAGTTATAATGATTATTAGTTATAGCTCTTTATTTTTTTTCTAAATATTTAGAATTAAAAGCAATAATTAAATAACACTGTATTTTTATTATTATTTTGTATAATTTATTATTGATAAAATATTTTTAGTGCTAAAATTTACTTTTAAATATATATTTTTAGTATATTTAATATGTTTCTGAATTTTTATATTTAAAATAATATTATTATAATATTGTATATCTTACTTATTTATTGTAGATTTTTTTATTATAAGGGTGGTTGGTGGGGTAATGAGGTGTAGGGTTTAGGCATGTGAATAACTTAGTAAAAGTGTGTTGATCAATCTCTATGTGGAATTGATCTAAATTTCAGGGGGTGTCATTGTAATTTACTCATTAAACAGATCACCTTATGTAATTTTTAAATTATTATATATGTGTGTGTTTTTTTTTCTTAGCACTTGTTCATACTGTAGCCATGGGTTGGGAGACATGCAATATAAATACCATGTGAGTGAATATAATGTTATTCATGAGATGGGGTAAAGTTGTGATCCACATTTTTAAAGATTTTTTTTAGTATAATTAGTTTTTTTTTTCTCTCTAGATTATGGATATGTTGCCAGTTTTTTTTAATAATTATAATTTCATGACTATTAAATTCTTTGAAATAAGTTACCTATTAAATTCTTTGAAATAAGTTAACGCATCATAAGAAGAAGAAAAAAACAATTCCAAGAACTTTCAGTTTATCCCTTATAATTAGTTGAGAATGAGATTGATTAGTTTTAATTTTTAATTAATTTTACTTAAAATGAGCGAGAACAAAATTTTCCACTTTAAAAAAACACACTTTTGGCATGGCTTAAAAATTAAAAAAATTATGTGTCAAACATGACTTAACACAACTAAATGTGACAATGTTATTTAAATATTTTTGTTTGATTAATTTATATTATTTCCTCTTACTTTTTTAACCAATCAGCTATGGTCATTTGATCCCACTCAGTAATGAATCAAAATCCAGTCAGTTAAATGATCTGATTTAATATGTTAAAATTTGAATCTCTCCGGACGAGTAAAGTGAGAGAATATATTTTTTTTTTGTCGGTTCCAGTAAAGTGAGGCCTAATAATTCGAGTTTATTTCATAATCACCCCTAAAATCCTTGTTTGCACTTCGCAGGTACCCAAAGCACGGACAGTTTGACAATTGAAGTCGGTGATTCAAAAGCACTCTAGACCGACCAGCCGTTGAAAAAATGTGCTAATTAGGTGCACCCAAAATTTATTTGTTCTAACAGAAGCTGACTGTGGCATCAAAGGACACGTGGCTTACCCCACAATTTCACATCCACATGACTTTGCTTTACTCAATTTTGTGTTGTCCCCATCTTTTTCTCCACTTACACTCGCAAATCTCCTCTAATTCAAAAGTCACCTTTACACAATGGGACAATATTTCTTGTCATCCATCAAAATGATTGATGGCTAAACATTTTTTCTCCTTCACTTCCAGATCAATCTTAAAAAAAAATAAGTTAATTCATTCATTTATATATTTAATTCGATGTGAGAGAGACCTTCTAATAATTTTTTTATTAATTTGTAGCTCAAGTACCATTGATTAATTCAAATCACAAGAGTTTCTTAGCGGAAATGGAGAATTATTTTTATATTGCGACTCAAATTGCTCACAAATAGCATTAATCCTATTTTATAATGTACATTATGACAATTATTAGGGGAACCGAGCATGTTAACCTAGTTGAAAAAAAAATTAGAATTTGGTGTTTCAAAAAGTATTAGATCTTAGATTCAATTCTAGTGCAAATAATTCGTTAGAGTCACAAACGCGGACATAGTTCGAGCCACGACAGACACGGAGCCACGTGCACTGTATAGGGGTCAATTGACCCTTTGAAATTTTAATTTTTAAAATATTTTTAATAGTAATATAAATTATCTTAAGGGATTATAACAAAAAAAAAAATGAGATTTGATCCCTATTAATTTTTTTAAAATTTATAGTTATTGCTCCTCAATTTCAAAGATTAAATAAAATTATTATGCTAAAAAATAAAAATACTTTGAAATTATATGTAATATAAACTTTAATTTAATAAACTATTTAATGAAACCTTAATTTCTTTCTTGTGGTCTATCTAACCCACAACTAAGAATCCACAATGTTACAACCAACATCCCAAAACCTATTTAACCCAACCCAAAATACATTTTAATTTAATTAAAACGCAATCAACAAAGCTACAACCAACATCCCAAAACTCATTTAATCAAACCTACAATAACTTCTAATTTAATTGAAACATAACTCACAAGGGTACAACCAACATCTCAAAGCTCATTTAACACATCCAACAATAACTTTTAATTTAATTAAAGCACAACCCACAACTCACTTGTTTAATTGAACCTTAATTTCTTTTACACAAGCAAAACTTTAGAGATCTCTATCATTGTAAGCCCTCTCTCGACGACGGGGCGGAGCCACTATTTGGCTACGGGCCATGGTCTATCCCCAATATTTTTCAATTTTTTTTAGCCTCTGAAATTATATATATTATAGATATATTTATAAAAATTGCATATGACCCCTCCAAGTTTTAAAAAAAAAAATCCTTTGATAGCCTAAAAAATATAAATTTTACCAAAATTTTTATAAAAAAATTGCATTGCCACCTCAAAATATTTTTAAAAAAAATCCTTTGGAAACTTAAAAAAATATATTGGCCCCTCTAGATAATTTTTCTAGCTCCGCCTGTGCTCGGCAACAAAATTTATTTTAAAGATTGACCCTAATAAAAAAAAATTTGACTCTGTCCCTGCCCAACGGCATAGGTTCGAGTTTCCTTAGGGACAAAATGAGTGTGTGCGTGGAAGAAAATAAAATCAAAATAACCCTTACCTTTTAATAAAAAAATGTGAAAAATAACTGAAAAATCAGATATTTAAATACTCAAAATTTTGTGCAAATTGGTTTAGTTTAGGATTTTTTTTAACCCTTTGATTTTAAAATTAATTATTTTCTAGAATAAAGCAAAATATACGTTAGGGATGTTAATTATATTTCAACAGTCCCGTCCAATATTCCGTAACAAGTTGCCCTATTTTAAATACTAAGACCCTATTTTGTAACCGGTTTAGTCTGGTCCCTAAACTGAAAGTCTGTTTGGTAAGCGGTTTGGTCTGTTAATCTCAGTCTGAGAAAAATGGAACCAGACCATTTATAAATATATTTTATTTTATTTATTATTTATTCATTTATTTTTATTTTATTTATAAATATATTTTATTTTATTTTTTATATTTATTTTTTATTCATTTATTTTTATTCATTTATAAATATATTTTATTAATTTATTATTTATATTATTATTTATTCATTCATTCATTTATTTATTATTATTATTATTCTTTTTATGTATTATTTAATTAATTTTGTTTATTATTCATTATTTTTTTATTCATTTTTTTATTAATTTATAAATATATTTTATTTTATTTATTATTTATTCATTTATTTTTATTTTATTCATAAATATATTTTATTTAATTTATTATTTATTCATTTCTTTTTATTAATTTATAAATATACTTTATTAATTTTTTATTTATATTTTTATGTATTATTTAATTCATTTTGTTTATTATTCATTATTTTGTTTATTTTTATTAATTTATTATTTATATTATTATTTAAATTTATTCTTATTATTTTTATGTATTATTTAATTCATTTTGTTTTGTTTGTTGGGTGATTGATGTCTTATAATTCTGATTTTGGTTACCAATTTTTTGAACCAGACCAACTTGATCGAACAAAAAGCTGGGTTCAAAAATATTTCATTTGGTTCAATACGGTCCCATTTGGTTTGAGTCCAATTTTTAAGATCAAGTCAAAATAAATATGGTATAGTCTCTAAAAATCAAGACCAAACCATACCAAATGAACCCAGAACCATAAAACAAACAAGGCCTAAAATTTAATTTTTCCCCTAAAAGTCAAGACTTAAAAGATGTTTGACCAAGTAAGCTTTGGTTGCTTGTTCAAACTTTAGACGACTGTATTTTATTGGATTGTATTGTATTTTTTTGTTGGATTGTATTGGTCCGGAGACACTTGGAACCATTTGCAAACGACTATTGAAGTGGGCCACCCTCGACCAAGTAAGCTTTGGTTGCTTGTTCAAACTTTAGACGACTGTATTTTATTGGATTGTATTGTATTTTTTTGTTGGATTGTATTGGTCCGGAGACACTTGGAACCATTTGCAAACGACTATTGAAGTGGGCCACCCTCATACCATCTACGATCTAACCGCGTTTCATATATATATATATAGGAAAATATCACTTACCTCCCTTGAGGTTTAATCATATTACATGCAGTACCCCTTAGTTTCTAAATGTATTAATTACCTCCCTCCAGGTTAGCTCTGTCTATCACTTTCACCCCCTTCATCCAAAGTCAATGCACTCAAAGGGTTAATATACCCTAAATACCCCTCAAATTTATATTACAGTTTCACCCCTTAAACTATTGAATTTCACATTACCCCCACTGTAATGAGTAAATTATAATTTCACCCCCTAAAATTTTAAAAAATATTTAAAATTTTAAAAATATATATAAAATTTGAAAAAAATATATAAAATTCAATATATATATATAAATTTTGAAAAAAAATTAAAAAAAAAAAAAAACTATAAATTTAGAAAAACATTTATAAATTTCGAAAAATATATATAAAATTAGAAATAAATATATAAAATTATAAAAAATATATAAAATTCGAAAAATATATATAAAATTATGAAAAAATGTATAAATTTTGAAATATATATAAAATTTGAAACAAATATATAAAATTCGAAATATATATATAATTAAATATATATTCAAAAAATATATATAAATTTCGCAAAACATACAAAATTTAGAAAAATATATATCAAATTTGAAAATTTGATGGTTCAATCTTCCAAGCAAAAAGCTGCATAATAGCTAGCAGAACCCATCAAATCTATTAGAAAAAGAAGTGCTTTAAGATTTGATAGATTTCTCACCCTCACCACAACAAACATTTAAATACTTTCCTCTATTGTATCATTTACAAACATATGCATGTTTGAACTTACAAATTAACCCATTTCGAATTTCTATTTTTTTTTTCCAAATTTTATATATTTTTTCTAATTATATATATATATTTTGAATTTATATATTTGTTTCAAATTTTATATATATATTTCAAAATTTATATATGTTTTTCAAATTTTAGATATTTATTTCGAATTAGATATATATTTCAAAATTTATATATGTTTTTCAAAATTTATATGTTTTTTCGGAATTATATATATATTTTCTAATTTTATTTATTTATTTAGAATTTTATATATATTTTATATGTGTTTCAAAATTTATATATTTTTTTTCAAAATTTATATATTTTTTCCAAATTATATATATATTTGAATTATATATATATTTTTAAATACTTTTTAGAATTTTAGGGGGTGAGACTGTAATTTATCCATTAGGGTGGGGCAATGTGAAAATTCAATAGTCTAGGGGTTTATGAAGGGTTATTTCATAATTTCACATCTCTAAGGGAGGTAACTGATATATTTGAAAAAGAAAGGGTACCGCGTGCAATATTGCCAAACCTCAGGGGAGGTAAGTTATATTTTCCCTATATATATGTTTGTGTGGGATAATTACAGTTATCTTCCTCAAAATTTGTCAAATTACGCCCAACATCTTCTTTTTGAAATAATTATAGATTTCTCTTCTTTAAGTTATGATGTTTGTTTGCGACCATGAGAAATATAAAGTTATCTAATATCTAAGTAAGTATTATTAGATGTAGGGATAATTTAACTAAATCCCTCGATTGAATTTAATCAATTAATTTATCCTATATCCGGATTGCCTCCTATACTTTTTAATTTCATCATCTTGCCCCTTCACTCTCACATTTCAGTCAAAATACTTAAACTACCATCAATGTATATATTTCAAAATATATATATATTTCAGAAAAAATATATATATTTCAAAAAATATATATTTCAGAAAAATAAATATATTAATTTCGAAATATATATATATATATATATATATTTAGGAGAAAAAATATATATATTTGGGAATATATATATATATATATATATTTGTTTTCCAAAATATATATTTTTTGGGAATATATATATATTTGTTTTCCAAAATATATATTTTTTCCAAAATTTAACAAATCTTGAAGGGGGGTAACTACAATTATTCTTATATG
>OY998238.1:2513043-2798582 GCA_963922005.1 Cornus suecica
TGTATGTATGTATTCAGGTCCTCTCAGTAAAATTGGAGACCTTAGACGAAAAGTATAAAAAGAAAAATTTGAGGCCTTAGGTAAAAAAATATGAAAGAGACTTTTGGAATATATATTAGTTTTAGTAACACTTATTTAAAAACCATTATTCTCCCTTTTTAAGATACAAAATTACTAATTATATATATAAGTCGTTTTGCAAATAATCTTTTGAATTACAAGAGTTGCTATCATTAAAAAGACAAGCTAATTACCAAAGATAATGTAATATATTAAAGTTTTTTAAATATTTAAATAAACTTGCCTAGCACGTGAATTTATATTCTTACACTATGAATCTTATCTATATTAGTTGTGTAAGATGTAAAGAATATTGAAATCTTGAGGGGCTGAACTTAGCACATCATAACTTGACATTTGAAATTGATAAATTTCTTTCTAAATTAGTTGGCACTAAATAACCATATCATAAATGTTCCTTAATTTTTTGGATTGCTACTCAATATTGACATGTTACTTGATGGAGTTATAGCACGTCTTGAAAATAATTTTAAAATTGTATCAAGAATAAAAAAATATTTATGTTGTGATATTAATTGTTTTTTCAGTCTAAGTTGATTAACAAAGCTCATATGTTTTTTGTTTTTTTCCAACATTAGTTCACTATATTTTCAACATTTATTTTCTAACTTGACTTTATCTATTTTTATTTAATCTCTATTAGGATGGAAAAGGTGGCACTAGGAAGCCAAAGCAGTCAAGCTAAAATTATAGGGACCATGGTCTCAATATTAGGTGCACTTGTAGTGGTTCTATATAAAGGCCCTGCAATTATAAGGACAATACCACCACTGTCCCTTCCACTAAATCAGCCTTCAAGTCTACCACAACCAAATTGGCCTCTTGGTGGTCTTCTTCTCACTGCTGACAATCTTATACTATCTGTATGGTACATTTTTCAGGTACAATTAATTTAAATAATTCCTATTCTGAGCTAGGAAAAATTTTCATTTATGTCGAAACGATTACAAAATACTGAAGTCGAATGGATAACATGTTACAGGCGCAATTGATCAGAATGTACCCTGCAGAGCTAGTTATAGTGTGTCTATACAGCTTAAGTGTAACCATCATTTCTGCACCAGTATGTTTACTCCTAGAACCGGACTTGAACACGTGGAAAATAAGTTCTGAGATAGTGTTGATCGCGATTCTATATTCAGTAAGAGCGTAATGTATTGACATTTAAGTTAAAAAAAAATTGTCAAAAAATAAATTAGTGATCCTAATTTTGCAGCATATTTGTTTGTTGATTTAGGGAGTGATTGGGGCATCGTTCGGTACCGTTGTTCACACATGGGGTCTGCACTTGAAGGGGCCTGTTTATGTAGCATTGTTCAGGCCATTGTCTATTGGCATTGCAGCTCTCATGGGTGTCATTTTCCTTGGTGATACCCTCTATCTTGGAAGGTGAAAATTGACACTCATACATACATATATATATAATGTAGAGACATATAATCTAATTTGTTTAATTGGGTAATTGCAGTGTGATTGGAGCAATAGTGATATCAGTTGGGTTTTATGTTGTGATGTGGGGGAAGGCAAGAGAAGAGATGGATGTGGTTAGTGATTTGGAATCCACAAATTCACCACTTTTAATGTAGAAGAAGCAGCACAAAAATAGGCCATAGTTGTTGAATTTTAGAGTGACAACTATGCTACATATTGTTGATTTACTGCTTCTGTGATTAAAATCATTCATGGTGGGAAATCAAGGAACTTTATAAGGTTGATTGTATTTTTTATTTTTTATTTTTTGATATATATCCGTAAGGTGATTTCTATGTTCTACCTATATTTGACCGATTATTATTAAATATAATTGCACCTTTCTATAATTTTTTTCATAAGATAACTGTGTGCTATATAGCACAAATATTGCTTCAAGAGCAGCTTCTTCTTGAGAAGGTGATTTTGATTTGCTCTTATTTTATGTACACCTTTTTTTCTCAAAAAAAGAAAGTTGTTTATGGTTCAATATTGCTTCAAGAGTAGCGTCTTTTTGAGAAGGTAAATCAAAATAATTTAGTGAATAGGGCTCTAAATAAATTTTTTTTTTTACAACGTCAAATGGGCTTTTCTGGTAAACAGTTCTAAATCCCAGGCTTGGGCTGACTCTTCGTATTTAATGGGCCATTAGAAAAAAAAATTGAAAACACTTTTGACTTTTTATTTGGGAGTTTTTTTACTTTTTTTTTTTCTTTCTAAATGTGATAATCCTTTTTGTTACTATATCAAGTGGATTTTTATTTTGATTTCAAAATAAAATAAATCATCTCTTACAGTAAAATTAAATAAAAAGACTCACGTTAATAAATAAATAAATAAAAATGGAGTTGATCCTATTAATCACTTATCATATTTATTTGATAAATAAAAACAAAACAAATATAAAAATTAATATAGTTATAATTTTTTAATAGATCTCACTAGCTTACCTTCTTTTTCACTCTTTTTTTTCTTTCCTTCCCTTCCCATTTTCTTCAACAAACGGTCCCAAATATCTGAAATTCACGAAGGGCTTCTCAGGTCTCTTTCTTTATTCTGTTTCTCTGTTACTTCCTTTTCTTTTCTTTTTTAGCATATTTGACTAATTTTAATCTCTTTTATTTGCCTCTCTCTCTCTCTCCATTTCATACTCAATTCTCAATCTTCCCAATTTATCCTTTTTTCTTGCTATTTCTTTCTCACTTCCCCTCTTTTCTTCATCATTAGGGCTTTGTTTTTACTCTCTCTCTCTCTCTAAGTTTTTCAATCTCAATCATCTCTCTGTTTCAAGGTTTAAATATCTTCTTATTCATATCGATCTCAATTCCTGCTCTTCGTTTCCAGTTTTGGGTTTTCCCAATTTACGGTTTATATACATACATACATACATATATATATATATATATATATATATATTATCGGCGATGTCACTAGGGGGGTATGCAATTGAACTCTACTTCGATCCCGCACTCGAAAACCAGGTCTTGAAGGCCTGGAACGTATTGGCTCGGCGCCAAATCAGTACCCAACTCATCGAAATCGAATCCAGACCCCACATAACCCTCTTCTCCACTACCTTCATCGACCCTTCAAAGCTCGAATCCGCCATCAAAGCTTTCGCTTCCAAGCAAGAACCTCTGCCCCTCTCTCTCTCCTCCATCGGAAGCCTCCCCAATGACAACAATGTCCTCTTCCTCGCGCCAACCCCATCGCTCTCTCTCCTCCACTTTCATTCCCAATTGTGCGATGTGTTGAAGAAGGAAGGGTTGGAGATTGGGGACGAGTACTGCCCGGAGTCGTGGATTCCGTACTGCCCGGTGGCCGAGGAAGTGCCCCGGAGCCGGATGGCCGAGGCGTTCGCGATTTTGAGAGATATGAAGCTGCCCGTTAATGGGTATGCCATGGATATTGGATTGGTGGAGTTTTCGCCGGTTCGCGAAATCTTCTCGTTTGTGCTTGGGAACACCATCATTGAAGCTTGAGAATTCAGGGTCAGTTTGTATGTTTATGTTGAATTAGATTTATCGTTTTGAAATTTACATATTTGGGTTTTTGTAGAAACTAGACAGTGACTGATGCCAGTTTCTGTTTAAAGCATCATAATGAGTCTGCCTTCAGTTTTCTATTATTGGTGGTCTGCATTACATTTCTTTGCTTTATATACATTTGAAGTATATAGTTTTGTTTGTGTAAGTGTTTTTCTTGGGTTGGGAGAATCAGTTTGATAGACTTAGATGCTTGAGTAGTAGTTTTTTTTTTGGGTGTGTGTGTTGATGTGGTTGTTTCAGATAAAGATACTTGTGTTATTAACATCAATGCTTGTTCTGTTCAACTTAGTCAAGGCCCTTAAAATGCAGCCATTTAGTAATTTTTAGCTATAACTGGTGCAATGTTAGATTTTGGATGACTTTTCTCTATCTCATTCCAATGTTAGGATTCCTTTGGCAGTTTTTAGTTTGTGCATGTGTGTGTCTTCCATCCTGGTATTACTTGTAGGTTTGTTTGTGAGATAACATAAAGTTGAAATTTGATAGCTTAGAGATAAGTTTGAAAAATCTTTAACTAGTATAACATTTAAGAGTGGTGGATAAGTTTGGTTACTCCCATCTATCTTTTGGACACATTTTAATTTTAGTCCCCTGTATCAGGTTTGGAATCAAAGGAGATCCGAAATATGGCAAAATAACCCCACCAGATATATATACTTGAGTCCAAGTAACATAGATGAAGAATGATAGTAGAACTAGATGAATAGTGGCATAGTGCATATATGATGGACATGCAATGAGAGATTCAGAGGAGTGAGTTTCAGGTTTCAATTACAGTTAACTAATATCTGGGGTTCACAATTGGATTGTATCCTTCTTTGATGAATATTGGATGCATTTAGTAGTCATATACAGGGTGAGAAACCGTAATGTATGATGCTGCATGAGAATGATATAATTTTACTTGGATGTAACTGATTTTGGCAACTTGTACTAGTCAAGTTGTGGAGCGGAATTTTAGTTTCGGAAGGTTCTAAACTAAGAAGGTCTAAGATTGATTATGTAAATTGTCTTTTCTGGGAGGACTTCAAATGTAACTGAGACTGTAAGATTGATTATCATAAGATAGAGAAGCATGGACCTTTTCTCAGTCATATATGGTTGACAATCCATAAAGACCTCGTAAAATGACTTGGGAATTTGGTCAACTTTGTTGGCCTTGTTTCACTTGGAGATTTTTTAGAGTTGGGAGTAGGGAATGCTGCTACATTTCGTTTTGATGGAGTGTATATAGAGGGATCTAAAAAACTTAATGATGGAGTTGTGATAATGAGAAAATTCATGGAGGAAAGGTAAATGAATTTCATCTTTTGGAGTGCCTCTGCTTGTGTGATGGTTGTTCTAGGCCCAATTAGTTCTTCTCATATTTTTATCTTAGCCTAGCTATTGTTTATGCAAGATACAGGAAAATAACATTTTCAGTGTTGAACAAGGAAGTGCGCTTGGTTTAATTACCAACTTTACAAGATGGATTACTGTTTATTTAGATTTGATAAATTGAGAAAGGCGGGAAGTCTGTTGGCTTGAATGTCTGCCACCCAATAACATCATTGCTTTTGCTTGACCAAGCCCTTTGTCATATTAGATTCACATGGCCCCTCTATACTGTGCCAGTGTGTGATTCTCTCATTTCTTCATCCTTCAGGAATAATTGAATTGATTATGACCAAACTTCAACTTGGTAACTCCTTATCAAACTCCATTGCCGGAGAGTTGTGGGGAGATTCTAAGGGTCCGTTCGGTTCGTGCTTTTGTTTTCATGCTGTGGAATTTACAAAACAAAAGCATATGCTTTTACTACGGAGTACTGTGAGATAAAACTGGAAGCATGTTTGGTACTGATGCTTTTGTTTTTTATTTTGATCACTTATTTCCTCCGCTACGGTGGTATTTTTTTTAACAGTACCAAAAACACAAAAAAAAAAAATCATTTTGGTACTTCCTAAAAATGACACAATATGCTTTATGTTTTTCTACTTTAGAAAACAAATCATTGAGTGCCAAACATGCTTTTGTTGTGAAAATTGGTGAAAAAGCACAAAAAAAAAAGAAGGTGAACCAAACAGGCCCTAAGTTGGATTATACACTGAAATAATCTCAACTTTTAAGTAAACCAGCTTCCTTTTTGAGCACTGCCATCAACAGATCGTTCTACACATCGATAGGGCCCGGTAAACACCAATGTAGACAGTCATTGATACCCTTATTCCACTGGTTATCCCAGTGCGAACCAGGGTGCCCATCAGGTCTCATTAGCATGGCCCTTGTCACATCCAACACTGCAAACCTTTGTCCTCTCCCTCCTCCTTTTCTCACTCTTTCTACTTCTTCCACTTGAACAGTCCCCAATTTCCAGTCAGAATTTCCCAAGTCTAGTTGACCTTCGACCAGGGGACTGGTCCTGTTGCAGTATCCTCCACTGTTCCAAGTCCCACCCTCAAAATGTGCTGGTGAGAATGTCCTTACCAGAGTAGTTAATCCCTTACACTCCTTACAGCCACTGATAAACTCGAGGCTAGTACGCAAAGCCTTACGGAGGGAAAAGTCGCGCTCAAGATGCGTGACATTCTGATCGCTGCAATACACACATCCTATTAGATTGCCACCCTCGTATAGGTAGTTGGGTCGGAAGAACCAATGAGCATCGGAGATGATAGCGTAATCTGATCCTTGAAGTTTTTGGGGCCATGTGGTGTCAACCCTGTCAAGGTGCAAGTTGAAAGAGTGCGATGAAGAACCATTGATTAGTCTCTCCTCGGAACTCACTAAGAAGGTTGACCGGATGCAAATGAGAGTGAAATTGTGTGAATCGAAATGTATCGTCCGAGAGCCGTCGCTTCCATCTCCATCCCTGTCTACTTCAGTTGGAACCACCACCTACAAAAAATTAATAGTTGATAATCTGTTACAATTGAATTAGACGATAATTTTGGTGAAGTTGCTGGTGGCAAATCAATGAAGGTGGTTAGTTCATTGCTATACATGCAGTTGTCAATTTTTATTAAAGAGTTCATGTTACCATGAAATTGAGAATGGATAGGGATTTTTTCCCCTTAAAGCATGGTTAATATCTCAAGTGCTTGAAGTTAGTTCCTGGCAATAGATTTTGAAGATGAACTTCATATATTTTAATGGATCATATCAATTCTAGGATCAGAAGGGAGTTGAAAACTCTGGTTTAATATGGAATCCTGCAGATTCGGAATGAACTTCTTGATTTATTTAGAAAGAAAATTAGGCAGTATTTTACATAGTAATTTTGATACCAAAGGCTATAATCCACTGCATCTCTTTACTTCCGAAGTGGGCGTTGGAAGGTTCAAGTCCCCGCAGGAGCAAAGTAAATGTACGTGTTAGCGTAAAACATTACAAATATGTAATTTATGTTTGATACTGAGAGTGATGTTATGTTCATATATCATCTACCCCCCCCCCCCCCCCCCCCCCCCCCCCCCCCCCGTTTGAACATGCTTGATTTTTGTAATAACATTAACTTTTAGTAATGTAATGTTTTTCAGTTTCTCAATATGAGTGGCTAGTATCTTCTAAGCATATTAGATCTGTTGTAGATTCCACTCTTATAACTTAAGTCTGATTATGGTCAAAACTGTTTCTCACAACCAGATACCGGGTGTGATGTAGATGAGATGGCACTAGGTTGGGTCAAAACATAAAATGTTTATGAACGATAATAATTCACATTATTTAATCATAATGATAAGAAGAATCGAATGAGAGCAAGTTCATGAAAGTGACCTGAGAGAGGAGACATAGAAGCGACTCCACTTGATTCCGGGCTACAGAATCACCTATAAACACCATTCTTTTATGTTGAACAATCCTCAGAAAGTTCTTAGGATCAAACCTAGGAAGCTCGCATTCGTTGAGTTTCCATCTCCAGTTGACAAACTCTGTATCCTTCCTCCCATGCTTGAAACAATTCTTCCATTGAGGTATCCATGTACAGTTTGTAGCATACGTAGAACCATTTCGAACTGGAACCCATTGACCCTTGAACAAGTCACAGCCTCCATGTATGTATGTATGTAGTGTTTATATATATGCTAGAGCTTACATACCCTTTTGAGGAGGTTGTTGGATTGAAAAATGAGTCCCTTGATCAATTTGTTGATTTGGTGGGAACTTGCAAGATTTGTCAGACCAAAGCACTATCAAGCTAGTAATCAAACTGAAACTAATAAAATACACCAAGAAAGTAAGTAATTACTCTTCTGATCATCATCAGATATCTCTCCCTTTGCTTGGAAGAGCAGTGAAGTTTATGGGAGCTCACAGAGATGTAGGGACAGAGAGTAGTGAAGTTTTTGGGAGCTCACAGGCAAGTTTTGAGGAGTCCTCTTCATGTGTAGCTCCATTTTTTATTCTTGTATTATAATGTTCAAGAATTCGAAGCTGTCATTTCCTGTTGGGGAGAGATTTGACTCTTTAATTTCGTTAATATATTAGCCCATTTTTTTTTTTCTAACTTTATTTCTTTATATTTTGAGAAACATCTATACATGTTCACTTCCACTCTTTTTGAAACAATAAAATAAAAAGAGCGAGACTAAGAGGAGTAGTCTAGAAGATTGTGATAAGATTAATTAGCTAATTAGGGTTGTTTTAGACTTGGGAGAAAATCAATGAGATCTAGTCTGGAAAAGAGGGAAAGTTAAGTTGAAGTATAGGAATTAAATATGAAGATTAGTGAGTAATGGTAGTGAACTAAAGGCTGAAAAATTGTTATTGGGAAAAGACCAAAATGCCCTCGTATCTTCCTTCTTCCTCAAACACATTTTCGAAACACCATTACATCTTCTCGCATTTCCAGTTCTCTGCAAGTCGTCTCTCCACCGCCCACTGTACACAACTAACACCACATTGCCCAGTTAGTCAGTTACCCTTTTCACTTTATCCAAATTAGATACTTATAGATATATATAGTAATAGAAACATGAATACATATACTAAATTCCGACCATGAAAGACAATTATATATGAAATCATCGACGTGAAAGCACTTTACTTGGATCCATTGAAATCTTTGCTGTGAATGCAGCATCCAAGAGGGAGAGATTTATGGAATGCTACCAGTTGAGTTTTGTTAGAATGGGTAAAAGGATATATTTGTCATTTCACTTTAGCTGTATTGTTGGAGTGGGAATAAAACCACTTTTTTTTTTATTTTATATATAAATAAAAACAGAGGACGCATTAGGGGACTTTTGAGGTCACAATTTCAAAAAAACTGTGTTAGAAAAATCAAGGGTCATTTCAAAAATAAAAGAAAATTTTCTTTTGCCTCTGTAGCTGTTAAAAATTTTATTTAAAAAAATAATAGATTAGTTATTATGTCCTCCACAGAGTCACCTTGTTATAAAGTTCAAGTAAGCAAACAAAATTTATTTAATCGTTTCATTAAGTCATCACTTGTCTTGTATAAATACAATCAGCATAAGCAGAGTCTTCTAGTCTATATATATATATATAGAGAGAGAGAGAGAGAGAGAGAGAGGGGGGGAGATATGTGATTAGTTGAGAAAAACAAGTAAGGTCTGTTTGCTTCCAAGAACCTCGTTTATATACAAGGGTAGAGCCAGAATTTTAATTCACGAAAGCCAAAAGAACTTGGTAAATCTGTATGGAACAAAAGAAAAGTTGGTAAATTCCTATGGAATTCATTGTGGGGTGAGCTCAACCCTCGACTGGTAAACCAGCATCCCTTTTTAGCAGTGCCATCAACAAATCGTTCCAAACATCGACAGGTCCCGGCAAACACCAATGTACACAGTCATCGCCACCCGTACTCCTTTCATCTTTCCCGTATGAGCCGGGGTGCCCGTCAGGTCTCATCAGCATCGCCATTGTCACATCCAGCTCCACAAACCTCTGTCCTGATCTTGCTCCTCCACCTTTTCGCACTCTTTCGACTTGTTCCACTTGAACTGTCCTCAACTCCCAATCATAACCTCCCCAATCAATCTCGTCTTCGCCTCGATGACTAGTCTTGTTGCAGTACCCTCCGGCGTTCCATTTCCCACCCTCGAAATGTGATGGCGAGAATGTCCTTATCACTGTCATCATTCCCTCGCACTCCTTGCACCCACTGATGTACCCTATCGCCGTGCCAAAAGCCTTACCGATAGCAAAGGGGTACCCAAAATGTGGGATGTCCGCTTCTGTGCACTCCACGCATCCTATTAGTTTTCCGCCCTCGTATAGGTAGTTGGTTCCGAGAAACCAATGGGAATCGGATATGATAGCGTAGTCGAATCCTACGAGGTTTTCAGACCATCGGGTGTCAACCTTGTCGAGGTATAAGTCGATAGAACGAGATAAAGAACCATTGATTCGTCTCGGCTCGTTTTCTACCAAGAATAATGATCGGATGAACGCGAGAGTGAAGTTGTGTGAGTTAAAATACATGCTCTGAATTCTGTCGTGATTTCCCACGTCTAGTTCTGTTGGAATTACCACCTACAAAAGAAATGGTCCATAGTTAGGCAATCTAATTCAGCTGATGGTTGCAATATACCATGAGCTCGACAGACAATATTGGTCTTAAAATTATCGAATAGATATCGATGCTATCGGATGATATCAGTATTTTCCAAAAGCGTTACAAACTGGCTATACAAAATGTCATTTTCACGTGTGTGTGTATATATATATATATATGCTTGTTGATGAATATTCACTAATATCATTTAAATTGGACTACTTTGTTGGTTTTGATTAACATTTATTCAAAATGAGTTGTAGAAGAATATAAAAAGGGATGAAAGAAATGAAGTGACCTGAGATAGGAGACATAGAAGGGACTCCATTTGATTGTGGGAAACAGAGTCACCCACAAACGCCATTCTTTTGTTTTGAACAATCCTCAGAAAGGTCTCGGGATCGAATCTCGGAAGCTCGCATTCGTTGGGTTTCCATCTCAACTTGACAAAATCTGTGTCCTTCCTCCCATTCTTGAAACAATTCTTCGCTTCAGATATATAGTCACAGTTGGTAGACGTATACCCAGAACCATTCGGATCTGGAATCCATCGACCCTTGAACAAGTCACATTCCTTGTCATCTGAAATTTTATAAGCACCAAGAGAATTTTATATGATCATCTAAAAAAAACAATGTGCATAGAAGGATTCAGAAAATAATATTAGAAAGGGGATGTTATAATATGGGGTCGGTAGAGTTTTTTTGCTCTTGGGCTCCTCCTCAAAAAGCCTCATACTAAATGAAAACAACACTGCACATATAAACATATCACCAGACCTATACTCGGTCGATGTGGGACATCACAGTGTGTGTATGTATCTAGACAAACTAGAGCTTACCCTGTTGAGGCTTTGGGGTTAGAATGTGAGTTTGTTGATTTGTTGGCAATTTGAAAGGTTTGGGAGAGGAGAGGGTTAACAAACTAGCAAAGAGGGTTGCACCAAGAGAACATAACAAGAAAGTAACCAATCTTTTCATCATCACATATTCCTCATTTTTGTATAAGTAATTGATATGGGAGAATAGAGAAGATGAATTCATGTGTGTGTGAGAGAGTGAGTGAGTGAGAGAGAGAGAGTTCTTTTCACTAGAATTTTTGAATTTTTGAGACCTGATAATGGAGTAGGCATGAAAGATGTAAACTTATGTTGGGAGAAATACTTATTCTCAATCACTTTTTATGAAATTTAGGTGATGGATAATATAAGGGCTGAAAGTGATTGAAAATAACAACTCCAATTTTTTGTATAAATTTTAAGAAGAGAGAATGCTTATTCATTTAATTCTTTCTTTTATTGTGCCATTTATTCTTCATGTTCAATTGCACTCGTTTGGTAAAATAGTAATAATAATAATAATAATATATAGAATTATCCTCCACCTAGATTTTCGATAGAATTTAGGGGGCAAATTAGTATATACTATATCAGCACAAGGTACCCTTTGCATATAAGAAGATTGGACTCTTTTTGTTGATGTATTTATTTTTGGCCAAAAATCTCCACTAAACTTTCCAAATTATTTCTAAAAGTACTCTTTCTTCAATTTTAAAGTATAATTTTTCATTTTACAATAGAAAATAAATCATTAGTGTTAGTAGTACTCTTTCTTCAATTATATCTCAATGTCTAATTGTAAATAATGAAATTAATTTTATGGGCACCTTCAATGTTTATAATCGAGTTCTTCGAAATTTCAGTATTTTATTTTCAATTTTGTCAGACAAAATAATTACTTTGTGTTATTTTATACATCTGATAAAATCAATAAAATCTAGTTTGTTAAAGCTAGAAACGTAAGGGGGCCATAGTAATTAAATTGGAAGATTAAATTAACCATAATTTTAAAGATGGAGTTAATTATAAAGAAACGAAAGTCAATTTATTGTAATTAATTAGAAGAATTAAATAAGTAAACAACAGGAACATTAAGACATTAATTGATAACTCATCTCAGATGTCATTTCTTTCTCTATGAGTTCATCCATTTCACTAATATAGTCCAATACAATTTATATATTTATTTGAAATCTGAAAAATAAAATAAATATAAGTATAAAATTCATTTTTTAAAAAAAAAAAAATTGCCTCAATTAATCCTTGTAAATATTTTTTTAACTAATGTCTAATATTGTATCCGATCAAATCACCTCCATTTTTCTTCTTTTAAATGTTTCTTAAGAAAATTGAGTTTGAGGGTCATTTTAAAAAGAGTTGTTACATAGTCCCCCACAAGAAATTAGACTGTTTGCATTTGAATTTATCAAGCTCAATAAAAATTTATGCATCCTGACCGAAAAACTCAATCGATACCGGCCTCTGCCATTTTCAACAAAATCCACAAGTTACATCAAAGTTAATAAAATAAATAAATAATAATAATAACAACAACAATAACAACAAGACCAATTTGAGTAAACCATGAGTAATTATCTGTTTTTGTGTTTGGTGTTAGGGAAAAAGCAGAAAAGTAGATAATTTACGGCAATCTTAGCTCTGTCACCTTCAGTGCTGATGTAATACAATACAATTCGTTACTTAAAAAAAATAAACTTAATAAAAATAAACATAAAATGAATAAAAAAAGAAATTGGTAATTCTTTTTTAAAAAAACTTTTAAACAAATATCTAAATTATATAATAAAGGCCCAGCGTTTTAATTTATCTATATTATATTCGAAAAACAAACATTACTCCTACTTTTTCTACGTTCACATGGAAGGAGTGGAGTGAATAAAATATCGAAAACACTTCACATTCAGATGACATACAGTACTTGCTCTATGCAACAATACCATTCTCCCAAATGTGATAAAATATAGCAAAATTTGATATTCAGGACTACATATACTATGTATGGAAAACAGGGAGGAGAAAATATTTCAACAAGAAACGAACCAGCTTCATCATGGCCACCTCATACCTCCGATACCAGGATTGGAGTCGCCGGCGTTGCCACAGATTGGTGCATCAAACCTATTTCATAGTTTTAAGGTGACACCACATTCCATTCACAAGTTAAATTATCTACAAAGGAACAGACTTAACCTCCAATGGTGCTTTGTGGTCTTCCAGTTAAGAGCTCTGCAGCAGAACAAAGTTGTAGAAGACAAACTCATTTCCAACCCCGCCATCAAAATCTGATCGGCAGTGATAGATGTTGCAGCCCACAAAGAACTGCATAAAACATCACACATGGGTGAAGATGAAAAAGCACAAAAGCAACCATAAGTTGCAATAAATATGAACAAGTATGTTATATATTCTGTTGTTTCATACATATCTACATGCAGTATACACGTGGGATCCAATATGAGGAAGAACGTTCCGAAAAAGAAAGCAGAAAGCGAGGAATAAATCAAATTCCAGCAAGGTTGGCCACCTACAAGCATGAAGAATACCTTGATGTATTCCCATAGCAAGGACTCGTTTTTAATCTATTTTATTTTGTTAATAATTACAATTGATAACTAGTACTTTCATTTTCTGTCTACGGATAAGATAAGCCTATGTCATTGCATGTACAATACCATAATTAAGAAGGGAACAAAATTAAATAAATTCAAAACTAGTACAGCAGTTTATATTCTTACGAGCAAATGCTGTTGATGGCTCTGTTCCTAAATAAGCTCCACTTTGAAAGAGACACTTTATGCTTTAATGTGTCACGGAAAACACGATTTCATAATTTCTCACTAGACTTCAAAGTGCATCCATCCAATCCCGAATGTAAACTTTCATCATCACCAACATTCCAGTTACAACTAATAGAAGCTTTGGATAGATGGGCTCACCAGTTCTCAACAGGTTTGACACATTTGTATTATCTCCTTCTTACTGCCATGAGGGTTGCTTGAATCTAATCCGATCTCCATCCCATCCGCTTTCAGGCTCCTTTCTCTTGAGTACCCCTGCCATCTGATACATCTTTAATTGGTCTTCGGCCAAGGCTTGTGAACAAGCAACTGGAAGCTGCCTCAAAGCTGAAGGCAACCTCTCATCTCTCCGGTCATCTGAAAGTCCTGCAACTCCAGGACCTGCATTAAGATCTAGAGCCTGACCTCCCCATTTTCTACTTTCAAGACCAGTGCTACTTGTGCCACCTGGAAGGCCCATAACATAGGGTCGAGGGTAGTGGGATGATACACCAGCAGTTGGTCCCACCAGTTGTGGGGTAAGGGCAGGAAAGCAAAGTGAACCACCTGGAGACTCCATATATGCTGTTGAACAACCTAAATACGAATTTGATGACACAGGAAAACTGGTGTCAAATGGGAACCCCGGATAGTGAAATGGGGTACTAGGGGGGATGGTAATTGCAGGAGAGGATGACAGCACAGCCCCCCTGTAGATATCAGGAACAAAAGAACTGCCACCAGTAGTAGGACCCACGAACCTGTGTGAGCCAGTACCAGAAACAACGGGATAATTCTGCTCCCCCCCTCTACCTGAAAGGATTGACGGGATAGTGATGGCGGAATAGGAGTCACCATGAGGTAACCATGATGAATACTTCGCTAAATCAGTAGTACTCATTCTGACACCAGGAACAGGTGATAGAATTGGCACATTGTTCTTGGCATGTGGAGCTGTTTCAGTTACCACTTCATCTGGAGCAGGTCCATTGTTCAAATCAAAGTCCCTGGAAGCATTTAACTCCCCATTTGAAAATCCACCAGACAGAGATGATCTACCCAGGAATTGTTGAACTTCTACTCTACCACTGTTGCTGAAAGGTAACTGTCCAATTTCAGAACTCTCATCAACTCTGTTCAAATCAAAGTCCAGTCCCCCACAACTATGGTCACGAGACCCGGATCCCAAATACGTCATCCGTATTGAGTTCTGAGAAGAAGCCACATCCTCGAGAATTCTCTGGTCTGGCACATTCAGGTCAATGTCGAAAGGAAGACGCTGTTGTTTGC
Source organism: Cornus suecica (assembly GCA_963922005.1). Classification (NCBI taxonomy): domain Eukaryota; kingdom Viridiplantae; phylum Streptophyta; class Magnoliopsida; order Cornales; family Cornaceae; genus Cornus; species Cornus suecica. Next base: position 2,528,068 of record OY998238.1, read on the forward strand.
TTGTAATGCCATCTTTGAAAGGAGAAGATGTTGAACTGGGGGGCATTTCCAGAATCTTTCTAGGTTCTGCTGGCCGGAATGCACTGGTAGCAGCTGATCCTTTCCAGCCCATTTCCCCCTTGCTTTTCATAGGGGTGTCAGGAGGAAGAAATGATCCTTTGGCAGCAGCAGCCACAGTAATTGAAGAAGGAAAACTCCCAGACATGGAAGGAATAGGAAAAGGTAACGGGCAAGGGAAATGGATGACGGATGAATTTTCAGGAATTGTCGACTGAACAAGCTCCCCATGGTTTCCATCGTCAACAGAGAAATCTTCATTCAGATCAAAATCCAGCTTAACAGCCACATCTGACCCTGCAGGCAATGAAGAAGCATTGAAACTGGAAGAAGGTTCCTTTATCCCTGCTTCAACTCCTTCTAACTTGCAGCCACTTGATGTCGGAAGCTGTTCTGTTTCTTGTACAGGAACTGTGGGAGACTCCTCAAAGGGAGTTGATCCACCAAGAAAGTAACTACGAGCCTCTTTTCTTTCCAACTTCTGCTCATCACATTCACTTTTATGATCTATATTGAGTGAACCTAAATCAACTTTTTGTTCCCTGGTCTGTTCAGTCCGGCTCCCTGCCTTCTTGGCACCAGCCTTTTCAGTCTCTAACTCCGCGACCAAAGCACCACCAGAACAAGAAGGCAGAGTATCCGCACTTTTTCCACCTGTAGACTTCACGTGGAGCTTCTCCTCCCTGCACATTTCTGAAGATGAGGGAGAATGTGATTCTTCATTAACTCCCTTCTCGACTTTTGCACTTGTAGCAGCTACTTCTGGTGCCATTACTACATAGTTCACAGAAGAGCTTTCATCTGCACAATCTACCTTCTTACCTTCATCAAACAACGGACTTCTTGCTTTTAACTTGGAATTAGTAACATCATTACCTCTCACCTGCACAGAACATAACTTTCTTCCCTCAATAAACTGGTCAACTCCATTATCTTCTGCATTGGCCTCTTTTATAGCATCTACAGAAGACATAGTCGATGAAGCATCATTAATTAGCTTATTGGGGTTCCCATCAGATGTTAAGCCTGGGCGGCATGCATATTGCTGCAAATCCATAATGGAAGAATCCAGTCGGGAACTGTGATCCATTATGTTATCTTCACAGCTGCATGAAGCAACTTTATTATTTTCAGACAAGGTTGTCGAGGCAGGCGTTGCATGATGTTGGGACTCGATATTAGTGCGTATACACTCATCGGAACTACCTTGCTCCACCGTAGCAGCACTATGTGGAACAGCATTCAGGTGCTCACCATTCCGAGCTATATGTCCATCCAAGTGTCTCCATTTCACATCATTTCCGCAGCGACCATTCTCTCGTACGGGTGAATTTCTCCCAGGAGATCCTAAGGGTGAACCATCAGATCTGGGCATTTCTCCAGCAGCCACACTGGCAAGCAGATTCATCCCAATATCATCTCCACCTGATGCAGAAGTACCGGCTTCAGATAACTTGACACAGCTCTCAATCAAAGCATTAATAGAACTAAAAGAAGCCTCAAAAGGTTTCCCTTGCTTGGTGGTAATTCTGGAAGGAAATCCAGTAAGTTTGGAGGCTTCTATCAGTTTTTCACCATCTATAGCAGCACTGCTCTGTTCATGACATGGAGTAGCACTGGATGACAGATTACCTTCATCAGACCCAACCAATCTACCTTTGACCTGAAATGAATCCAATTCTACGTTTGATGCAGAGGTAACCTGCAAGGCATCAAATTTTCCCTTTACTTTCTGATTGTAGGTGGTAGGATCTTCAAAAGAACCACCACTAATACTTCGTCCAAGACTTTGAACAGAGTTCGGCAACCTGACAATCAGCCGCTGGCTATTTCCTGGATCCACAGGGGTTATGTCAGTTAATTTCAAAGGTGAGAACTTTTCAGCAGTCAAACTCCTATTTGAAAGGCTATATTTTCCCCAATCAGCTTCAGTTTGAATACCTGCGACAGCTGAGCCTTGAAGTGCCTTGCTCAGCTTCCAATGGCCCAATGCACTGCTTGAAATCTTATTCACACTTGCAGAACCAGCAGTTGATGTTCGTGCATCTTCCCTGAAAGAAGAGCCCCCCAATTTTGCATGATCACTTGAACAAGATTGGCTATTGTTCTGAGAGTGACTAGAACTGCTGCTCTTCTCCTCTTTGATCGTTGACAGAGGTAGATCAGAGGTTCCACCACCAACTAATGATGCAGAAGTCGCCTCCTTAGGGCTAGCACCCAGTGATGTAGTCATTGATGCTGCTAATTTTGTTGAGCCAGGGGATTCTGATGCAAGCTTAGAAACATCTTCAACAGAACCAAGCTTAACCGGTGTAGCTTTAGCTGCAGAAGACTGTAGAATGGAACTTTTTATACCAACCTCAGAGGATCCTCCAATACGCCGGTTCCCTAAAGGAGAAACTTCAGAAAGCACCGACTTTCCAGGCCATGAACCACCACGATCTGATCCCGACTTCGCTTCGATCATTTTAATCTCAGATCGAACACGTTCCTTCCACGTGTCAACTAAACTCTTAGCTTTCTTCTGAATTTCAGAATTTTTGTGAGTACGTAAATGATTCACAGACTTGCCAACATTACAATTTTGTAGTGCATGCAGATTTACAGGCAGCTTATCTAATGCACGAAGCAAAACAAATAGAAATTCCTCAGCAGATTTATCACATTCCTTTGGGCTAATGGCATCACCAATCTTACCTTTATGAACCTCTTGGAGCCATTCGTCCAATACAGGCAGGCCCCTGAGTTGTACAAACCATCCAAGGCAATCAAACTTATCAGTGACCGCAATTACATCAACAAGCATTATTCGGCAAGCCAAATTAATTTTCTTCTCAATACTGTCAGGTCGCATTAGTTGCACTAATTTTTCGACCCCTTCAAAGTCCACAAGCCCGCCTTTGTCTGTTATTTTAGCAATCTCAGACCTCAAAATATGTTCTGGTTTAAATTGACCAGAATCTGAATCATCTGTTTTGGATGATCGCTCCCGTTTGACAGGATCAGAACCTTGCTCACTCCGATCCTTCTTCTTCCCCTTAACCTGAGAAATAATGGGGGAGTTGCTGTCCTGTATGCTATCTGCACCAGGCTTTAACTGTGCTGTTCCCACCGGATTATTCAAGGGTTTCGGAGAACGGCCTCCTGATTGCACTGCTCCATACATTTCTATTCGTGTTTTGTTTAATAGCTTATCTACTTCTTCCTGACGATCCTGTGTCCAGAAAGAAAACTAAAAATCTTATCAAGAGAAGAAAGTGATCAATGCAACTGTCATACATACATTATAGTAAATGCAATACTCACGTTAATGTAATCTCTGTCAGTTAGCCACCATAAACACTTGTTCTCAATATCATACACCCGCCTGCACACAAATGAGGAGATGCCTGAAGGAAGTTCACCATCTTTACCAAGAAATGCAACTTTACACGGATGGAGTAATGACGCAGCAGGTATCTCATCCTTGTGAAATGAGTAAAAGACCTCGTTAGGTGCTGCTTCCAGCAAATTACCTTTCCCAAGCTTTACATCAGCTGGTCGATAGAGCCAATTCACACATAAACTTAAACGTTCCTCTTCTCTTAATATTAACCTATGAATTATTCCAATGAAAGGTGGGGAATCCTGGGGAGGCTTGAAAAGTGCGCAATCACCAACACAAATCTTGCGCCCATCCTACAAGAAAGCAAGCCTGAATGAAGAATATTACTTAAGCTTTTTAGATAAACAATAGCCCTTTCGTAAGCTGAAAATATTGCTATGAACATTGAAGATATAACAGCAAGCTAACCATTAGTATCAGTGCTATGAAAAATAGAAAAGAAAAAGAAACAAAAAAGGAAACAAAAAAAGAAGAAACTTAAACAATGTAAATGACAACACCACAATAAATATGAATCACCAAAAATATTTAAAGAGGATGTTACACTCTCACAGGCCAATATAAGTGTAGAGCCAACACTAAGAAAAATTCATATAGAAGACAAAAGGAATAACAAAAGGATATGATCCCTAAAATTTTGAATTCTCAAAAGTACTTCCCCTTTGGGCAAGTGCCTAAATATCCAGACAAGAACTTTACGGCATATCTAGGCTCTATATGAACTGGGACCTCCTTTCTTTATCCTGGATTATCTGTATCCAGGCAACATGACATGGGTATGGATACACATACTTCAATATAATGCAACATCTTGCAAAACCGTCGGATCCAACACTTGGATACACGCCACACCTGAACAAAGAGGCCTCAACCATAGAAGCATATTACTATTTCTTGTGCAGTGTGTGTAAATGAACAATGTCACAGTCGATATAAATCTATCGATGACAAACCCAGTTGTAGCAACCTAAATTAGAAGCAACCTACAGCACTTGTGTGACTAAATTAATTATGGTAAGGATGCTAACACCAATAAGCACCAAAATACAAAAACAAAAATTGATGAAGTCCAATTCAGAGTGTTTACATAATAATATTACTAATAAACCAAAGACTGCTTTTAACCACTCATGGTCGGCCTGCTTAACGAAGCACATCTAATGACATCAGTAACATTACAAAGTATGCTTCCAACTTCTAAAACTTCTAACGAAACATGGTGACAAATAGTGTTTCAATCTATGTTAGGTAACCATCACTGGCATACATGACTCTTAAACAGTATGTGACATAATTAGACACGAAAATTGGATATACTGTCTCTATGGAAAAGGATGTTCAACTTACCCATATCTTGGATTTGTTCAGAAATAATGATTCTTGAAATTTAGTGAGATAATATTGCCATTTAGTGAGTAATTAATTACAACAAAACATCTCCGAAAATGAACTCGCTATGCAGATGACATTGATCTCTAAGGAGCCATGCCACACAGGATTGCCAAGCTTAACCCCCCCCCCCCCCCACAAAAAAAAAAAACCAACCACCAACAAGAATTGAACCAGTTAGTCAGAAATCATATAGACGACACTTTCTCACATATAAAAAATAATAACTCAGCCTATCCCACATTCAAAAGGAAAGCTGCCTTAGATTATCTCTTCGTGTGTGTTTTTTGCCTGAAAACCTACAAAACAACTAAAAATTATGATGATCATATTAACGGGTAGAAACTAATAAAAAAATTATAATTAATCTTCGTTACATAAGTAATAATTGAAGCAAAATCATGGCATTTCGCAAAAATAAAAAACAAACAAATAAACTACAGAAACACAAAATAAAAGCTCTACATATATATATTATATAGCTATGTCTGTAAATATACTTTGGAGAATGAATCGGAGGTAATCGGAGCAGAATCGGAAGCAGCTACAGACGACGTGGTGGGCGCAGGGACTGACCACATGTGCCGGCGGTGTGTCCTCCGCTCACCTTCCCGCCCAAGCATAATAACCGTCCATAATCGCCGGTGACGGTATCTATCAGCCCTCTTTCATCACTGACCAGAAACATCAATTCAAACGTAAATTCCACCTCTTTGATCCTCCTAATTCAATCAAACCCTAGACGGGAATCTCTCTTTACTCGAGCTGTTGCGAAACCCTAGATCGACGCATGAATTTTTGTGTCGCCGTTAGGAAAACGGAAACCCTAAAAATCGGGGCTCATCCTGAGACTGCAATCACCGAAATTTCACAATTTAGGGCTTAGGTGTCGATGAATCGACGCGATTTGACGGAAAATTCGATTGTTTTGGATCTCAGAGAGAGAATTGATAGCAAAATCGAGAATTTTCAGGAGAGGGTTTCGAGTGAGCTGCGATTTCGTTGTGTGCGTGCGTATCACTGTGTGTGTATGGGTATATGTATGTGTGTGTGTGTGTGAGAGAGAGAGAGAGAGATTGTGAAACGGCTATGGACGAGCAGGTGAAATGGTTGGGCGGACCGTTGGCTCAGGTCAATTTGGACAAGGGAATTATTGATGCGGGAAAGGGAAACGACACCGTATTGATGTTTCCTTTACCACGAATGTTTTGTTCGATTTCTAGTAACTATTTTTAGTAAATTCCACAGACCACCCACAAGTTTCAAATTTAAAATTTAATTTCCTCGGAGTTTAATTTTTTTTTTTTTTTTTTCCTGCCTCGGAGTTTAATTACAAGGCGCTAATATGTGCACCCAAATGCAACACAAGTACTTTATACCACTTTTTAAACTTCATTATTTGCACTTTAGAATTTTTCATCTTTTTCTCCATGTTGTTAAAATCATAACACTCCTTTTCTTTTCTTCTTTTATTGGATTATTCCCACAAATACCCCTGAGGTTTGCTCTATTCTCACATGGACTCTCTCGAAGTAAAATATTCCCACTCACACCCCTGAGCCAAACCGTCGTCAGCATAACTCACGGTTATATGGGAAGTTACATTTTTGCCTATGTATATTGAAAAGACAGAACTACCCCTCCATCTTCAAATCCATAAGTTCTTTCACATCGCAATCGTTGTTGCTGACGTCGCCGCATACTACGCCATCCCTGCCTTCCTCTCTCCATCGCACGCTCTCGTCGCCACCTCCTTCCTCACCGTCCGACGTCCGTGCTGGCCACAAAGGCCGTTTTGGCCCAAATCTATATATCAGTATATACATATATATAGATAAAATGTGAACAACTGATAAAATACATATTTGGCACCACAAACTTTTCCTTCTGCAAGCATCACGAATGATAAATCTTCCAATGAAGCAAGAACCGGCGAAGCAAAGGTGTCGATATAATATATAGATACATACAGATACACATATATAGATATATATAGATAGAGATGTATATGTACATCTATATCTCCAAAATTTGAAAACTCCTAATTATTTTTAATTGTAGATGTATATCTATATTTTCAAATTTTAATAATAAGAAAATCCCTCATTATTTTTAATTTATATATATATTAATTCCTAATAAGTACTTTAATTTATTACACAAAGGACTATGGTCACTTAAGTTATTTCTAATCAAAATTATTTTAGTTATTTCTAATTAATTTTTTTTTTACAATTATGAATTTCATTACAAAAATTGGATTATATGTGCTAGTCTGCTAGGTGTATCCAACCTCAGCCTCATATTCCTCATCTGCATATTGGATTAGAGAAAGGGAGAGAAAGATTGATGCAGAGGGAGAGATGGAGGAATAAATGATTTGAAAATTCAATTCAAACAAATGATAGTAAATAACTAATTTTTATTATACTTTCTTCGACAAAAAATATCTAAAACCTTGAGATTATATGGTAATATCAAGTCATATGATTAATACATCTAAGCCCATCTATTCTTCTAGTTGGATTTTTTTTCTTCTTGTGATTGGGTGTTTGGTGTCTGAAGCTAATTTTTCGGGGTTCATGTATAGTACTTTTCGCGTAAATAAAATAAACAAAACTTGTATTATGTCCTCGTGAGCCTAACACCAAAAAAATATATAAATAAATGACAAAACCTTGATAAGTGATCCAGCACCATATGATTTGTCATCCCGGTCATTCAAGATTTTGTCTCCTATCAAAGGACTCATGCAAAACACTCTCAACGTAAATCCGATAAAAAAAACTCACATTAATTATGTCCTCGATCAAGACCCTAATTCCATAAAAATAAAAATATAATCAAACATAAAAAAATAATCCACAGCCATATATGATTCTACATCCCCCGCCATTCAATGTACTACCAACCACCAATGCAACACACTAATCTATATCAGCATTGTGAAAGTGGGGTATGTTGCCCTAGTTTTTTCAGAGGAGGGTACATCGTACCCTTTGATACCCCTCCTGCTTGATTAATATATATGTATATATATTTATGGGTTTCTCAACTTGATTGATCACCATCAACCTACTCCAAGGAGAATATCACCAAAAGAGTCACCCTCACATGCTTTGTCTTTCTTGTGATCTAGACAGTAACTCCCCATAAACAAAACTTCTACACTATGCATGTCCTCTTCACCACAAACCATAACACACAATAATTTAAATTATGGGTGTCTGATGCTGATAGGAGATAATGAGTGATTGATTGTCATTGTTTTTCATTTTCATCTGGTTTTCAAAAGGTCAAGTTGAAAGCAACCTTTGGATTGATTACAAATTGTTGAAAGCAACCTCTGGAAACACATTATTTAGTAGATTAATGATTTATTATAAATTGTTAATTTATTAACTGTTGAACTAATAAAAGACTATATATATATATATATATATATATATATATATTAAAGGGTAACATGGAAGAAAAGGTAGAAGTAAAGTGAAGTAAAGTTGAGAATTTAACAAACTTTACTATATATGTGAGCACAGATTGATTGCACATTTGCACATGTGGTCGCTTGTCATGACTCATAACTTGTACCTGCGATTAGACATCTCAATTAAAGAGGTGATGTAAAAACAAAATGAAATTTTCCATTTAAATCTTTCATATACTTTTCCTATGAAACATTTCGAAACAAGTAACCCGCAACTAACAGTGATGTATGCACCTTTATTTATCCTTGAATTTGTATTCAGATCATTTTTCTTCTTTATTTGTTTTTGTTTTTCTTGTATATTTTTATGAAATGATGTATTAGAGACATAAAAATTGACATCTAAAAGACATTAAAATGTACTAAGTTTTTTTTACTTAGATTTTTTTAAATATAATAAGATTGCTTTATTTGATCAAATATACAATTCAATATGATATAAAAGGAGAAATTTGATTTTGACTTCATCATCTCATCGTTTTTACTCAAAATATATTAGTTAAACGGGTTGTGTATGTAGTTTATATTTCAACGAGTCTATATATGTTTAAATTGAGTATGTATTTGGAGTTTGTAATGAGAAAAAATTATAGGTAATCATGATATTCATTACGATCGTAATTGTGAGTCATAGTAACGGGTTTAAATTTATTCAAACTATTGCTCCAAAATGATGGTAAATAATTTAATCATGCAATTTTATATATAGACATGGTGCTTCTGATTTAGGTTGTAACTTGTACGTTGTGTACACAAATACACATCACATATTACTCTCCATTGAACTTTATGCTCAAGTATCCTGGGGTGAACAATTCTGAACAATAGTGAAATATTATATACATATCACATATGTGCTTGTATAATAATATATGTATATAGGTGCGTGTCTGATTCATTGACATATCAACGTCACGAATAGGAATGGCAATGGGGCGGGGATCCCATCCCATCCCTGAACTTGCCCCCATTTAGTCCTGCTCCTAATTTTTTTTTATTTTTTGCCCCGTCCTGTCATCCCCGTGCCCCGCCCCACCCCACCCCATGCTCCGGTATTCAATTTTTATATAAAAAATATATATTATATATATTATTGTAATATATATATATATATATATATATTTTACCTTTTTATATAAAAAAATTATATCTTAAACATATATATATATATATATATATTATAATATATATTACAATAATATATATATAATATATAACCGGAGTAGGGCGGGGGTACCCCCGAACCCGACGGAGATTTTTTTTTTTGCCTCATCCCCGCCCTCATTTATATAATCGGGTTGTTAGGAAATTTGGATTATTTGGATAATCATAAATTCTCTATCCCAGGATCCTCCTTTGCAAAATATCAAAGAATTGAGAAATAGAAAATATAACACAAAGATTTATAGCGGAAAACTCCAAACCGGAGAAAAACCACTGTCGTTGTCAAAGACAACGAGAAAAATTCACTATGTGGAAAATTGTTACAACCACACTCTTAATAATTTTCTCTCACCCCAAAAAACCCACAAGAACAAATATAAACCCAAGAGAATTTTTCCACAAAATTATCTCTCTCACAAAGCTTATCACTAAAGTTTTTCTCTTCTTTGGGATTACAAGTTTTGGTGTGTGTTACTTCATTTCTAACACCTCTATTTATAAGCATTAGAAATGACCAAACAATTCAAAAATGATTTGTCACCTAACTACCATTTAAGTCTCATTTGACTACTTCATTTTCAAAGTTTTCACCAAACATTTGACAATCTAAGTTTCACAAAGTCTTCATTAATTAGTCATCTTCCAAATTCAACCTCACATATACCATATACTAGAATTGATGTTAAAACCAATTATACTTTCAAAAAAAATTGCCAAATTTCAACATGGGTCTCTTTATTCGGGCTAAACAGGACTGGGGATTCCCCATCGTCCGGGTATTATTGCCATGTTTAAGCATAAATAGTAGGAGTATTGAAAATGGAGGGTGCGTGTTTGAAAAAAGAGGATGGCACTAGATGAAATTGAAATATCTTGACGTCTTATCGGTGCTGGACACGCCACTTGCGTCACCAATTCACCATCTCATCGTCTAAATTGAAATTTTGCCATCACAATCTCTATGTAACTTATCTACAGGATATACATATATATATATATATATATATAACTGTATATATCATCATATGTTTGATACTTGTACGGCAGTTTTAAAACCTCTCCCCTGGACAACTTTTCCTGCGTAATCACGATTGCTGCAAAAATTCAAATGTCGTCCTTCAAATTTTGTGTTTATAATGTATAATTGTGTTTTTATTCTAGTCGTAAAGATTTTCTTGAAAGGAATATTTTTTCAGTTAAAAAGTCTTTCAACAATCACATATGTGCATGACAATTTTCATTCAACTTTTCCTAACGTGTATAGTCCAACTTCAAGAGTGATGTATCATTGAATTTTATTTCATTTATTTAATTAATTTTCATTCAATTTTTCCTAACGTGTATAGTCCAACTTCAAGAGTGGTTTATCGTTGAATTTTATTTCATTTATTTAATTACTTGTTCTTTTTATTATTTATTCCTTTAAGAGCAGGTTGAAGAGTATCCTACGTAACGGTATGGGTAATAGAATATGTGATTTTTTTTCCAACCTCACACATATTAATTAGGATAATTTGCATTGACATCCCCTTATATTTGGATTAATTGCAGCCAGATGACAATCAACGAAAAGTTTGCAGAGACACCCCTGAGCTTTCAAAAGTCTTGCAATGACACCCCTTTGGGCCATGAAAAGTCAAGTTTACCCTTATTATAAATATGATTAATTTCAATAAACCATCATCTACTATTGAATTTAATTAACTAACCCCTTTTATATATGAATTGTCCATTGTGCTTTTCAATTTAATCAATTAACCATTCCTATATCGAGATTGCCCCCTATATTTTTCAATTTCAATCACATTATCCCACACCCTCAAACAATATATATATATATATATATATAATTCAAAAAATATATATATAAAACTCAAAAAATATATATCAAATTTCAAAAATATATATATAATTCAAAAATATATATATATAATTTAAAACAGTTATATAAAATTAAATATATATATTTCGAAAATAATATATAAAATTTGAAAAAAGTATATAAATTTTGAAATATATATATTAAATTCAAAAATAAATATATATATATATACATATATAATTTGGAAGAAATATGTAAATTCAAAAACATATAAATTTAGAAATAATATATAAATTTCAAAAATATATATATATAAATTTCAAAAAATATATATTTCTAAAAACAAAATTAGAATAAATAAATAAATTTAGAAGAAAAAAATATATATTGATAAAATATCATATATTTTCTAATGAAATGAATCAAACTACTTACACCAACAATAATTAGTGGTCTTTTTATATATATTTTTTCAAAATAATTTATATGACGTTTTCGAAATTTATATGATGTTTTCGAAAGTTATATAATAATTCAAATTTTATAAAAAAAAATGAAATTTATATATTTGTTTCAAATTTTATATATGTTTTGAATTTTATATACTTTTTTTGAATTTTATATATTTTTTTCAAATTTTATATATTAATTTCGAAATATATATATATTTATAATTATATATAATTGTTTTGAATTATATATATATATTTGAATTTTATATTTTTTTAAAAATTTTGATATATATTTTTTTGAATTATATATATATATATATATATATATATTATTTGAGGGTGGGGGGTAATGTGATTGAAATTGAAAAGTATAGGGGGCAATCCGGATATAGGAGGGGTTAGTTGATTAAATTGGAAAGCATAGAAGATAATTCGGATATAAGAGGGGTTAGTTGATTAAATTCAATAGTAGATGGGAGTTTATTGAAATTAAATAAGGGCAAATCTGACTTTTCATGGTTCAAAGTGGTGTTATTGCAAGACTTTTGAAAGCTCAAAGAATGTCTCTGCAAACTTGTGCATTGACCGTCATCTTGCTACACAACCCAAACCTCAAGAGGTGTCAATGCAAATTACCCTATTAACTAAAGTACACAAGTATATGTAAGTAGCAAAAATATACTCACATCAAAGATCCATTTATTTGGGCTCTAATGGCCTTATATATATATTTCAAGAGCTTTGATCTCATCCCATTTCGTAGGATCGTGCATCTGATTTTATGGGATCATGACCCAATTTGTTATTAACTACCCACCACCTTTTGGTAGTGGGCTGTTAATCCCTATTTTTTAGGGAGTGGTTCAGCCCTGATGGGCCTATTACAAGGGCCTTAGATCGTGGACTAATTAATCATTCACATACACGTGGGTTTGGCTAATATTGGGCCTAACAAAATCAGGATTGAGCTTATTAATTTTCATTATTTACACTAGCCCCATTCGGGTATGGCATACGGATCTGTGGGCTTGACCTGAATTCAACTGGAATAATTGCTTACAGCCGTTCATGATGATGTCAGTGTCATTATTGTGAGGAGGCGTGTGGTTTTCAAACTTCACAAAGGCGGTTGTTGGTTCGTTATTCACTATATTTGAGGCATTGGGAATCGACGCACCTCCTCAGCCATTTAATGATGGATGTTGGCATGTCCGAGTGTATATAAACCCCTGTATAGCTTCATTTTTTACTTTTATCTTTTTAAATCTTGTAAGCAATCCTTAGCAGTGCTCAAGCTTTGACCGTTGATCGTATTTTAGTTGTCGGAGGTTCTTCTTTCTTCTCGCGGGTTCTCTCTGTGTAAGTTGTCATTTTCTTTTCATCATGTCTGATAGTAATGCCACAAGATCGACCGAAGGGACAATTCCTCAAGAATATGGGGGATCTGATGCTCCCAGCCCCCCTTCTGCAAACCCATCTTCTTCATCCTCTCCACCTCCTTCTTTGCCCATACCCAGTTGTCTGAACCCATCGGGCTTGGGAGCCTTTGCATCGGACAATCATAAGGGAACTACTATTTCTTGGGTGAATAATCAGGCAATTGATCTAGATACTATGCCCGTTGGGGTTACTGTTCCAATTAATCATGTAGGGACCGATGCTCCTGGAGGCGTCTCAATTGAAGCTTCTACTGAGTCAGCCACATTCATAGATGAGCCTCTTGAAGCTCATAAAAGAAAGTCTGTGAACATTAAAAGTCTGAGGAGGGACTGTAAGATCCCAAAAGAGGTGATCCTGATGGAATATGATCATTCTCATGATTTCAGGATGGGCGATGGAGTGGGTCCGGATGAGGTGCTATTGTCGGCTCTTCAGATAAAGACGCTTCGATTTCCTCTTCACCCTATCTTTCACTTCATTTTCTTCACCTTAGGAATAGCCCCTCTGCAAGTCAACCCAAATTTCCTTCGGATAATTTCAATATTGATCCTGATAAACAGAGAAAAAAAGTTATCCTTGGGTCTGGCAGATCTTCTCCTCTGCTATAAAATTGTGGATTTGAAGGATTGTGAGGGGAGGTACAACTTTTACCCTTACAAGGGTCGGACGATCTGCCATGGGACTGAAAAAATGGAGAAGTATTGGAATGAGGAGATGGTTCTAGTAAAGGGTCCTTGGTTTTATCCACAGTCTAGAAAATGACCGATCCCGAGTGTCTTTAAGCGTCTAGCCCTTCTTCCTTTTTCTTTTATCCATAAAGAGTCGTGCCTCTGCTCTGGGTGTGATCAGCTCAGAGCGGATTTTGTGTATAAGTCTTTAGGTTATGTCTATACAGACATTGTGGCTGAGGATGTAATGGCCCGTTTTTCTTTATTGAAGTCTAAGGTCTGGTCGGACCGTAAATCATGTGCTGACCTGCTTACTCCAGCCAATTTGCAGGGTATATCAAGGTTAGGAGCCAAATACAAGATCATGATGGATACGATCAGACCAGTAATTGATGATGATGATGATATTGAGGAGATAACTGCCCCACCAGCAGGACAAGAGGAAGTGCCTCTAAATCCCGAACAACAAGCTGTGATTGTTGTTGTGGCGGGCAATACTGCTGGGTCTGCACTTGTGCAGACCACCATCCCTAAACTGCTCCATCCTTCTTCTGCCCGAACCAGACCAGTGGGGGAAGAAATACCCAGTAAGAAAAGGAAGTACAAGGGTAATGACAAGAGTTCTACTTCTAGGAGAAAATTAGCTAAGGCTTGACCTTTTATGATTGTTCGTGGCACATAGGTGATGTCAAATTTCCTAAGTTCCAATGCCCATCTGGTTATTCTTCCCGTTATATCAGGTTTGGACATGATAGCTCTTATAGGCATGGTGGTCGGCACCACAATTGGATGGGTTTCAAAATAGTGCCTCAATCGTCTCTTTGCGTTGATTAGAGAAAGAACAGCTCACTCTGCCATAGTGTATCTGGTTTCTGCATCAGATAGAGATTTGCTGCTAAAGAAGACTGGCTTCTAGCACTTTTTGTCTTCTCTTACAAGCGTTGCGCTGGTTGAGGCTGCTGATATTGCAAGGTACAGATATAGTGGTTCTCCTGGATTCGGTGAGGCGAGGATTGGTGGATTTTGGAGATACTGCTTCAATTTTTGAAGGGCCTCTGCCTGTTCCGGTCCCCATATGTTTCCTTTTCCACCTCTAATTGTCTGAAAAAATGGTCTGCATCGGTCTGTCAGTCGGGATACGAACCTGCTCAGTGCGACTACCCTTCCTGTCAGAATCTGGACCTCCTTTTGTGTTTTTGGCTCAACGTATCAGATTCTTGACTTGCGATGGGTTGGCTTCAATTCCTGTTCGGTTGACGATATGCCCGAGGAACTGCCCGGATGAGACTCCGAACGAACACTTAGCTGGATTGAGCTTCATCCCGTACTTTCGGAGTGCATCGAACACTTCTTCCAGGTGCTTGAGATGATCGTCTTTCCTTCTGCTTTTTACCACCGTGTCATCTATGTAGGCTTTAACCGTTTTCCCCATCTGACTTTTGAATATCCTTATGACAAGCCTTTGATAGGTGGCACCTGCATTTTTAAGTCCGAAATGCATTACTCTGTAGCAGTACGTACCTTCCTCGGTAATGAAGGTTATTTTCTCCTCATCAGCCTGATTCATCGGGATCTGGTTGTAGCCGGAGTATGCATCAAGAAAATAGATTCTTTCATATCCCGAAGTGGCATCTACCATTTGATCAATTTTCGGTAGGGGAAAACAATCCTTCGGGCATGCCTTGTTTAAGTTAGTAAAGTCCACGCAAACCCTCCATTTCTCATTCTTCTTTCTGACTACCACCACGTTTGACAACCATGATGGGTACTTTACTTCCCTTATGAATCCAGCTTCTAGCAGCTTTCCCACATCCTCGGATATGATCTAGTTCATTTCTATCCCGAACCTCCTCTGCTTCTGCCTCACCGGTCTTACATCTGGATCAACATTTAAGTTATGCTGAGCGACCGAGGGATCTATGCCTGATATATCAAGATGAGACCAAGCGAATATGTCTGAGTTCATCTGGAGGAAGTGAATCAGCTCGTCCTTTTCTTCTTTCTGGAGGTATGGGCCGATAAATGTGACTCTGGTGTGGTCCGTCCGACTAACATTCACCTCTTCTAGGGGCTCTGTGGTTGCCTGAGTCTCCTGACCCTCTGAGGAAGGGTCTGACTGTAATTGTTATTTCTCATTGTACAGAGACTCTTCTGGCGTTTCCAACACTTGTTTTTTTTTGGATTCAGATCCTTCACGGATACTGAGTAGCACTCATTCGCTGCTACCTGGTCTCCAGGGATATCTGTCACATCCACTCCATTTGGATCGAGGCACCGCATAACCTGATGGAGTGTCGAATGAACACCTTACATCCGATGGATCCACCCTCGTCCCATCAGTAGATTGTACGATGGCTTGACGTCCACTACGACAAAAGTTTCTTTCAGGGTTCGGCGTGCTGCTGATACTGACAAATGGACTACACCTATTGGCTCAACTCATCGTCCGTCAAAACCGGCCAGAGGCGTCCGAGCCGGGCACAACTGTAATACATCAATTCCGATTTTTTCGAAGGCCCACTTCATCATGATGTTGGTGCTGCTTCCTGGATCAATCATTACACGTTTGACCAGACAATTAGCTACCAGAAGAGTGATTACCAGAGGATCTTCGTGGGGCGTCTGAATATTCTACATATCGGCTTTTGAAAACATAATTCTTGATTCTCCTTGGATGAGGGTCGTTTGGCGAACTTCGCCGATTCGCCTGAGTTCGTGTGTTTTTCTTAGCTTTGACCTTCTATTTCCTTCGTCCTCCAATACCTCTTCACCTCATTGGACTATGTGGATGACCCTCACTGGTTGTCCGGATGTAGTGTTATTTTGTTGTGTCCTGTGCGATTTGTCCGGTCTTGGCTGATCCTTCATTATGTAATCTGCAAGCGCCCATTTGGCGATCATTGCCTCTACCTACCTTCAGAGGTTTCTGCAGTCATTTGTATGATGACCATACTCACTGTGATGTCCCACATCGCCCGGGTAGAGGTCTGGGGATGTGCTTATATGTGCAGTGTTGTCTCCAAGGGGGGTGATTGTGATGTCCCACATCGCCTGGGTAGAGGTCTGGGGATGTGCTTATATGTGCAATGTTGTCTCCAATTGGTATGAGGCCTTTTGGGAGGAGCCCAAGAGCAAAATTGTGCGGGCTGGGCCCAGAGCGGGTAATATTATACCAAATGTTGGAGCGGGGTGTTACAATTGGTATCAGAGCCAGAGCCCGGCCGGAATTAAGTGTGTGTGCATGCACAAGCCCGTGGGTAACACCATCGAGGACGCTGGGTCCCAAAAGGGGGTGAATGTGATGTCCCACATCGCCCGGGTAGAGGTCTGGGGATGTGCTTATATGTGCAGTGTTGTCTCCAATTGGTATGAGGCCTTTTGGGAGGAGCCCAAGAACAAAACCGTGCGGGCTGGGCCTAGAGTGGACAATATTATACCAAGTGTTGGAGCGGGGTGTTACAATATTGTGATGTCCCACATCGCCCGGGTAGAGGTCTGGGGATGTGCTTATATATGCAGTGTTGTCTCCAATTGGTATGAGGCCTTTTAGGAGGAGCCCAAGAACAAAACCGCGCTGGCTGGGCCCAGAGCGAACAATATTATACCAAATGTTGGAGCGGGGTGTTACAATTGGTATCAGAGCCAGAGCCCGGCCGGAATTAAGTGTGGGAGCATGCACATCACCCGTGGGTCGCCAGCGAGGATGCTGGGTCCCAAGGGGGGTGATTGTGATGTCCCACATCGCCCGGGTAGAGGTCTGGGGATGTGCTTATATGTGCAGTGTTGTCTCCAATTGGTATGAGGCCTTTTGGGAAGAGCCAAGAGTAAAACCGTGCGGGTTGGGCCCAAAGCGGACAATATTATACCAAGTGTTAGAGCGGGGTGTTACACTCACTGTGAAAGGCACAGTGCTTGGTCATGTCCCTCAACTCCATCGGTTGTCTGATCGGTGGAGGTGGTCTGAAAATCCCTTTGTTTTTGTTTTCTTGGAAGAGCTTTCCAAGGCTAGTTTTGAGCGGAGTGGTTCTTTCTTCCGTCCGTTGACGCTTGTCTAAATTTCTGGATGATGAATTTTGCCATGGTGGATCTGGTCGTTGAGGCCTCTGGTCCCTCATCCTTTCCTTGGATTTTGCCTCCATCGTTACCAGTGAGGCTCTTCTCTGTCTGACTGTTTCATCTTCTTCTATTCTGAGATACCCTTGTGCTCTGGAGTTGAGCTCACCGATGTTGACAGGGGGCCGTTTTACTAGTGAAGAGTGGAATTTTGTGCCAGGGATGACCGCCATACGGAATGCTTCTACTGCTGACAATTGGTCGCAGTCATCAATAAAAGACATTTCCACGTTGAATCTGGATAAAAAACTCTTGAGACTCTCTCTTTTTTCCTGGGTCATGGTGAAAAGGCTTGATAGCATTTTTCTCTACCTCCGGTTGCGGAAGTACTGACCGATGAAGTGTCTGCAGAGGTCATTCCAGCTGCTGATGGATCCGGGAGTCTGCTTCCTGAACCACGGAAGTGGTGCCTCCGTCAAACTGGTTGAAAAGACTTTGCACATGAGTGGCTGGTTCCTCCCATAAACATTCATTTTGGTCTGCACCTGGTAGATATGATCGAGTGGATCCTTCGTACCATCATAGAGTGTAAAAGTTGGTAGTACAAACTTCTTCGGGAATTCTGTTGCCTCTATTTCTTCTGTGAATGGAGATTAGGGCATATCTGTTATCGCATGGATGGCCAGATCATCAGGTGTCTGTAATTTCAAATCTTTCATCACGTCTCTCTGGATTTTGGCAGCCATTTCGTACAAGTCGTTCAGGGTCGGGGCATGTATTGCTGGCATTCCCCTTATTATGGGATGAGAGGATTCTTCCTCTTCCCTCAGCACTTTATCTCTCCGGGCAGCTGATATGTCTTGCTCGTGATGGGAGTTGGAGGGCTCTGGCTCATCTGTGCACTCTGCTGGATTGGAATTTTGGAGAGGAAAAGGACCCTGAGCCATTCGATAGAGTAACTCAGCGTTCTGCTGCTCGAGGGCTGCATTTCTCTACTCCACAGTTTCCAACCGCCTCATGACTTCTTCGAACCTGACATCATTGTTCGTTGACCGTGTGGACACCATGTGGCAAGTGGAAAACTATTTCGACGTTCCCACAAACGGCGCTAAATGTAAGTAGCAAAAATATACTCACATCAAAGATCCATTTATTTGGGCTCTAATGGCCTTATATATACATTTCAAGAGCTTTGATCTCATCCCATTTCGTAGGATCGTGCATCTGATTTTATGGGGTCATGACCCAGTTTGTTATTAAGTCCATGTTTGGCAGGCGGTCTTTCTGGTCTGGTCTGGTTTGATCTGGTCCGGTCTGGTCTGGTCCGGTCTAATCTGATCTGGAAAAGTTTGTTTTGTAAGCAGTCTGGTCTTACTATTTATGTATTATTTATTATAATATTTATTTATGTATTATTTATTTCTTTATTTATTATTTCTTCACTTTATAATATATTTTATTATTTATATTATTAAATTATTATTTATTAATTTATAAATATATTCTATTTATTTATTATTTCATTATTTAATTCATTTTATTTATAAATTATTTATTCATTTTTAATTATTTAAAAATATATTTTATTAATTTAATATTAATTTATTATTATTATACTCATTTTTTATTATTATTATGAAGTATTTATTCATTATCATATTTACTTATTATTTATTATTATATTTATTTATTATTATATCTATTTATTATTTATTATTATATTTATGTATTGTTATTATTTATTTCATTTTGTTTATTATTTATTATTTTTATTATATTTTTAAATATGTTTTATGTAATTTATTATTTATTTTATTATTTTATTTTTATTATTTATTATTTAGTCTATTTATTATTATTATTATATTTATTTATTATTATTGTATTCACTTTTTATTATTATTATGTTTTATTTAATTTATTATTTATATTATTAATTATTAATTTTTAATTATCTATAAATATATTTTATTATTTATTCATTTATTTATTATTATTATATTCATTTTTTTTATTATTAGGTATTATTTTTTTCATTTTGTTTATTATTTATTATTTATATTTTATTTTAAAAATATGTTTTATTTAATTTATTATTATTATTATTATTAATTTATTATTATTATTTATGAATATATTTTATTAATAAGACCAAACCGGACCACCAGGAACCACCTTTTTTTTTTGGTATGAAATGAGGCCATTTTGGTCTCATTTGGTCTTACTTGGTTTAACCAAAAATTTGGGACCAATGCTACCAAACACGGCCTGGTCCCATAAAACACAAGACCAGACCAGACCACCTGAGACCAGACCACCTACCAAACAGGGCCTAACTACCCACCACCTTTTGGTAGTGGGCTGTTAATCCCTATTTTTTAGGGAGTGGTTCAGTCCTGATGGACCTATTACAAGGGCCTTAGATCGTGGACTAATTCATTATTCACATACACGTGAGCTTGGCTAACATTGGGCCTAACAAAACCAGGATTGAGCATATTTATTTTCATTATTTACAGTATATGACTTTTTGTGCCATATCGTGATAATAATGATTTTTTAACAAATTTTAGTGAATTTTAATAAATCTTAAAGATACTTTAGTATAAATAATACTCCCTCCGTCCTAAATTATAAGCCCCTTTGGGGGAATCCAACTTTTTAAGATGATGACTTTTATTATAGTGTTACTGAATGAAATAACAACTTTATCCATGGTCTCATCATAGTGATGTGATGATTTATAGTGTATATGTTTTATAATTTTAATGCTTGAAGGTTAAATTATTAAATTGACCAAATAAAATGCATTGACTTTTCAAAGTGGACATTTATTTTACAACGTCTAAAAGAAGAAAAGTGTACACTTATTTTGAGACGAATGGAGTATAATTTTAATGAATTCTAACTACTAATATTAATGAATTAGTAGTATAAAAAAAATCTCACATTCTAAAGGATTTGAATCATAGGCATAAATGAGAGATGTTTTGTTTAACTTTTGTAAACATTATAACTGAATTAATTTTATAAGTAGGTTATTGTTTGATAAAACTAAAAATTAAGTACTTAACTTAAAATAAATAAATTTTCAAATATTTTTGTAAATTTTTAGTCTTTAAACTTCACTGTGACCATATTATTTAAAATTTTATCTCATTTTAAGTGACATTTAATAGTTTAAGTGGTATTCAATATTTTTATCAATTACACTTAACTGAATAAGTGCTTAATATATTCAAATATAAATAACAAATAAGTGGTTTGTCAAACAGATTACAATACTTGGTTACATTGGTATCAAATAAGTAAGTTATATATAGAAATAAGTCCCACATAATCAAAAGTGAAGGAGGTTGCAACTAAAAGAAGTGAGGGACTGTTTGATAAAACTTAAAATTAAGTATTGAAAATTTTAAAATCTGAATTTTAAATACTGAATGTTTTAAGCGGTGCTTAAAAAAATATTATTTTATCATATTTGTGTTAATTTTCAGTCTTCAGACTTCAGTATTAAGTGGTGATCATATCACTTAAAATTTTATCTCATTTTAAGTAATGCTCAAATTTCTTATCAAACAAACTTAACTGAATAAATACTGAATTTTTTCAGACTTAAGTGATTTATAAGTGTTATCAAACACACTCTGAGTATCCCACACCGGTTGAAAAGAACTTAGGCCCTGTTTGGTTCGCGGTCCTGTCCCATGTGGTCCGGTCTCATAATAATTTTTTTGGGACCGGACACTGTTTGACAACACGGTTCCAAAAAAAAAGGACCACTTGGGACCAAAAGGGGTAATTTGAGACAACCAAAAATGATGGTCTCAAGTGGTCTTATGTACAATTGTCTTAACACATGGAACCATAAAATTTGTAAAATATATATAATTTGAAAATAATATATAAAATTAAAAAATAATATAATTTTTTTGAAATAATGTATAAAATTTGAAAAAAATATAAAATTCAAAAATAATATACAAAATTAGATATATATATATATATATATTTGAGAAAATATAAAAATTTGAAAATAATATAAAAAATCAAAAATAATATATAAAATTCAAAAAATAATATAAAAATTCGAAATAATTTATAAAATTTGAAAAATATAATATTTTTGAATTTCATATATTATTTTCAAAATTTTTATATTTTTTCAAATTTTATATATATTTTATACTTGATATATTTTTTGAATTTTATATATTATTTTTTTATTTTTTGTATTATTTTCCAAACATAAGACCAAACAGCTTGAATAAGACCATAAGACCAGACAGATTTAACCAAACAGACTTTCAGGACACCACCCAGATAAAACCAGATCAGATCGAATCAGATAAAACTAGACCATACTAGATAAGACCAGACCGGACCGCCTACCAAATGGGCCCTTTAGTATCTCAGTGAGGATCATTATATAACCATCCTCGAACCACTACAAAATCCATTGTGGGCCGTGTAAGATTGATATAAGCCCATTGCAAAGTGAAAACTGAAGCCCAGCTTTCATTTTTTCTCGAGCTTTAACGGTTGTCATTTTATCTACCGGTTCAATATTATCGGCCGGTTCGAGGCTAGTCCTGTGTGTAGATGGAGACGTTGGTACGTTTGAAAACTAGTATTTTTGTTTTCGTTTTTTATCTCTTAAGATTAAAAAATTTATCTAAAAAATTTGAGGTTAAGGTTTGGAGGTTGAAGATGGAAGTTAGGATTTGGATGTTGAAGATGAGAGGTTAGGGTTTCTGCAACAATTAATTTTTTTTTTTGCTAAGAACAAACAGTGTCGAAAACAAAAAAACACCATTTTGGTGTTCTCAAATTTTGAACTAAGGATGAGAAAACGTTTTTTTTACTGTTCACGAAAACAAAAACCATCAAAGGCTCCCAAACGCGTTTTTGTTATCGTGAACAGTGGAAAAAACAAGAACGAAAACGGAAACACCCCTATCCAAACACACCCTACAACAAATTTTTTTTTTTTAGTTGAGAACAAACAGTGCCGAAAACAAAAAAATACCATTTTGGTGTTCTCAAATTTTGAACTAAGGGTGATAAAACATTTTTTTAGTGTTGATGAAAACAAAAACCATCAAAGGCTCCCAAACGTGTTTTTGTTCCCGTAAACAGTGAAAAAAACAATAACAAAAACGGAAACACCCCTATCCAAACGCACCCTAAAATTCAAGAAAATTTTAAATTTTGAAAAAAGTATATAAACTTAGAAATAAAAATAAAAATTTCGAAAATAATATATAAATTTCGAAAAACATATATAAAATTCGATAACAATATATAAAATTCAAAAAAATATATATAAAACTCGAAACAAATATAAAAAATTGAAAAAAATATATAAATATTGAAACAAATATATAAATTTTGATTTTTTTTATATAAAATTCAAAAACATCATATAAAATTCGAAAATATCATATAAATTTTTAAAAATATATATATATATATTTCGGAAACACACACACACACACATATATATATATATATATATATATATATATATATTGGAAAAATATATATAAAAGAAGATAACTAATTGATGTTGGTGGTAAGTAATTTGATTCAATTCATTAGAAAAGATATAACATTTTACCAATATATATATTTTTTTGAATTTTGTTTTTCAAAAAAAATATATATATATATATTGAATTTTATATATATTTTTCGAAATATATATATTTCAAATTTATATTTTTTTCTCTCCGAATTTATATATTTTTTCAAAAAAAATTTTCCCAAATTTTATATATTTTTTTCGAAATTTATATATTTGTTTTGAAATTTATATATTATTTTCAAATTTTATATTATTTTCAATTTTATATATATATTTTCAAAATCTAATATATTGTTTTCGAATTTTATATATTTGTTTCAAATTTTATATATTTGTTTTCAAATTTTATATATTTTTTCAAAATTTTATATATATATTTTCGAATTATATATATATAATTTGTGAATTTTTAATTTAATTTAGGGGTAATTGTGTCTTTTACGAATTGAGGGGGGTTAATTGCACCAAATTGATAATTGAGGGAGGGGGGTGTTAATTGCACCGAATTAATAGTTGAGGGGGGTTTTGTAGTTGAGAGGGGTTTCTTGCTCATGGACAATAGTTTAGGGGTTTTTTTTGGACTTTACCCTTTATATATATTATTAATAATAACAAAATTATAGAAAATGAATTTGAAACAATTTGTTCAAATTTTTAGAATTATTAATTTTTGTAAAATTAATCCTGAATTTTTTTTTATTGAAAAAAATATTTAACTGTCCACTTTTATACTTGATATTTTTCTTAATAAGATTCTGGAGAGTAAAAAAGTAATAATCTTTATAAAATTGAGACCATGTCAAATAAAAATTACGAAACTATCTTACGAACACGAATTTTTAGAGGCCTTTTAGATTCTGTTTGAATTGACATTTAAACGCTATTTTTATTTTTTATTTTTGTTTTTGGAACTAAAAAACTATTCGTGTATGACTAGATTTCTTAAAGGAAAAGCAATTTGAAAAAACTGACCGTTACTGACTAATAAAAAAGTTCCTTCTGTTTTTCTTCTTCTTATACGTAAAAACCGAACCAACGGCTTTGGCAAACAAGGCCTTAATCGTAAACAAATGATGCGGCGATGATCAAACGCAGTAATACCCAGGAAAGTTCTCATACGTCTGTGATTTAATTGCAATCTTTTTTATTCTTTCTTGATTTATTTATGCGATTTTTCTTGCTATTAATGATGTACTGAAGCCTAATATCAAATTAAAAATTAAATTGAGGAATCTTTCTAATTGAACATTTCGAAAGGATTATATGGTGAGTGTGTGGGTGTGTGTATATATATATATTTATGTGTTGTGTTGTCAGGTTATCTTAAAGTGAAACCGAATAAAACTTGACTCGAGTTCAAAAGCTTTTACTTAATCCTCAAATTTGATACTTAATTGAGTTGTTTATCAAGCGGACCTTGTATTGTATACAGGAGCTAGTGAGCTGTAATACTGGAGGTAGACGACGCGTGCGGTGTCTTCTGAAGCTGTTTTCAATGGTAAACTGATCCTTGGGAGATGGGTCACCTTCTTGTATGCTTTGTTATGTGTGTTGGTGAGTGTACGGGTTCGAAATAGAGTCGAAAGGAACGACTCTGTTTTGAACCGAACTTGCTATGATACCAATTGTTGTGCCCTATTTCTAGGATCTACTCAAACCACACACACACAAACACATATACACACAGATATTTACGTGGTTCCCCAAAAATCGGGTACGTCCACGGAGTAGTTCAATATATATTCTCGGTTTCTTTCAACCCTCACACATCTCTCTCTGAACTTTGTGCTCATCAACCACACCATATACAACATGTATATGTCCTATATATATAGGGCTTTGAGAGAGGAAGCCAAAATGATAACAATCATTTGTTGGCAGAGGAAAGAGTGGCAAACTTCTCCATGCATGCTTTGGTGAAGAGTTTGGTTCATGCATGTGGAGAGGTGGCATGGCTGTGGAGTCTTCTTGGATGTTATCCTATACATCACTCTTCAACATTACATCATTGCATGCATTATGCGATGCATGCATGGCTCACTCTTGAGTCATTTCCCACAAATCTCCACCATGACGAAAGAGTCCAATGACTGAGTCCACCGACTGAGTTAACTGATTGATGCTACCTCAATGAGCCTTTATGCGCTATGTGCTCTGTTCCCGAGAGATATTGTTTATGCCGGAAACACCTTGGCATAAACCCATTTGCATCCGATAGCTTTCATTCCCTTTGGAAAACTGGACTAGCTTCCAAGTCTGATTCTGGTGAAATGACTTCTTCTCGTCATTCACTGCATCCTTCCACTTCGTACCATCAGTACTTTGTACTACTTCTTTGTCCGTGTACGTGACATTATCGTATGTCACTGGAAGTGCATAAGCTATCTTGCCTCTCTTCTGGATCTGTTGATGTCAATAGCTTCTAGCTATTGACCGATCACCAGTTTTGGAGATAGATCTTCCACCTCAACTGAGTCATCTTTCCGCTGAGTCACCGATGCTGGAGATCTCTTCCCGGAGACCTCTTCTGCTCAATCTGATTACTCACTGGTCACACGGTACTAGAGATGGGACCATAGATCCTCCACCTCAACTGAGTTCTCTTACTGGAGATCTCTTCTAGTCAGAGGTTTACTGACTGACTACCGATACTGGAGATAGATCCAATCCACCTCAACCTGAGTTCCTGACAGATTTCCCGGTACTCGCTTCTCGGTACTGGATATGGAACACTTCCTCACATCCCTTCAGCTGGTGACTGGACTACCGATGCTTGAGATGGAACTCCGGTGCCAGAGATCTCTTACTGGAGACCTCGCCTTCACCTAGCTGTTGATTTTTCCTGATTATCATTTCCACCTTCACGATGATCAACTGATATATTTGTTACCGGTACTGGATTTCCTAATACTGGAGATGAAACATTCTTCACCTCCACTTCAGCTGTTGACTGGCTACTGCCATTGGTAATGGAGATATCATTTGTTACCGGTACTGGATATGGGATTTCTCTTCACTTCCCTTTGCTGCCGATTGTTTTCCAGGTACTCGTTTTCCCGGTGCTGGAGATGAAACATCCTCCACCTCCCCACAACTTCTGACTTGTTACCGATACTAGAGATCTCTTTATGAGAGACCTCTCTGAACAGTTCATTCTTGAACTGCTTGTTGAATCTGCTCTTCTGGATACCGCTCTCTCATACAAGTCGTATTGTAGAGCTGATTGAAGGCTAGGTCGTACTAGGCTTCATGGAGCTGGTATGTCTGAGCAAATCTCCAACTGTCGAAATAAATCTCCACCTCAGTAAAGCACTAGGTTGTACTAGTCTTTATTGATTATACCTTAGCCACAAACTGATGTCCTGCCCTGGAGATAGGACCCTTGATCCTCCACCTCCCCTTGAGCTCTTTATGCCGAACTTGAGTATTGTCTGATTTTACCGCAAGCTTGATGATTTACGAATTTCCAATCTGTATTCGAGAAGTCCTGGCGCTTGGTCTCCAAGGCTTATCCTCCACTGTCTCTGATCACGAGAAGTTCGGACGCCTCCAAGGTTGATCCTCCACTGTCTCTGATCATGAGAAGTCCTGACGCTTGGTATCCAAGGCTTATCCTCCACGTTCTCGGAGCTATAGATCCGGAACATTCGTATTGTCACATGCCAAAGTTTATCTGTGTCCAATTTCTTCACCTCAACTTTGCATTTGACATCATGATTCTCCTTTTAGAACCACTCGTCCTGAGATTTGACAACCCTGATTCTCTGAATAGATTGTTCGGTCTCCTTGTTTCAACCGTATGAAACACAAGAACAATAAATTGATGACGGTATTTCACCAAACAGGAGCAATACTAAACATAACCAGTTTTCAAACTTTGTTTTTCGTACTTCGGATTGCTCGGTCTCCGATGCTTCAGTTGTATGAAACACCGGAACCATAAATTGATGAATGCACTCATCAAACTGGAGCAATAGATATTAAAACTCAGTTTTTCCAATTTTCCTTTTCTCATATGGAAAAATGGAACTCACGGTTGGATCCGGAACGGTCGAATTAGCTAGAAACGACTTTTCGTTTGCTCAAATCTGACTTAAAACGGGCTCGAAATGGCCAAAAAAATGACGGAGGGCAAATCTGTAATTTTACCCTTCACTGATGACGTGACAGCATCCTATTAGTCCACGTGGCAGCCCTGATGTGCCACGTGTCAGCAATAGATTGGCCCACGTGGCATCCCCTGGCCATGCCACGTGGCAACATCTCACTGGTGCCCCGTGGCGGTGACTGGTTGGTGCCACGTGGCAGTCCCTGACTGGGATACGTGGCAGTCTCCTATTGGAGACACTTGGCATCCATCCGGTGGCAACACGTGGCACCATCTCAGTAGTGCACGTGTCAAGCAAACATTGGGACACATCACCTGCTGACGTGGCAGCGCGTGGGCCTCACGCGCGTCTGAAGGTAGAAGACACGTGGGCGCGTCACGCCGAGGCCTCCTCACGCGCCGACCTCAGGCCGCGCGTGGAGGCGCGTGCGGTGTCTTCTGGAGCTGTTTTCAACGGCAAACTGATCCTTGGGAGATGGGTCACCTTCTTATATGCTTTGTTCTGTGTGTTGGTGAGTGTACGGGTTCGAAATAGAGTCGAAAGGAACGACTCTGTTTTGAACCGAACTTGCTCTGATACTAATTGTTGTGCCCTATTTCTAGGATCTACTCAAACCACACAAACACAAACACATATACACATAGATATTTACGTGGTTCCCCAAAAATCGAGTACGTCTACGGAGTAGCTCAATATATACTCTCGGTTTCTTTCAACCCTCACACATCTCTCTCTGAACTTTGTGCTCATCAACCACACCATATACAACATGTATATGTCCCATATATATAGGGCTTTGAGAGAGGAAGCCAAAATGATAACAATCATTTGCTGGCAGAGGAAAGAGTGGCAAACTTCTTCACGCATGCTTTGGTGAAGAGTTTGGTTCATGCATGTGGAGAGGTGGCATGGCTGTGGAGTCTACTTGGATGTCATCCTATACATCACTCTTCAACATTACATCATTGCATGCATCATGCGATGCATGCATGGCTCACTCTTGAGTCATTTTCCCACAATCTGATGAGCTTTCAAGAATGTAGAATGCTGGCTAGAGCCTAGATGTTTCAAATTAAATTTAAGTTTTCGAGCTATGGATATTGGGCTGATACCATATGGGAAGCATAATTGGTGTTCACCATGTTTTGACACCGAAAAATCTCCTTAAAAATGTTCATGCTCCTCAGGTAGGATGTTTATTGAGCAGGAATTAAACTAAGTAGTTGGATTTATTCATACAATATTTTCTTGCATTTTTTCTATTCGCGTGTAATATATCCAAGTCATTAATTTTTCTGTTTACTTTTCCAATCAAACAAATAAATGAAAGCATGCAACGCGAAATCTTGTTGATGTTGCGTATTTTGAGTTCTTTATTTTTGGTGTTATGGGTTCATGGTGTTTGTACCTGGAGGTATGTACTGGATTGGGACCGGGAGTACCCTGTTTAGAATATAAATAAGTATAATCTAAAGTTTAACTGCTCAAAACAACAGATTTCATTACATCCCAACCTCAATAAATCGATATTGATATTGTCCATGTATGTTATAGAGATAAAATATGTGGTATACCAGTTCTGTTATTGGTGAAACTGTCACATTTTTTCTGGAGTGATCTCTAAAGTTTGCTCAGTATTGATTGGAATTAGGGTCTTTTTCTGTTGGTAGGTGGAATAGAAGAAATTGACTTAACCTTTCAAAAACAAAAAAAAGGTGGAATAGAAGAAATGTAAACCTACTGAAGTCTACAAAGTAAGATCAAACACTGATATTTTTGTGATAATTTTAAGAATGTATATAACATCTTTGCATTTGTGTATTGATATCAATTAGCTAGCTATGCATAACATTATGTGTACTTTCTAACAAATGCTCTAAATGAAGTTTGTACATCGTGGATCTCTGACACTTGAATCATTGGTTTACCATCTGTTTCTGTCATATTTATGTAATTGGGACCTATCTATTGAGTAGTGAGTGTTCTTCTCAGTTGACCACTGGGTTGGAGCTGTCCGACGGTTTGGTCAGTTTTATATGTATTGTATGGCCCAGGCACTCTTTACTCAGTTAAATCCTAGATCGCTGTTAGACGAAACTTTCAAGATACACAAACATAAATAGAATCTTTTTCTAACATTATTCCACCAGAATTTCTATATATATTAAATGCCATCACAATTTTATTTTTGTTTTCAGGGTACGGAATGCCAGTAGTACACTACTGATTCAGGTAAAAAGATTTCTGGTTTTTTCAGATTCTCGATATGCTCAAATCAAGCTGGTTTTCCAGGGTTGGCCTACCTAAAATATTAGGTCACAAGCAAGCAACACATGTGTCCTTCAATATCATAAATGATTTCGATGCAACTGAACAGTGATGGAGTATAGTTAATGACAAATTTGGTATGAACATCTCTGCACTGCTATTTGATTGTTGTATATCAATGGTGGGTTGTGTATCTTGCTTGTAAATATTAATCTAATTGTACCATCATATATATGTGTATATATTGTTACGATATATAGTTGATCAAAGTGAAATTAACCACCAGATAATATATATATATATATATATATATATATATAAATGAGCTGATTAATGCTGTCATGGCCAGGTTAGGTGATCACATGGGAGGTTATACTAGAACATGTATATTCGCATGTGGTCCTTTCTAACAGCCAAGACAATGAACGGACGTTCTTGAAGAAGCAAATGTACACCATTATCCATTGCTAAGTAATGCTTCGTTGATAGGGTGCATCACCATCCCACCCCATAAAACTGCAAGCCCCATATGTTTCTTAACTTGATCTTTTGGATAGTGACATTGTTCATTGTTATGCATTTTGATTTTGGGCACATTAATTGTTCATATTTTTTTTTTATGTAAACAGTAGTTATTTTTTATTTACGTCTCTGGGTATCCTTGGGGTTCAATGGTGAAGATGACTGGCTGTCAAATACGAACAAGAGAGAGAAATATACATGTGAGCCTACCATGTGTGCTTGAGAATACTGAAATCTGTACTTTTGACTTTTTTATTTCAACCCCAATTTTCTCAAAGTGACTAGGATTGACCACATAGGATCATCTTGATACTCAATTGAGTATTTTTATTTTATTTTTGTATTTGTAGTTTTATTATTATTTTTTTTCTTTTTTTTCTTTTCAGTAGTAGTAGCTTCAGACCTTGTCAAACATTTTATTTAAGACATGAACCTTCCAATTTCCTTCTCTTTTCTTATCACTGACACTATTGCTTGCTTATTGTCAGAATATTGTATCTTTCACACACACAGTAGCATAACGCTTCGACTTAAAATTTCCACAGAAAAACTCCTTTCACATCTGTATTCTATATATGTTCTCCTCAGTTGAAGAGTCAAATAGATGTTAAAGTATAGCATTTATACACTGTAATGGTTTCTTTTCTTTCATTTTCCCCCACACATACTGCTGAGTATGTTCCATTCCTGACGTCTCAGTCCCACTGAATTCTTGGGTGTTTGGTTTCCTGGAAAATAAATGGCGCCAAGTTCAGTTGTAGTGACAATTGAGAAGTCCCTAGTGGAAATCACTGGTTCACATTCGTCTGCTTTTCCTGATAAACAAAAAGCTGCAAGTCCCAAGCAATTGACATGGGTTCTTCTTCTAAAAGCACACAGAGCTCTCACTTGCATTCCTTGGCTCACAATGGGCTTATGTGCTCTGTTTGCTTCAGTTAAAAAACGCGTTGCTCTCTCCCAATTGAGGCAAAAAGAGCCCAGAAGTAAAGGGAAGTTGTATCAATTTCTAAGGGCATGCCTTGTTATTTCAATTGCAGCTTTAGTCATTGAAGTTTTTGGCCATTTTAAGATGTGGAATTTGAATTTAATTCATTCCTGGGAGGTTCAGAGTCTTTTGCAATGGTCCTATATGGCTTGGCTCTCTTTTAGAGTTGATTATGTTGCTCCTTTGGTTATAATGCTTTCTAAGTTCTGCATTGTACTTTTTATGATTCAATCGCTCGATCGGTTAGTGCTCTGTATTGGGTGTTTCTGGATCAAGTACAAGAAGCTGAAACCAAATATAGAACTAGAAGCCTATGACATCGAGGATGATTCGAGTTTCCCTATGGTTCTTGTGCAGATTCCTATGTGCAATGAAAGAGAGGTAATATTACAACATCAACACTGTTCTCTCTCCTTTAAAACTTTCGCAATTTAGAGGTTTTTTATATGTTAAAATGCACTTATTGTGCAAAAAAATGGGTATTTTTTAGTATGACTCTTTAACAAAGTTTCGTTTACTAATGAAAGATAGCTTCACAGTACAGATATTTTTCTACTCATCATCAAGTTTATAACTCGTTCCGTTTAACAATTTGCCCTTGCAAGCATGTATTCATAATTCATGTTTCATTGCTAGATTTTTATCACCTGATCTGATGATGTATAATTTTCATGAATAAAAGGTATATGCACAATCAATATCTGCCACCAGCCAGCTAGATTGGCCGAGGGACCGACTTTTAATTCAAGTCCTAGACGATTCAGATGATGAAAATGTACAGCTTTTGATAAGAAATGAAGTCTCCTCATGGAAGCAGAAAGGAGTGAACATAATCTACAGACATCGACTCATTAGAACGGGGTATAAAGCTGGCAACCTAAAATCAGCCATGGCCTGCGAGTACGTCAAGGACTATGAGTTTGTTGCAATTTTTGATGCAGACTTCCAGCCCAATCCTGATTTCCTAAGACAGACGGTACCTCAATTTAAGGTAACAAACTGTAGACAATTATCGAAAATGTACCTCAATCTTATTGCGGCAATCTTAGGGTCCATTTTGGAAGCATTTTGTTTTAGCCGAAACAAAACAGACGTTTTTGTTGTAGAGTGTTTTTTGTTAAAATCATAATCATGTTTGCTATGGTAAATTTGAATCTGTTTCAGGTTTGGCCAAAATATATTTTAGCTCAATTTTATGATTTGTTTCAGGGAAATCCTGAATTAGGCCTTGTTCAGGCTCGGTGGTCATTTGTGAACAAAGACGAAAATTTACTCACGAGGCTTCAAAACATCAATCTGTGCTTCCATTTTGAGGTGGAGCAGCAAGTGAACGGCATTTTTCTCAATTTCTTCGGGTTCAATGGCACTGCAGGTGTCTGGAGGATTAAGGCGTTGGAGGAGTCCGGAGGTTGGCTTGAAAGAACTACAGTAGAGGACATGGACATTGCAGTTCGAGCACATCTCAACGGGTGGAAATTCATCTTCCTTAATGATGTCAGAGTACTCTGTGAATTACCGGAGTCATATGAAGCGTACAAAAAGCAACAACACCGTTGGCATTCAGGTCCAATGCAGCTCTTCAGATTATGCCTTCGTGCCATTATAACTTCCAAGGTTCCCTCAATTTCCACATGTCCACATAGTATTTATTAGTTTTGTAGCTGGAAATGGAACATTTAGAATATTTATTGAAAACTTGATTAACCTTATTGCAGATATCGATATGGAAGAAAACCAACTTGATATTTCTCTTCTTTCTCCTACGAAAACTGATACTTCCCTTTTACTCATTTACACTATTTTGTATCATACTTCCATTAACCATGTTCATACCCGAGGCTGAATTACCCATTTGGGTAATTTGTTATGTCCCCGTTTTCATGTCTCTTTTGAACATTTTGCCAAGTCCAAAATCTTTCCCATTCTTGATGCCATACCTACTCTTCGAGAACACAATGTCCGTGACAAAGTTCAGTGCCATGGTGTCGGGACTCTTTCAGCTTGGAAGTGCTTACGAATGGGTAGTGACTAAGAAGAGTGGCAGGTCATCTGAATCCGATATACTAGCACTTGTTGACAAGGAATCGGAAACTTTGACTGACCATCAAATTCATAGACGGTTTTCTGAATCTGGTGTAGAACTGTTGAGCAAACTAAAGGAAGAACAAGAACAGGGTTCTCGTGTTACGAAGAGAAATAGGCTGTACAGGAAGGAACTTGCACTTGCTTTTCTTCTACTCACTGCAGCTGCCAGAAGCCTTTTATCAGCACATGGAGTCCATTTCTACTTCTTGCTGTTCCAAGGACTCTCCTTCCTTGTTGTTGGCTTGGACTTGATTGGTGAACAGATCAGCTGAAATACGATATATCCTAATTCAAGCAAGCAATTTTTTTAGCAACTTATAACTTATACAACAACAACGGTGAGTTACGAGAGTAAGGACTACAAAAGTGAGTCTATTCCTCTTTCCTTCATGTTTTACGAACAAGATAATCATGGATTAGGAACATTTGCTCTTGGAACTAGCAGGTAAAGAGAATATAGAGTTGTTTTTTTAATGTACACTTAAGCAGAATTTCAATACAGAAGCAGCATCATTTCCAGAAGTCTTTGTTCTATTTTGGAATAAAATGAATTGTTCAATTATGAGTAAGTTATAGTTGTGCTTCTAAACTTGGGACTCCTGGCTTAATATGGATGTGAAAATAAAAAAAATAAAAAAATAAAAACTGAATATTTTCTGATATATTCTTTTCCCTCTTCAAGTGTGGAGATTTGAAAAAAAAAAATATTCAACATTATTCAAAGACAGATATCAGTTAGCTAAAAGCCATTAATAGCCACATTTTGATAGGAATTAGCACAATTTAAGGATGTCCTTTGAAGGGCGCTAACAGTCAATTTTAACAAACATGTAATTTAACGGACTAAAATTTAAATCATTGAAAAATGAGTTGTAGAAATAAACATACTAAAAATGAAGCTTGTTACGTAGTTGTATTAGGTACACATTTCTTCTATATATACCTCAGTTAGATGGTGTTTTTTCATCAACAATTTCTGATCAGGTTGTTCTTCGTTTATTCATTGACAATGGCATCCAAAACTCTTCTTGTTTCATTTGTGTGTGTGCTTCTAGCCACCGCAATGGTATGTCTCTTGAATTACATTAGCAAAAACACACCAAATGTGCTCAATTAACAATTTTCCTTGTATTTACGTCTAACTTTCACCATATTGCCCAAAACTCATCAATATATATATATATTTTCTTGCAGGTTGCTTCAATAGCAGAGGAAACTAACCAACTGGTAAATTCAAACCTACAATATTATCTCAATCTTCTACCAAATACCTCATATTCAAGGACAAATTAAATCAAACAACCTAATTTAGGAGCACTTCATCACGTAACACAATGTACATTAGTCAACTAATATTTTTTTCTCGATACCCCTGATTGATTCACTTAACGTCTAATTAGTAAGAATTGAATATGAGACATGAAATGCTAGACTCTGAATCCTAATTCAGAACCAGATTATGTCTGTGGTCATGAGTTCAAGAAATTATTTACAATTAATAAAAGTCAATTTTTGTACCTTAATTCTAACTAAACCAACGAGTTCGGATTCATTACAACTTATGCGTATAATATAGAATTGGCAAAACAGATACTAGATGACACCATGCATGCACGATGGTATGAAAGGGAAAAATGTTGACGTCAGCGTTAACTGACTTTTTTTCATCACTTAAATTGAAATTGTTTTCATTTTGAAATTTGGGTGCGCAGCATGCTGGAATGAAAGCCGGGCTGGAGGAGTATGCCAAAGAGTTTAAAAAGTCGGTGGAGAAGGCGACAAAAGACCTCAAAAAGTCGATGAGTAATGCTGGAGAGAAGGCTGCTAAGGAAACTAAAGACACGGCCGGGAAGGCCAAGGACACCGGAAAGAAGGCCGCTGATAAAACCAAGGAGGCAGCCACCAAAACCCAGGATACCGGAAAGAAGGCTTATGACACCGGAAAGAAGGCCGCCGATAAAACGAAGGAGGCGGCCACCAAAACCCATGATGCCGGAAAGAAGGCTTATGACACCGGAAAGAAGGTTTCAGACACCGTGAAAGACGCGGGAAAGAAGGTTTCAGACACTGTCAAATTTTAAATGACGGTGATCCAAGTGGTCAATGTCTTAGGTGCGCGCACTATGGTTGCTCTTGACCGTTAATTTGAAATAATCCAATTATGTATTAGAAATACACCTCAAGCCTATTCATTCATTTTGCTTGTATTATTGATTATTCATGGTGGTGACATACCATGTAAGTATAATTTTGGAGACACTAACGTTACGGTGACCAATGATATTTTCCCAAAGAAAAGACTTACATACCTATATGTGTGTAAGTATTGGTGGCGTGAAAATGTATAATTACCTTTTAGGTAAAGTGCAAGAATCCCTCAATTATAAAAGGAACAAAAAACACTATAATTATATCAATTGAGTACAATGTACCCCTCCGGTAAAGTGCAAGAACCCCTCAATTATAAAAGGAACAAAAAACACTATAATTATATCAATTGAGTACAATGTACCCCTCCAACATAATTTACACTACAAATATACATTTTTACTCTTACAAAAAACTTTCCTCTCTCACCCTCATAAAAAAAACTTTCCTCCGGTCCTCCCCGTCCCTTCCCCATCACAATTTTTTTGAATGGTCACTTCACCTTCACCAACAACATATATATATATAGATTTGTGTATATATATATATTTGTGGATATATAGATTTGGGGGGCGGGTGGAGGGAGCCTATGAACCATTCTTGATTTCTATACAATATGGTATAAAATAGAATTTCATATGGTTGAGGAAAAAATAAAAATACTTGCATTGTTTTTTACCTTTGCATTTTATCAAGGGCCTATGAACCATTCTTGATTTCTATACACAAAACATTGAAAACAACCAAACAGGAGAGGATTTTGTGGCTGAGGGGGCGGGGCTGGGCTGGGCTGGGCTGGGGGCTGGGTGGTGGTGGTGGTGGTGGTGGTGGTGGTGGTGGTGGTGGAGGAGGAGGAGAATGAGTGTTTGGATATATGATTTAGGGTTGAATATAGAATTGTAGGATTTAATTGATTTAAGGGGTTTGGTTTAATAGTTTATATATTATTTATGATTTTTTAATTTAATTTAGGGGTAAATATGTCTTTTACGAATTTTTGTCCTTAATTGCACCAAATTGATTAGGGGGGGCTTTTTTCTGATAAATAGTTGAGGGGATTTTTTGCACTTTACCCTAATTATTAACTCAACTAAACAATCCATCCGAAGGTTAAAAAGAAAAAAAAAAAGGCATTTAGATAAATTTAAATTAATCCTCTTGCAATTACATAATAACATCCCATCAAGCCAGCAATTTTAGTGGGGAAAAAAACATATCACTCCTTTACCCCACTGGATTTTGGTTCAGTTCAGATGATCGGTTGGTGATAACATCTCTTAATAAAAAATGTAACCAATATTATTTTGAGTTAAACAAAACAAAAGACATATAATTTAACCCGTAGAACTGGGCATTTCATCTATATAGTGATTGGAACACATAACATGACATGATGTGAGTAAGGGTCCGTTTGAGAACCCTGTTTTTGTTTTTGTTTCTATTTTTTGGGCCCAAAAATGAGAACAAAACGTGTTTGGGTAGAATTTGGGGAAAACGTTTTTATGGAACAGTGATCAAACATTTCCAACCCTTAGTACGATAACAATAAAATCATGTTTTCTTATTCTCTCTATTGTATGTTCTCAAAAAAAAGAAAAAAAAAACCAAAATCCAAAAAACTCTATAGAGCTGAATCGAGTTTGTCTCTCCCATTCCTCACAATTCAAATCCGATCACCCCCAAACCACCACCCTTCGATTTCGAGCCCTAATTTCGAATTTGCTCCCCAAAATTCCAACCCAAACCTCAAACCGTAAATCGCCTATGCATCTTGGTTACACTCTCGTAGAGGTGGTGGCGAGCCTTTGAAATCGCTGGCGACGATCGCGAAGAGATGGCGGAGGTCCGACACTTCATCACCTACGCGTATATACACATATATAGATATAGATATATGCGTATATATATATCTATAGAAATATGGATGTATCTATATGTGTGTGTGTATATATCTAATTAACTCATACTCACAACCATCTGCAATTTTAACAATTCAATACTCATAAACAATCAGATTGGAATTGATGATTCAACAGTATGAAAAAGTTGTAGTTTTGTATATCATCATCACAAACCCCCAATCGAATTTAGGGTTTTGATTTGGGGGATTTGGATTTGGATTTGGGGGAGAACATAATTTTGGCCCAAACAAGTTTTTTTTTTTTTTTTTTAGGGTGAGAAAAATAAAGACAAAAACAATTGTTTTTGTTCTTTCATTCAAGAGACAAAAACAAAAACAACCCCTTTCCAAACGGGCCCTAACTATTGTTAATTTACCCTCAAAATTAAAGCAAAACATCGATAAAATAAATGGAAAATGCTTTAAAAGTAGAGACATCTCTCAAACACCAATTGGACTTGCTTCAATTCAATCGATGATGATAAAATTTGTTGTAGCTGCCATTTTCTTATTTTGTATCTAGCTAGGAGAAGATATTGGATATCCGGGAATAAATCCACGCGATACTATAAATCAATAATAAAAATGGGTGTAATACATGTAGAGATGGATGTAATATACGGAGGGTATCTATCACTTGTGTGTGATATGCACCAAATATTTTAATAAGTTTGGAGTACCCCGTCATAGTTATCATTGTGGTTATCACGTGGATTTATTCCCTGGGTACCCAATATCTTCTCCTAACTAGATACGTGTCTCTACTTCTTAATTTCCAGGGTTAATTATTCCTACACCGAATTGGTTTGTTTGCATTACAATCAAATGTAAGTTTTGTATTTTAGAAATAATTAGCCATCCGATATTTCAAAAAGTTGATAAATAGTGCCCGTTTGGTTCGCGCTTTTGTTTTCGTGCTATGAATTTTATATAGTAGAAGCATATGCTTTTGCTATAATTCTAATATGGAAGCACGCTACTTTGTGTATAGCATTTTGGTTCTCCAAACTCTGTGGATTCACCCTGATCATTTAGTCATCACATAGGATAATAATATTTGTTCATGTAATTTATTTTATTAACTTACTTTTTTTAAGTTATTGTATTTGTAAAACGTTTTGGAACCTATTTTGCAAACGTGTTCTATGCATTTTTATAAATTTCTATGAATGCACATATTAGGAACGCGTTATTACCAAAATCATGATTGACAAAAATAAACATTTTAAAGGGATTATAGTGATGTGTAAATTTTTTTAGAATAATTTAGGACATAGAAGCATCATATTTTTAATAAAATTTTAAAATGAAGGAAATTTGATTATAAACAAAGACATTTTGCAAAATTGTTATTAAGTTCAAGACCCTGTTATTTTTATATTTTCAAAATTTTGAACAACTTACGTGTGGTTATTGTGTATAGTTGAAAGGTATATAAAAAAAATTCAAATGCATGCAAAATAATTTACGTGATAGAATATTCGAAATATAATATAAAAATTCACTTGCAAATAAAACATTAAGGGTTAACTGCTGGAACCCTCTTGAACTATGGTCAATTTTGCAAATAACCCTCTAACCTATTTTTTGTGCAATAAACCCCTTAAACTATAACCAACCAAAATGCCCCCTTTTGAATTGAATCACGGTTAATACATTCCTTATTAATGCCCCCTTTTGAATTGAATCACGGTTAATACATTCCTTATTAATTATGGGTTAATTTCAGTAAACCCCCTATACTATTCAGATTAATCAACTAATCCCTTCTTTGTCCACTTTGCCCCCTATACTATTCAATTTCATCAAATTGCCCCCCTCAGCTCACATTTTGACTAAAAATGCCTAAACTACCCTCAATCAATAGTATAAGGGGGTTTGTTGATTCAACCATTTAAAATTTATTTTTTCAAAAATCAATTATATTTTTCACAAAAATTATAAATTCAAAAATATATATATATATATTTCTTTTGCAAAAAATCTACAACATATGAAAATTCATTTTTCACAAAAAATTCAAAAATTTTTTTCCGAAAATCACATATGAAAAAAAAAAAATTCAAAATTTTTTTTGCAAAAAATCATTTTTTTCCGAAAATCTGCAACATATGAAAAAAAAATTTTCAAAATTTTTTTTGTAAAAAATCATTTTTTTCCGAAAATCTGCAACATTTGAAAAAAAAAATTTCAAAATTTTTTTTGCAAAAAATCATTTTTTCCCGAAAATCTGCAACATATGAAAAAAAAAATTTCAAAATTTTTTTTCCGAAAATCTGCAACATTTGAAAAAAAAAATTTCAAATTTTTTTTTGCAAAAAATCATTTTTTTCCGAAAATCTGCAACATATGAAAAAAAAAAGAAAATTTCCGAAAATTTGCAACATATGAAAAAAAAAAAATTTCAAAATTTTTTTTGCAAAAAATAATTTTTTTTCGAAAATCTGCAACATATGAAAAAAAAAATTTCAAATTTTTTTTGCAAAAAATCATTTTTTTCCGAAAATCTGCAACATATGAAAAAAAAAAAAAATTCAAAATTTTTTTTGCAAAATATCATTTTTTTGGGAAAAAAAAAATTTCTGAAAATCTGCAACGTATGAAAAAAAAAAATTCAAAATTTTTTTTGCAAAAAATCATTTTTTTCCGAAAATCTGCAACATATGAAAAAAAAAATTCGAATTTTTTTTTGCAAAAAATCATTTTTTTCCGAAAATCTGCAACATATGAAAAAAAAAAATTTCAAAATTTTTTTTGCAAAAAATAAATTTTTTTCGAAAATCTGCAACATATGAAAAAAAAAATTTCAAATTTTTTTTGCAAAAAATCATTTTTTCCCGAAAATCTGCAACATATGAAAAAAAAAAATTTCCGAAAATTTGTCCACTTTGCAAAAGAAATATATATATATTTCTGAATTTATAATTTTTGTGAAAAATATAATTGATTTTTGAAATTTTTTTTTTTTTAAATAGTTGAATCAACAAACCCCCTTATACTATTAATTGAGGGTAGTTTAGGCATTTTTAGTCAAAATGTGAGCTGAGGGGGGCAATTTGATGAAATTGAATAATATAG
Source organism: Cornus suecica (assembly GCA_963922005.1). NCBI lineage: Eukaryota > Viridiplantae > Streptophyta > Magnoliopsida > Cornales > Cornaceae > Cornus > Cornus suecica. The sequence continues at coordinate 2,568,667 of OY998238.1, forward strand.
GGGGCAAAGTGGACAGAGAAGGGGTTAGTTGATTAATCTGGATAATATAGGGGAGTTTACTGAAATTAACCCATTAATTATTAACATAGACCATAAAATAATTAATAATAATTTGATAGCATATTTTCCACTCAAATATTCATAAACATATGCATAATTCTTAAAATGTACTTATTAAATCAAGGTTTTAGGTTCTTTAAATTTAATTAAATAAACATATTTAAAATGATCATTAGTTAACAAACCTTATGTACATAAGATGAGAAAAAAAAAAAGAGAAAAAAAGTGTCTATTATTTAAGTAAATTTAAGGTCTTTATAAATATATTTTATGAATATTTTGTTTATTTTATGGTAAAAAAAGTTTAAGCTTAAGATAAATTTTTTATTATTAAATCAAACAAAATTTTAAGAACAAGTTAATTATTTTCAAAAATAGTTACAAGTTATAATATATATATATATTTCATTTGAGGATGTATTTAATCTAATATAAATTAAGGTGAATGAGATTATTAATATTTTAAATAAGATAAAAGAATATTGATATAATTCAAAGAATGGATAAATTTAAAAGGAAGGGTAAAATAGTCTTTTGAAATAAATGGGAGTTAATTGTAACAAATTGATATTTCAGGGTGGCTATTTAAAGTTTTAGGGGGGTTAGCTGCAAAATGCAAAATATTTCAGGGGTTTTTATGCATTTTGCCCAAAATAATAATAATAAAATAATTAATGAATTTCATTTAACGGTCACAAACGCGGACGCGACCGCGTCGCGTGTGTACTACGCAACGCGTATTTAACGGTTAAACCTGTAGCGTCAATCCTACGCTACGCGTAGTGACGCCTTTATATATACGCTCTCAGGTTCTCTATGTTTCTCTCTCTCAGACACATACATCCACACTCTCTCTCTCTCTCGCACACATCCTCACACACTCACAGACGATCTCTCTCTGTCACACATGCTCTCTCCCACTTTCACACAAAATATCTATAACTCCATATTTGGGCCGAGAACGAGAAGATCAACTCCAATCCTCACGGACTCCAACCTCGCCGCCAAGACCGCAACCGTCGCTGTCTGGATTAACGCCGGCAACTCTCCCTACGAAACCCTAATCGACGCGCAACGACGCGGCTTTCAAATCACTCCTACCAAAGGAATGGTAACCCTAAAATTCTGTTAAATATTTACAAACAGTATACACACGCAATATATATATATATATATATATATATATATATATATGTATATATATCTAACACACACACTGTAATTGTTAATGTTAATCTTATAGGACAAAGCTTCAAGAATGGTAATCCGTATAGTTTTCTCATTCTTCCAAATCCATCCTAACATTAAAAATTGTTTATACACCCCCCCAATATATATCCGAATTCTTTATGTTTCTGATATCTCTCGTGTTCCATTGCTATGATCGTTTGTTGTTTATGTTTACAAAATTGTGTTGGGTTTACAAAATTAATATTTTTGTTGTAGTCTTTTCAATTCTGATATGAAAGCGCTCTTAGTTCAATTTGGTGGAATGTGGGTCTCCAAAACCCGATGATATGTAGGTTCAAATCCTACAGAGCGTGGTTGCATCTGTTTATTGAAAAATTGTTTCATTTATGTTGGGGTGAGTTTCTTTACTACATTGCATTGCAAAAAAATTAGGTTGTATTTTTGAAAAAATTGACGTCCCTGTTTTTTTAATATGGTATAATCCTCTTCCTGTGTAGGCGTAACCCCCTTTCTCCTCTTATAAAAGAGACATGTTGTAGGAGTGGTGTCAACAGGTTATCACGAAAGAAAGGACTCAGATGTATTGGGACAAAATGCTGTGTGTTCAACACCATCCTTTTGTTTTCTTTTCTATCCTTTCCAAACTCACCTCCTTTCTCCCGCTCTCAGTGTAATGTTAACTACGGACACTGACAGTGGTTATCCTATTTCTTTTTATTATATCATGTAGAGGCTTCAATGATGTAAACTAGTATGATTTTCGCGATGCATTTTGTTGATTGCTCAACCTTTGTCTCATTTACCTTCTATAAATTCTTATCCATCTTATCCATTATATTCTTATTGGGACAAAATGCTTTCGTGTTCAAAGGTCATCTTCTTCTTCTCTGTTTTCACCATCCTTTTGTTTTCTTTTCTATCCTTTCCAAACCCACCTCCTTTCTCCCGCTCTCAGTGTAATGTTAACTACGGATACTGACAGTGATTATCCTATTTCTTTTATTATATCATGTAGGGGCTTCAACGATGTAAACTAGTATGATTTTCGCTTTGCATTTTGTTGATTGCTCGACCATCGTCTCATTTACCTTCTATAAATTCTTATCCATCTTATCCATTATTCTTAGGGGTACCCAATTGTTTTTATATATATTTTTAAATTTTGCTTTGTTATTTGGTTTTGAGATTTCACTATCATTTGAATGGCAAATAACTTGGTTTTAGGTTTCTTGATGCCTAAGGTCACGTGTTCCAGCACTGATTCATAGATGAATATTTTTTTGAGATTTTTCAGTGAACTATGTTATTAAATTCAGTTATATATGTATATTGTTTGCTAGTTGGCATATGTCATAAGAGTTGGTATTATATGTGTTGGATTTTTATGGTTCTATGTCAATATTTGTTTTAAGTCTTGATTGTGGGCCTCATCTTTGCATATGAAGTTTTTTACTTATATATACAAATAAATCTATTAATTGTCTCACTTGTGATTTTTTTCATCTGATATAGACATTTTGCATGGATACTTCATTACTGGCTTTGTGTATATAGGAAGGTTGGTAACAGCCTAACAAAATGGATCCGAATAATAAACAGGATGATGGTGTCAGGATATTCTCTTATCATTTTGTCCCCTTCCTATGTTTGGGTGGAACAAAATGGTGGATTTTCCTCTTTCTTTTGCTTTATTTATTTATATTTTTCATATGACCATCAATATGCAGTTTATTATTTTATTATTATTCTTATTGTTCGCAGAGATCTCTTGCTCCAGAGCTAACAATTGAGGGGGTGGGGTTCTGCTATCAGATATATGGCCTCCTTAAGTTTGTCCTAACCTTTAGTTTTAACACAAGTTTCTGACTTCTTTAGATGCTCATGGTCCTGATTTTTTTTTTTTTTATTAATTATTCCAGGTTTCAAGTGTATGCGATGATGCTGTGTTTGGGTCTGCTTCTGTAGAGCATCAGGTTTGAAGATTTGGACGGCTAGTGAGCTGTTACATAGGGACCCTATGAAACTTGTGAGATATGTTGGAGTTGTTATGCTATTAAGTATTTCTTGATCACTATGTATATGAACTTGGTTTGACATTTCATCTTGGTAAGGTAAATCAACATTTACCAATTCCACAAGTGAGAACTCTCTTTTTCTCTCTCTCTCCCCCCACCCCCCAAAATTTAGTACACATGTGTATAATGATTATTCACTTAAATATGCGCATATCTATTAATTATCTCGCTTGTGAAATTGTTCATCTATATTAGAAGTTTTACGTAGATACTTAAAGGCTTGTAACAAGAATGGATCTGATTAATAAACAGATTGAATTTGGAAAATAAAGAGGTAATCTAAGGATCATTATGTACTTTTTAATTTCCTTCGGTCTATGGTCCATTTGTGATGAACGGTATTTTGTTTTTTGTTTCCTCTCGCAGCCAGCATTCTTAATAGTTGACAGAAACTTTGGTGAATCATGTCCATAATAAGTTTTGTTTTTTTCCGGTGAGTCTTTATTTCAGGTGTTAAGTTTATGCTACTGAAAAGTCTTTCAAAAGTGCATTTAGGTATAGTTATGCTTTAAGATTCAATTCACCCTGTATAACAGGGTGTACTTTGGAGTGGTTTGTATGCTACACGAAGGGCTGAATTAGGTCTGCTGGATATTCACTTTTATTTGAATGGAATCAGTTGTCAAATTCATGAAAGTTTTCCCGATTGGATGAAGGTTTGCCTTTTATGCAGTTATGTCCTCAAGCAGTTTGATTTTTTGTTTTTATAATGTTTTTTTTTCTTCTGATCAAGTTGTGTTTAAATTTTCCTTTTTATGTTGTTGTGGTTTTTGGAGGTAATTGAGTAGTTGTTGCCTAGTTGAGTGGGGGAATTTCTCAAGGTTGCGTTGTCAAGATCGTATCCTTTGATTGGTTTTCAATATTCCTTGGCAAACATTTAGTACATGGACCTTTAACTCTGTTTTCTTTGAAATAAACTCTTGTAAGAAACTGTTTATATTGCCTCTTCTCTGACAATATGAAGTCTTGTAAGGAAATTGCTCATGTTGTCTCTTTTCTGACATTGAACAAAATTTTAGTTTTGAGTTGTGGGATGTCTGTTTTTCGACAAAGTTGCATGGGTGGTGTAAATTTTGCTCTTAAAGTCTTGTAAGATAACTGCTATTGTCTTTTTTTCTCCGACATGCTCATTCTTTTCTATCCTTGTTCAAACCTAACCATTGTATCCTCTTTCAACCCAATAAAAACCATCGTGTACTTGTCTATCCCATTAACCATCATGTACTTCTCTATCACATAAAGAATCATATCCTCTTCCTACCCATAAACAATTATGTACTTCTCTAACTGACTTAAAACTTGCGTGCTAAAAAAACTAAGGGTGCGTTTGGATAGCTACTTTTTGTTCTTGTTTTTGTTTTTTGGGCTTAAAATGAGAACAAAAACCTGTTTGGTACACTTTTGAGCCCAAACTTTCTTCATATACAGTAAAAAAACATCACCTCAAAATTGCCCAATTTTGAGAACATGAAAATGATGTTCTCTTGATTTTTGCACTGTAGCTATCCTCCGATTGAAGACGTGTTCCTAGATCAATTTCTGAAAAGAGAAAAATCTCCCCAAAAACTACTCGAGAACACTCCTCTCTGCCCGACAACTTCCATTCTAGGGTTTGAGGGCGATTCTTCACACCACTCCAAGATTCGGCCATGAAATCGTGATCTAGGTACCCTCATCCTCAAATTCGCCCGATCTAGGATTTCGATCAAGAGAGGCGACGGCTAGGGTTTCGATTGGAGGTCGTGGATTTCAGCTGGTATTGCTGAAACAAGTCTCAACTCTCTCTAAACTTCTGTTACTCTCGCGAATTCTAGGGTTTCGAGAGAGAGAGGGGGGACTGGTTGATGAAGAGAAAAACCCTAGAGAGGAGCTGCAGGAGAGAGAAGAAGAAGAAGATGAAGGGTTCACTGGCGAGACACTTGACGGTTCAGCTAGGGCAAGTCTCTCTCATGCCCATTGAACATCAACAACAAAATAGCTTTCTCGATTCCGAAGCCGCCCCATCAGATTCGCACCTTCCCTCATCTTCGCCACTCGATTTCGACCTCGATGCCAATGCAGGTGACAAAGATTTCATTCTCAGTCAAGATTTCTTCTGGTAATTTCCCAATTTATTTTTCAAAAGCACCACTTTTAGGGTTAATATGCACATTTTGGATGGCAATTTTGTGTTCCGATTGCTCTACATGTATATATTCCTACCTAATGCTCGAAAACCAATACATATATGTATAAGCAGATAAACCCTAATTTTAATTTTTAGCTATACTTGGTTATGTGTTGTTCGCCCGTGAGCCTTAGTGTAAATTCCATTTTGGCGCGAGGCTTGTTGGGTGCCCTTCAATTTCTAGGGATCGGAATAAACTGTACTGATTTTGGGTTTTTTTCCCCTCAATTATTTACAGTACTCCCGATTACATTACTCCCAATGGTCAACATATCTCGAACAGTTTGGATTGCAACAAGGTGATGTTTCGGAATGCGTCGATTTTATTTTGTTTTTCTTATGTTTATGCTAAAAGTTCACATTTTTTATTTATTTCTAAACGTTTCTTTTGCAGGAAAATATTCCTTGCCCAAAGTCACCAGAGAAATTAAAAACTGTCAGAAGCAAAAGACAGCGGCAGGGTATGGTTAATTGTTACCACTAGCTTAAGTTTTAAGATTTAGGAGCATTCTCAGCGGTATTAATTGTTAGAACTGGTTTTTACTTGAAGGGTTGCATTAGTGTACTTGGATTTCTACATTGTGTTGTTGTCTAGTGCTCATGATCATGACATTTAAACTTCCCTGGTTTTGAAGTGTCAATGCTATTTTGGAATGAATTTTCATGTACTGAATTTATGGTGATATATCGAATTGCTTCATTTTCCTTTAAACTGAAAAACATGGACGATGTGTATGTCAGTTCTGTGATAACAGCATAAGAAATCCTTCTATTTCGTGTCCCCTGTAAATTTCTTCTTTTTGTTTATTTGTCCTTTGTTCAGTTGTAACCATTGTGAATTTCTTCCCACCTCAATTTTTGTCCTCTCTGATCTTCCTTCTACACTTTTGGTGCTTTCAACTCTAATTGTATCAACCCCTTTGTTGGTGGCGTAAAATGTTTCCACAAGGTGATCAGGTTATGTATATCAATTTTTCACCGAGTTTGATTAAATTTCATCCAAAGAAGATCGCCTTTCATGTTGTTTCGAACCCAATATGTGGGATTCGGTACTCATCTTCTCAACATCTGAATATTCATTCATATGGAAGAGGAAAACTACAACCTCGATAACAATGGATAGTATAGAACAGTTGAGCACTGCAAATCATCTTACCCTACAGTCCTGACTATGTCCTTGATCAGTGCTCCTGCAAGCTTCTCATTAATGCATTATTTTCTTATTTTTCTCGTCTTGTGTCCGTATAATGCTCAGTTTTGGTAATTAGACTGTGCTGATTATATGCACTTGCCAATTATCAACTACCAAGCTTATTCAGAAATGGATGAATAAGCCAATAAGTGGCTTTCCTATAATAGTTTTGCTTCAGCTAGATTAGTTATACGTATTTGTTGCTCAAATAAAGTTAAAGGAACCTCCCCATTTCCCTTTTCATAACACTGAACTAAAAATCTTGCTGGAATTGCATTATGTGCTTATCAGGATATCAGTAATACAGATATTGTTATTGCTGCTCTAAATAGCCTTAAAATAGGTGATAAAAATCTTGTTGTGAGGCGTGTGCCGAGGTGGGTATTGCTACCCAGCCTAACCCTGAACAAGGGACTGCACGGTTGCATTCAGTGGAACCAATGATGTTGCAGGTTTGCGAGTTTATTTGTCTTCTATAGTATTTTATTCTGGAGCATGATTAACCAAATATAGAATCGTTTTTATATATCCATTATTTAGCTATATATGCAATTTGACATTCTATCTATATTTCATATTGTTTTTGGATTTAGAACTGTGTTGGTTGTTGTGTGCAGAATTCAAAAATCCCATTTGAATTATGATTTTTGTATGTTCTCCCTTTATGGAAAAAAACACTCCAACTCTTTGGGTGTGCTTTTGAAAGTAGAGACACCATTCCATGTATATGATGTATCTTCTTTTGACTTTTTGTTTAGCAGTAAAGACAGAGAAAACATCTGCGAACTCTCTTGACAATTAAAACGTGTACTTTATGGTTGATAATAAGGCAAGTAAAACGTGTACTTTATGGTTGATAATAAGGTAAATGTTCAGATTTGTATGTGGTCTGACCTTTTGAAACCATTGTATTTTCTGTAGTATGGTTCTTGTGTCTATGAGAGGGGGTCTTCTTAGAGCAAAGAGAAGGGAAACTATGTACTGACATTTTGGATTAAGCCTTATAGTGAGGATGTAGATGGCTATTTGTGAATTTGAATTGTCTTGAGAATATTCTAATAATTTAGTTGGTGTTGTGGGATAATTGTAGGCAAGAAGGGCTTTGAGGGCCTTGAAAGGAGTGGTGAGGCTTCAAGCTTTAGTTCGAGGTCAGCAGGTGAGGAAGCAGATTGCAGTGACACTGAGGTGCATGCAGGCCCTTGTTCGAGTTCAAGCCCGAGTCAGAGCTCGTCGTGTGCGTATGTCTATACAGACCAAAGGGTCCTAGTTTTTGACAGTGAAGCAGTCTATTCCTCTGATAGGGAAGGAGGTGCAACTGCTGGTGGGCTGTTCTAGCAATTTCTAAATGAAGGAATGGACTCTTTCCGGGGGTATGGTAAATGTCCACCAATAGAGACTCACTTTCAGCCGCCGCGGTCAACATGGTAGCAGTACCAGCAGCCTCCAACATGGTTTTAGCATTCTTAGCCAGCACCAATTACCATCGCGCCACCACCGACATGGTTTCAGCTTTACTAGGCTTCAATTTTTATTTCTTTTGTAGGTGATTTTTGTTTAGTAGTGTTTGATGGATAAGCTTCATACATTTTGCAATGTTCTTGTAAAATTTCTGACATTGAAGCTTTCTATATATATATATATATATATATGCAGTTTGTTGTTTTATGTATTTGTTCAATTATTGATTTTAGTAGAAAATCAAAATAATGAAAGCAGATTACTAAACAGCTAAAAAAAAAAATTGAGAAAAAGGGGTATTCGCGACTGTCCACCATCCCTAAAAAATGGGGGTATTAGTGACGGTCAAGTATTAGGAACGGTCATATTGAATGGTCATTTTTTTTTTCTCTTTCATATATTTATGGCTACTTATTTTATAAAGAAAAAAATTTACTTATAATTTTAATATAAAAAATACTATTAATCATTTTTAGGGGAATGTGTTGTATAATTTTTTTCAATTCCAATACTTATATGCAAAAATTTCAGTAAAATCTTTAAAAAAACAATTCAACTGCCAAACATGTTTTTATGTTTATGTTCTCAGAAATCCAAGGAACACAGATGCTGCCAAACATGTTTTTCTGTTTCTGTTCTCAGATTTTCAGGTCTGCCAAACGTGTTTTTTTATTTTTTGTTCCCGAAATTTTTTTAGACAAAATTCTCAACCAAACATGTTTTTGTTTCCGGATTACCCTTAAGACAAGAACAAGAAATTTTTTTGTTTTCAAGAGATAAAAAACGAAAACGAAAACACTAGTTTCCAAACGCAGCCTAAGTTTTTGTGTTATTTATGTGTGCATCTGTTTATTTTTTGGCACTGTTCACTTTTAATTTTGAATAATATGTTCTGCCTTTGTTATTATTGATGTTTTCCGTGCATTATTCCTTTTTTCTAAATTCAGTATACCTTAAGCCAATGTAATTGTTAATATTAACTATTTTTTTTCTCTCTTTTCCTTTTGTTTTTCATTGTTTCAGGTGAAAAGTTGAGTTCTTCAGAAGAGCTTCAGGTTTGAATATTTGGGAAGGTAAACCTAACCCTTCAAGGGTGCTTTCAGCAAGTAGGTGACGCAAATCTATGCTTTCTATGTCATGCTTGTGGTTCAGGCAGAAGAAAAGGATGATAGAGGCAGGAGGACTCCTGGACGATTGGGATCCAAGCAAAAGCAGGTCTGTCTGAATTTTCTTCCCTGCCATCTAAGTGAAGAGGGTCTAAGCAAGCGGCAAGGGTAGCCATAGTGAATTACTGAGGTCTTACACATGGCTCCTATGTGTGTTGGAGTTGTTATGCTGGTATGTATTTCCTTATTTCTATGTTGATGAAGGGGATTTATCTTGTGGTTTTCTGTTCATGGCTCTCATTAGTTGCCGTGCTTTTCTTGCGTCTATGCTTATAGCGCGTATCCGGATCATTATAGTTCATATAGCTAAATATTGAACAGTTTAAAATAGGAATCACTTATTTCGTTTTAATTTCTTGTTTTGGCCCCAAGCATATGCTTATTGTGGCCTTAGATGTAAGTAGTTGTGCCTACTTCATCGAAGCTACGATGATCATAGATTATATGTTGACTAGTCTTGCTGACAGTGTACTTGGTAAAGTCAAATGGTGTTGTACTATTTTTTTTGGTATCTTCATATTTTCTTGTTTTATACTTCTTATTGATGTTACTCTAGCATATGGCCTTTAGAATCTTAAAATACCATCTTACCATAGACAATGCCTAGTGCCATCTTTAAATTCCTTACTGTTTAGTAATTATGCGATCTATCAGACATTTTCTAGATCCTCTTATGTAATGTTTGTTTATCCTCGCTGCCCCCTTTAGGGAGTTAAATGCAGCAGGTAAATAGGTTCTCCATCCACGAAGAATCGCAGAGCCTCTAGATACATGAGAGCAGAAACACATGACTAATGATTATCCTGGACTTTGGGAGAAGAAATCCTGTTTAAAGTCTGTAAGTTCTCTGTCTCTCCCACTTCCCCCAATACCGATGCACACCTCTAAATAATATTAACTTATATATATTTATAACTCTACTAATTGTCTCACTTGTGAACTTGTTCATCTGATATCAACATTTTGCATGGATACCTCTTCACTGGATTTGCATATATAGCAACGTTGTTAACAGGAAAGGATCTGAATAATAAACAGGTTGATGGTGTTATGATATCTCTTATCATCTTGCCTCGATGCTCTGTTTCAGTAGACCACAATGGTGGTTTTTTCCCTTGCTTTTGCTTTATTTATTTGTATTTTTTATGTGACCCTGATAATATTTAGTTCTATATTGGTTTTTTTTGCAGAGATCTCTTGCTCCAGAACTGACAATTGAGGGGGACGGGTGGCGCAATCAGATATATATGGCCTTCTTTAGTTGTCCTAAATTTTACTTTTTAACACAAGTTTCTTACTTCTTTAGATGCTTGTGGTCCTGGTTTTTTTCTTTACCTTCTTTTTTTTAGTATTTATTTCAAGTGTGAATTTTATGCAGTTATGCTCTTTGAGACATCTTCAGTAGAGCATCGGTGCGAACAAGATTTGGGAAGGTTAGTGAGCTGTTACTTGCGGCCCATCCTTGTGGGTTTGTTTGTAGGATATATTGGAGTTGTGTGCTGGTATTTCTCTCTTCATTACTATGAGAATATTGTTGAGTTATCTTGCCAACATTGAATATGGTAAATTAAAATGCATGCTTGTGGGATTCGCCCATCTGCTTTAATAGGAGCCCACCACTTATTTCTCATGGATACTTCTTTAACAGGCTGAAGGTGTTATGATATTCTCTTATCATCTTGGCCCGATGCTCTGTTTAGGTGGAACAAAATGGTTGATTTTTCCCTGTTTTGCTTTATTTATTTATATGAACCTATTAATATGCAGTTTTTTGTTTATTTATTTATTATTATCATTATCATTACTATTATTATTATTATTATTTTAAGATATCTCTTGCTCCAGAGCTAACAATTGAGGAGGGGTGGTGCAATCAGATATATGGTCTTCTTAAGTTTGTCCTAATCTGGACGATTGGTTTATTGCTACAACAAGAACTGAATCGAGAAAGAAATGAGATTACTTGCCATTCTTCTTTGCTTTTGCTTTATTTATCTTATTACTCGAACTTGATGTTATTCAGTTCTATATTTTAAAATTCGCAGAGATCTGTTGATCCAGAGCTATAACAATCGAGGGGGAGGGCTGTTGCTATCAGATTCATGACCTTCCTAAGTTTGTCCTAAGGTTCACTCTTAGCACATGCTTATGACTTCTTTCGATGCTTATGGTCTCTAGCATGTTGTGACTTCTTAAGTGATTAAAATTGGTGTGAAAGTGCAAGCCCTTGATATAATAAACGTGTTATTCTAATGACTAATTTTTATGATTTTATTTATTTATTTCCTCTGTTCTAAGGTCTATTTGGGAGAAAAACTGACTCATGACTTGTACTAATCATGTCTAATTTTTTTGGATAATTATTAATCATGTCTTATTACTTTTATCTGTACTAAAATTGTTACAATTCCTTTTTTATTATTATTTTTGAGCTTTAGTAAAACTTACAACAATTTGAGTGTTTCGGATTAAATTACGTGTATGTAGTCTTTCAATACTGAATCCATCGAATATCTATATAACCGTTAGGAGAATCTGGACACCTGCACTTATGTACTTTTTCCTTTTAGTGAATCTATGAAATTTCAGGTCTATAGTTGGAATTTTATGAAGATCTGTGGCTTCGTGGAACTAACCGTTGAGGAACATGCGCATGGTCCGTAGGATGGTTTTAAGTTCCTTTTCTGTTTAAAACTAGTTTGGGGGTGCAATGACTTATAGTTATACTGGTTAGAGGATGAATTTGGAAAATAAACAGGTAATCTACGGATCTTTATGTACTTTTTTATTTCCGTTGATCCTATGGTCTATTTGTGATGAATGGTGTTTTTTTTTTTTTTTGTTTTCTCTCGTATACTTGACAGAAACTTTGGCAAATCATGTCCATAATAACTTTTGGTTTTTTCGGTGAGTCTTTATAAGTTTATGCTGCTATAAAGTCTTTCAAAAGTGTATTCAGGGTGTACTTTGGAGTGGTTTGTATGCTAACATGAGGGGCTGAATTAGATCAGCTGGATATTCACTTTAATTTGAACGGAATCAGTAGTGAAATTCATGAAAATTTTCTAGATTGGATGAAGGTTTGCCTTTTAAGCAATTATGTCCTCATGCAGTTTGATTTTTTGTTTTTATAATGTTTTTTTTTTCCTGATAAAGTTGTGTTTAAATTTTTATTTTGCATGTTGTTGTGGTTTTTTGAGGTAATTGACTAGTCGTTGCCTAGTGAGGGGGGGGAATTTCTTAAGGCCGCGTTGTCAAGATGGCATCCTTTGATTGGTTTTTAAGAGTTCTTTGGCAAACATGTAGCAAACATTTAGTATATGGACCTTTAACTCAGTTTTCTTTGAAATAAATTCTTGTAAAAACCTGTTTATATTGCCGTTTCTCTGATAATGTGTATATAAAGTCTTGTAAGAGAATTGCTCATGTTGTCTCTTCTCTTACATTGAACAAAATTTTAGTTTTTAGTTGTGGGATGCCTGTTTTTCGACAAAGTTGATTGGGTGATGTAAAATTTGCTCATAAAGTCTTGTAAGATAACTGCTAATGTCATCTCTTCTCTGACATTGCTCTTTCTTTTAAGCAATTATGGCCTCATGCAGTTTGATTTTTTGTTTTTATAATGTTTTTTTTTTCCTGATAAAGTTGTGTTTAAATTTTTATTTTGCATGTTGTTGTGGTTTTTTGAGGTAATTGACTAGTCGTTGCCGTGGGGGGGGGGGGGGGGGGGGAGTTCTTAAGGCCGCGTTGTCAAGATGGTATCCTTTGATTGGTTTTCAAGATTCTTTGGCAAACATGTAGCAAACATTTAGTATTTGGACCTTTAACTCAGTTTTCTTTGAAATAAATTCTTGTAAAAACCTGTTTATATTGCCGTTTCTCTGATATTGTGTATATAAAGTCTTGTAAGAGAATTGCTCATGTTGTCTCTTCTCTTACATTGAACAAAATTTTAGTTTTTAGTTGTGGGATGTCTGTTTTTCGACAAAGTTGATTGGGTGATGTAAAATTTGCTCATGAAGTCTTGTAAGATAACTGCTAATGTCGTCTCTTCTCTGACATTGCTCATTCTTTTATCTCCTCTTTCAAACCTAACCCTTGTGTCCTCTTGCAACCCAATAAAAACCATCACGTACTCTCGTCTATCCCATTTACCATCATGTACTTCTCTATCGCATTGAACAAAATTTTAGTTTTAAGTTGTGGGATGTCTGTTTTTCGACAGTTGATTGGGTGATGTAAAATTTGCTCATAAAGTCTTGTAAGATAACTGCTAATGTCGTCTCTTCTCTGATATTGCTCATTCTTTTATCTCCTCTTTCAAACCTAACCCTTGTGTCCTCTTGCAACCCAATAAAAACCATCACGTACTCTCGTCTATCCCATTAACCATCATGTACTTCTCTTTCGCATAAACAATCATCTCCTCTTCCAACCCATAAACCATTTTGTACTTATCTCGGTGACTTAAAACTTGTGTGCTAGAAAAACCAAGTTTTTGGGTAATTTATGATGCATCTGTTTATTTTTTGGTACTGTTTACTTTTTATTTTGATTTAGATGTTATGCCTTTGTTATTATTGATTGTTTCTGTGAATTATTCTTTTATTCTAAAGGAATAATTAATATTAATATTATTTTCTTCTCTCTTTGCCCTTTGTTTTTCATTGTTTCAGGTGAAAAGTTGGGTTCTTCAGAAGAGCGTCAGGTTTGAATATTTGGGAAGGTAAACCTAACCCTACAAGGGTGCTTTCAGCAAGTAGACGACGCAAATCTATGCTTATGTCATGCTTGTGGTTCAGGCACAAGAAAAGGATGATAGAAGCAGGAAGACTCCTGGATGATTGGGATTCAAGCAAAAGCAGCTCTGTCGGAATTTTCTTTCCCTGCCATCTAAGTGAAGAGGGCCTAAGCAAGCGGCAAGGGAGCCATAGTGAATTACTGAGGTCTTACATATGACTCCTATGTGTGTTGGAGGTGTTATGCTGGTATGTATTTCCTTATTTCTATGTTGATGAAAGGGATTTATTTTGTGGTTTTCTGTTCATGGCTCTCATTAGTTGCCTTGCTTTTCTTGCGTCTATGCTTACAGTGCGTATCCGGATCATTATAGTTCATATAGCTAAATATTGAACAGTTTAAAATAGGAATCACTTATTTCATTTTAATTTCTTGTTTTGGCCCCAGGCATATGCTTATTGTGGCTTTAGATGCAAGTAGTTGTGCCTACTTCATCAAAGCTACGATGATCATAGCTTACATGTTGACTAATCTTGTTGACAGTGTACTTGGTAAAGTCAAATGGTGTTGTACTATTTTTTTGGTATCTTCATATTTTCATGTTTTATACTTCTTATTGATATTACACTAGCATATGGCCTTTAGAAGATTAAAATGCCATCTTACCATAGACAATGCCTAGTAATTATGCGGTCTATCATACATTTTCTAGATCCTCTTATGTAATGTTTGTTTTTCCTAGCTGCCCCCTTTAGGGAGTTAAATGCAGCAGGTAAATAGGTTCTCCATCCATGAAGAATCGCAGAGCCTCTAGATACATGAGAGCAGAAACATGACTAATGATTATCCTAGACTTTGGAAGAAGAAATCCTGTTTAAAGCCCGTAAGTTCTCTGTCTCTCCCACTTCCCCCAATACCGATGCACACCTCTAAATAATATTAACTTATATATATTTATAACTCTACTAATTGTCTCACTTGTGAACTTGTTCATCTGATATCGACATTTTGCATGGATACCTC
Source organism: Cornus suecica (assembly GCA_963922005.1). Taxonomy (NCBI): domain Eukaryota; kingdom Viridiplantae; phylum Streptophyta; class Magnoliopsida; order Cornales; family Cornaceae; genus Cornus; species Cornus suecica. The sequence goes on from OY998238.1 coordinate 2,583,739, forward strand.
TTCACTGGATTTGCATATATAGCAACGTTGTTAACAGGAAAGGATCTGAATAATAAACAGGTTGATGGTGTTATGATATCTCTTATCATCTTGCCTCGATGCTCTGTTTCAGTGGACCACAATGGTGGATTTTCCCCTTGCTTTTGCTTTATTTATTTGTATCTTTTATGTGACCCTGATAATATGTAGTTCTATATTAGTGTTCTTTGCAGAGATCTCTTGGTTCAGAACTGACAATTGAGGGGGACCGGAGGTGCAATCAGATATATATGGCCTTTTTAAGTTTGTCCTAAGCTTTACCTTTTAACACAAGTTTCTTTCTTATTTATATGCTTGTGGTCTTGGTTTCTTTCTTTACCTTCTTTTTTTTTTTTTTTTTTTTTTTTTTTAGTATTTATTTCTAGTGTGAACTTTATGCAATTATCCTCTTTGAGACATCTTCAGTAGAGCATCAGTGCGAACAAGATTTGGGAAGGTTAGTGAGCTGTAACTTACGGCCTTGTGGATTTTTTTGTAGGATATAGTTGTATGCCGGTATTTCTCTCTTGATTTCTATGAGAATATTGTTGAGTTATCTTGCCAACATTGAATATGGTAAATAAAAATGCATGGATACTTCTTTACTAGATTTGCATAGGATAGCAAAGTTGGTAACAGGTTGAAGGTGTTAGGATATTCTCTTATCATCTTGCCCCGGTGCTCTGTTTAGGTGGAACAAAATGGTTGATTTTTCCCTTTGTTTTTCTTTATTTATTTATATTTTTCAGATGAACCTGTTAATATGCAGTTTTTATTATTACTATTATTACAATTTTTTGTTTATTTATTTGTTATTATTATCACTATTATTATTATTATTATTTTAAGATATCTCTTGCTCCAGAGCTAACAATTGAGGGGGAGGGGTGGCAATCAGATATATGGTCTTCTTAAGTTTGTCCTAACCTTCAGTTTTAACACAAGTTTCTGACTTCTTTAGATGCTCTTGGTCCGGATTGTTTTTTTTTTTTCCTTTTTTGATTATTTATTCCAGGTGTGAAATGTATGCAATTATGCTGTGTTTGGGGCTGCTTCTGTAGAGCTTCAGCTTTCAAAATTTGGGACGTATAGTGAGCTGTGACCCTATGAAACTTGTAAGATATGTTGGAGTTGTTATGCTGGTATGTCTTTCTTGATCACTATGTAAATGAACTTGTTTTATCATTTCATCTTGCCAACTTTGAACATGGTAAAATTAAAATGGTATCATAACATTTGGTTGGTATCTTCATATTTTTTGTGTTTTACTTCTTATTGGTGTTATTTAATATATGGCTTGTAGATCCTTGAAGAACCGTCTACAATCAACAATGCCATCCAACCCTAATCGACGAATCAACGCGGCTTCAAATCACTCCTAGCAAACGAATGGTAACCCTAAAATTCTGTAAATATTTACAAACAATTTAATGTAGATATATATACATATATATGTAGATATATGCTTATAAACTGTAATTGCTAATGTTAATATTCTAGGACAAAGCTTCAAGAATGGTAATCCGTGTAGTTTTCTCATGCTTCCTAATCCATCCTAACATTTTTTTTTTTAAATCTACACACACACACACAATATATATATATCCTTGTACACCGGAATTGTATTTATATAGATATATCTAATGCACTGAAATTTTTAGTTTTACCCTTATAGCACAATAGCCATTTTCGGTATACAAATTCTAGGAAGTTGAATCCATGGGGAACTTTAACAAGTTAGAATCTGTATGAATTCATTTTGTTACTTGCTCAATATTGTACCTTTTATGTTGCTGGTATCTCTCATGTTCCATTGCTATGATAGTTTGTTATTTATGTTTGCAAAAATGTGTTGGGTTTACATAATTAATATTTATCTCGTAGTCTTATCAATTCTGATAAGAAAGTGCTCTTGGTTCAATTTGGTGGAATGTGAGTCTCCAAAACCCGATGATGTAGGTTCAAATCCTACAGAGCATGAGCAGATTAAAGGAAGGAGGAAATGCATGTGTTTATTGAAAGATTGTTTCATTTGGATTGGGCTGAGTTTCTTTACTACATTGCATTGCCAAGACTTGGGTTGTATATTTGAAAGAGTTTGACATCCCTGCTTTTTTCATATGGTAGAATCCTCTTCATGTGTAGCCTCCTTTCTCCTGCAAGTTCTCTCTTTCACGAAAGAAAGGATGTGCTACGTTGGGACAAAACTGCTGTTGTGTTCAAGGTCATCTTCTTCTTCTCTGTTTTCATCATCTTTTTGTTTTCTTTTTTATCCTTTCCATACCCCCTCCTTTCTCCCGCTCTCTCAGTGTATTGTTACCTAAATATACTGACAATTGTTATCCTATTTCTAGTATTATTATAGTATACTTCAAGGATGTAAACAAGTAGGATTTTCGCGTTGCTTTTTGTTGACCATTGTCTCATTTACCTTCTGTAAATTCTTGTCTATCTCATCCATTATTCTTAAGGGTACCCAATTTTCCTTTGATTTTTAAAAAAAATTCTTTTGTTATATGGTTTTGAGCTTTCACTATCATTTGAATGGCAAATAACTTGGTTTTCAGTTTCTTGATGCCTAAGCTCACGTGTCCCATTAATTCCTGTAAGGCTGTATCGGCAGCGATTCATAGATGAATTTTTATTTTATTTTTAAGTTTTTCAGTGACCTGTGTTATTAAATCCGATTATTTATGTATGTATGTATTAATAGTTGATAAATTATTTGGTAGTCGGCATGTATCGGCATATATCATAACAGTTGGTAATGTATTTGTTGGCTTTGGTGGTTCTATATCAATTTGTGGCTGAAGTCTTGATTGTGTGCCTCATCTTAGCATATAGAGTTTTTTACTGGGCACATACATACTCTGATTTTGTTGTGCGGTGTTGCTGCTTGAAGGTTTAACAAGTTTTATGCGGACCAGTTTTAACGCTGTATGCGTAAACATGGTTTAGGTATTTATTAGTGCTGATTTTCGTATCTTTGCATATAGCATTCGGCTTTCATGAGGCTTGCTTTTTTTTTTTTTTTTTTGTGTGTGTGTGTGTGTATTTGTTGGCTTTGGTGGTTCTATATCAATTTGTGGCTTAAGTCTTGATTGTGTGCCTCATCTTAGCATATAGAGTTTTTTACTGGCTACATACATACTCTGATTTTGTTGTACGGTGTTGCTGCTTGAAGGTTTAACAAGTTTTATGTGGACCAGTTTTAACGTTGTATGTGTAAACAGGGTTTTGTATTTATTAGTGCTGATTTTCGTATCTTAGCATATAGCATTCGGCTTTCATGAGGCTTTGTTCTTTGTTTTTTTTTTTTGTGTGTGTGTGTGTATGTGAAATTATTTCTGCAATCAATTTCTTGTATCAATTAGCACATCCTTGTTATAGATTTCCAAATTCATTTAATCTTCTACTGGTGTGTGGCTCATCGGAAAGCAAAAGGCGTCACAATATACTGTGACCGAACAGAGGATATGGCACACCAATATAGTTAGATATTGTTTTCTTCTTTAAGTTGATTTAAGTTAATTTTTTCCCTAATGGGTGTTAATGGATAAGTGGATGGTTTCAATGCAGGGATGTGTTCTCCCGCCCTCCTCACACCTTAGTGCAACCGTCCATGCAGGAAGCTACAATAGATCCTTTGGGCATTCCGGATTTTGGTATTTTTGAATTTTTCCATCTATTCCCAAGGGAGATATCTAATGGTTGGCTATTAATCTTGTACACTTGGTTTTCTCATTTAATGTTGCTATATTTCTTCTGTTTTTTATGGGCAGGTAAGGACTTTTGTCCTCCAATACATCTATTAGGAGGCCAGCGGTGGCATTTAAATGAGGCTGCTCCTCTAGTATGCCTCCATTCTCTTCAGGTCAAGCCATCCCCAGCCCTGCCATCTTTTGCTGCACAAACAGTTATCAACTGTCAACCTCTTATGGTATTTATCTTTTTTTTTTTTCACTCAAATACCTTATACCGTTGGATTGTTCTGATTGCTTTATAATCTAATATTATACTCCTATTCTTTACCCAGATTTATCTTCCGGAAGAATCCTGTCTGAGAATATCTTCCTTCTTAGCCGATGGATCTTATTCAATCTCAAAGATATAGATATCACCGTTCCTCTGGAGATAGCAAAACCACACTATCCTGCTGGCAATGATAACGTTACTTTTCCGAGTCCTTTCAATGGAACGAATTTTCATATTGAGAATTTATTATTTTCGGAGTCGCCTTCTTTAAAACTCAAGCTACTGAACCTGGAGAATGACCCTGCTTGCTTCTGTCTCTGGGAAGGTCTACCAGTTGATGCTAGCCAGAAGAAATGGACTACTGGAGCTTCTCTCAGTTTGTCTCTAGAAATGTTCAATGGATCAACTGGAGTTAAAAAGTGCCCCTATCTCGTCTTTACGTTCAACGAGATGTGTCGGGCTGAAAGATGCTTGTATTGAGGTAGCTATGACAAACTTTAGATGGGAGCCCATTAATAAATGTTCCTCCTCTAGGTGGTATTGTCAGAGTAGGAGTTGCTTGTCAACAATACGTGTCAAAAAGGAAATGAATATGAATCTTTGGGTGGAAGTTAGATTGAAAAGGCTCTGGTGATACTGCTGTAAGCTTAGCTGTGAAGGAACTCCAGCTAAGATTTCTGAAATCTTCTCCGATAGCTATACACGGAATGCCTCTGGTTCAGTTTGTTTGAGAAGATTTATTTATCAAAGTTACTCATAGAACTCTGCGCGGTGCTGTAGCTATTTCTTCCAATTTACTTTGGGAGAGTATTAAGGTGAATTGTGCCAACATTAAGGGAAATACGGCACATGAGAATGGCACTTGATTTACTTCTGATGGGAATGCTTTAATGATGTCTGGGAACGGACATCCCACTAAGAGCTGTATTCTGGCTGCAAAACAGAAGAAATCACAATTCAAAGCTTGAGTATGTCAGCTATTATTGTTGGTGTTTGCCTTGGGGGTAGGGGTGGCAATGGGGCGGGTATCATATTCCCCATCCCCGATTATTTTTTTTATTTTCCACCCCGCCCCGCCCCGTGACCCGGTTATCCCTGCCCCGCCCCGTGACCCGGTTATCCCTGCCCCGCCCCGTGACCCTGCTGGATCTGAACCCCAACCGCGCCGCCTCCGCCGGCGCCGCCATGGACCGTGGTGAATCGAGTATCGCCGCCTCCGTCCATGGTGGTGGCCCAACCCGTCCGCATTAGGGCTTGCTCTACCAAGTCCTCGTCTGTGCTCGTACGGCTAGACAAGCATTCCAGTGCTGCAGCCATGGCTCGACTCAAACCAAACGTGGTTCGAAACAGGGTTCTAGAGAGAGAATTTTCTAGATAGAGAAAGTAGTGGTGGGTTGATTCTATAGAAAAGAGACTCAACTGTAGAAATATATACATATATTGTCCTATATGAGTTCAAAAAAAGATGTGACAATTCTGCCATCCCACATGGTGTAATTGATGTGTAGATATAGGCAAGGTCAGAGCCATCCCACAATTAGAGAGAATATTATAAGTCAGAACTAAGATTTGGAAAGAGATAGATTCAGCTAGACAGGGTCATTCACTTAAAATAAAGTTGATCGTCCTTTTTCATTTTTTTTATTGCGCTAGCCTATTAGCCTTTTCAGTAACAATTTGACAAGTCATACACATGTATATATATATATATATATAGCTATACATATTCGGGGCAGGGCGGGGGTGACCCATACCCGCCCCGTTTATAATCGGGTATTTTTTTTTTGCCCCATACCCGCCCCGATTAATTTAACGGGGCGGGGTAGGTTTTTTTGCCATCCCTACTTAGGGGTGGGATGAATTATGCTGAAGCCCTGCTGCATCGATTTGGAATATTTGGGCCTGATGGTGGACCTGGGGAGGGCCTCTCTAAAGGATTAGAGAGATTATCTGCAGGACCTTTGTCAAAACTTTTTAATACATCTCCTTAGACAATGGATGGACTTAAAAAGAGAGTATGGATTGATATTTTTTTCTTATCTTATATGCTGTGTATTTCGCATGTTATCTGTTAACATCCAACTACTCTAAAAGTTTAAGTTGTTAGAGAGGGTGTAACTTAAATATTTTATATCCTTCTGTTAGGATCAGGGATTCACTTTTGCTACTCACACACCACATATACACACAAAAGACACGAGAGATTTATACGTGGTTCGGTCCAAGAATCGACCTACGTCTACGGAGCACACATCACTTCACTAGTATAGAAGAAATTACAAAGAGGAGGGGTGGATTTGCAAATACCACCCTCTCTGCACTACACTTTCTAACCTTCTACATCTTTCCTCACTGTATTGGTGTTATTGATGTGCTATGGAATACATGAATCAAGCCTCTATTTATAGTAGAGGATGATAGGATGAAGCCAAAATTAGGTTGCCCAATTTCTTCCCATATGTGCCAAGTTGCCAAACTTTACGGCCGTCAAAGTTTGCCTTGGTTGGTGTTATAGTTGGGCGGTGCCAAACTTAGGCGTCGACTTTGACTCCACAAACCTAACAATCTCCCACTTGGAGACAAAGATGCTTCATCCATGATTAGCGAATAATGGTGTGCTCACATCCTGTCTTTAGTCTCGAAGACAATCTCTGTCATGGTCAACAGGTTAGCTAGATTGCAAATTCTTTTGCTTGAATCCCGACTCTGTCAACAAACCCTGTAACTGTACTCAGTTACATATCTTCATTTGTAGTAGACAACGATACCCCGTAGATTTCTCAATATCTACTTCACTACCTCCCAATGATGCTTCATGGGATCAACCTGCTCAAAGCTCCCACTGCATGAGCAATATCTGGTATCATCTGCTGCTTACTACACTTGGCCTATACCTTGCAACCTTTGTTGCTCCTGGTCCCTGTCTTGCGACCTTTGTCACTTCTGACTGTACCTTGCGATCTCTGTGACGACTGGCTCTGCCGTAACCACTGTCGTTCCTGGCTTCTCTGCCTTGCGATCACTATCGCTTCTGCAACCTTTGTTGCACCTGGCATATTTGTGACCTCAGTCACGTGTAACACCGCACCTGGCTTCTGCCTGAAAGACTTATATTCTCGATCGTTTTTCCACAGGAATGGTTGACTCTCTTCTTCATAATCAAGTCCAAGACTAGCGACAAGCACCTTGAATTGAACTGAGTCGACATGCCTGAACTCTAAAAAGATACCATCTTCTCCCCTGCGCGTCATTTCCCTGAACCATTACCGAGACATTTTGTCAGACATCATGCTTCACTTCCCTATTCACTTCTTGGTTACAGACACTCCAACAATTGTATGTAACAATCTCCCCCTTCTATATCTGTGACTCCCCCGTCACAGGTTCGAAGCAGATCTTATATCCAAAGCCTGTCTTCCGTCTACACTAGCAGCACCTATGCTACGGTTTGGGTCTTTGGAAGTATTTGTCTTCGACTTTCAAACACTTGATTTCATTAAGATCTTTACCACCAAAGTTTACGCCTCCGTGTTGCGACATCTTATCGCGGTATACTATCATTTCCCTGGGCAGCTCCTTGCCCTTGCTAGATGGTTACAACCATCTAACACTTTGATTTTGCGTGGCCTCTTCTGGCATTCTGGCACCGGCCCTGTTCATTCTCTGGTATCGGCCTGTCTTGGCTTCTTTGGCGCCGACTTGTCATGGCTCTCTGTTACCGGCTTGTCCTAGCTATCTGGAACAGGTCTGTCCTGGCTCCCTGACACTGACCTGTTCTGGCTCTCTAGCACCGTCCTGTCCTGGCTCTCTAGTACCGGCCTATTCTGGCTCTCTGGTATCGGCCTGTTCTGGTTCCCTGGCACCGGCCTGTTCTGGCTCCCTGGCACCGGCCTGTTTTGGCTCCCTGGCACCGGCCTGTCCTGGCTCCCTGGTATCGGCCTCTCCTAGTTCTCTGGAACCGGCCGATTCTGGCTCCCTAACACCTGCATGTTCTGGTTCTCTGTGCGCGCTACTTCGAGGACATACTTCTCTGGGGGTTGGTGGAGGTTTCTCCTCCATCTTCTTCTGTTGCTGGCTCAACTGGTCACTGCCTGGAATCTTCGCACTATTGAAGCCATACTTGCGAGTCACCAAGTCGTTGTTCTTCCTAGCATAAGGACTTGGTCGGCTTCTTTCCACACACGGGCTAATATATTTCTTTCAGAGTGAATTTTTCCGGCGGCGTCATGCCTCGCTTACAGCTTTGCGAGTGCTTGCATCTTCTGGCAACACATATAATGACTTATTTTGCCTTACTTCGATCTTGTCAGTGAAATAATGCTAACTCCTACTCGAAAAGTAATTATGTGAATAGTACTGTATGAATAGTGCTATGAACAATACCCATATCTATACTTTGCAACAGTGATGTATTCTGCAATAGTACCGTATCTGAGAATAGTGACATACCTGTATTATGCAACCACACTGTATTCTTGAACAGTGTCTTTGAATAGTATCCGAAATATATATATATTTCTCTCGCCTTTTTTTTTTCTCTCTCAATTTTTCTCCACCGAATTTCTCTCTCTTTAACACTCCACCCACCAATTTCAAACATATATACATATAGTAGGCCCACTCACACTAGATATATTATATTACACTCTTTTTCTTTCACCCCTCACAACTTCACACGACACTCACCACCTCATTTTTAATTTTTTTTTCAAAAGCTTCCCACCACCAAAAGCTTGTCTCCTTTTTATATTGTTTCACTCACCACTTGCCTAGCTTTTCTCTAAGCACTCCCACTATTTTAAAACTCCAACAAGACAAGCACTCCATCGGCTCCCTCAAATACACCTGCTAAAAAATCTCTCAAATTTCTCTACAGAAATCTGCACCAATTAATCACGCTACCACCTCATTTTTTTTCAATCTTACTCAACACATATATAGTATGTATTATACAGATATACATATATATATATGAGATTTGTTTGAGCAGAACTAGGGAACGAAGTCAGCATGAGGTGGTTTGATAGGTACCGGCAGAGTCATTGATGATACGGCTGGAAGCAGTGGGGGAAGAAGGTGGTGTTGGGTCTTCACGACGATGATGATGTCGACGATTAGGAGCATATCCTAGGCAGTCATGGTGGTGTTGGTGTGTGGTTGTCTCTATGCAGTTCTGGTATTAGAGCTGTGCGACGGCGAGGATCATCAACGGGTCTGAGATGGTGTTACAGACGATGTTGGGTGTCTCACGGTAAGTAACAAATGACCCTCACCTGTGCTTTGATATCAATTGTTAGGATCGGGGATTCACTTTTGCTACTCACACACCACATATACACATAAATCACACACACAAAAGACACGAGAGATTTATACGTGGTTCGGTCCAAGAATCGACCTACATCCACGGAGCATACACCACTTCACTAGTATAGAAGGAATTACAAAGGGGATGGGTGGATTTGCAAATACCACCCTCTCTAACCCTCTACATCTTTCCTCACTGTATTGGTGTTATTGTTGTGCTATGGAATACATGAATCAAGCATCTATTTATAGTAGAGGATGATAGGATGAAGCCAAAATTAGGTTAACCAATTTATTCCCATATGTGCCAAGCTGCCAAACTTTACGGCTATCAAAGTTTGCCTTGGTTGGTGTTGTAGTTGGGCGGTGCCAAACTTAGGCGCCGACTTTGACTCCACAAACCTAGCACCTTCAACACGCACCCTCACGTGTGGCCTTCAAGTCCAACACATGGAACAACAATTTCAACAAAGGGTGGCGGCGAGGTTTGAACACGAGACGTTTGGCTCTAATACCATGTTAACTACCAACTACTCTAAAAGCTTAAGCTGTTAGAGAGGGTATAACTTAAGTATTTATATACTTCAACATGCCCCCTCATGTGTGGCCTTCAAGTCCAACACGTGGAACAACAATTTCAACAAAGGGTGGTGATAAAGTTTGAACACGAGACATTTGGTTATAATACCATGTTAACAACCAACTACTCTAAAAGTTTAAGCTGTTAGAGATGGTGTAACTTAAATATTTTATATCCTTCAACATATTGAAAGCACACGATTATTGTTAGAAGATTCTAGGTGCTCTAATTATATGTGTTAGTAATAGATAGTGTGTGTCCCACATCGGTTTCTTATTAAATATGCTTATACACTCAACCTATATATATAGGCCTTTTATGTACTGTTACAATACACAAAAAAATACAATTCATTCAATAATACAGATTTATAATTGATATTCTTCTTCTTTTATTTCTTTGATTTTCTACTTCATATCATAGCTTTTGTTCTCTGTTTGTATCTCTTTATGATTTTCTAGTTGGTATCAGAGCCTACTGATTCTTGGTAGTTCTTTCCGCTTATCTTTGTATCTGTCGGAGATGGTGTTCCATATCCCATCTCCGGCAGTGATCTTCAATTAATATATATTGATATGATATATATATATATATTATATTATTTGTGGGATTTGTCTTTTACCACACCAAAATTCTTGTTTCTTATTTTTTCCACCTTTTAGGGTTTGGGAGCCCTAATCTCCCATGGTTTTGCCCTTGTTTATTGGTTCATTGATGCTGTTAGCCCTTGTTTATGGGCTCGTTTATGTGATTCCTGCTGACTCTTTCCTCTGCTGATTCGTTGTTACTAGTACAGGTGGAGCCCTGATCCCTTATGCTACTAGTATAGGTTGAGCCCTGCTCGCTTATGCTACCGATTTTGTCAGGTGAAACCATATTTCTCAATTGTTTTTCAATTGTTTTTGATTTGTTTGGAGACTTCAGTTCTCTTCTTGGTGATCTTGGAATCAACATCTCAGCATCAATATTTTTTGATTTATCCATGGTACGTGGCTATCAATTTGTTCGGTAGTGTGATACAGCCGGTAATGAAATTTACTAATGTTTGTAATAACATTTGATCTGTTGGGTAATTATTTGTCTTATGAACGAATTTCCATGTTATGATGCTCTTTATTTGGTATATTGAGGCGATTGTGACAAAGGATGAACTGCAACACCTAGCTTTTCTGTGCTTTTTTGTGCAAGTCCGAGGTTAACTCAATGGGTCGAATGGCTGATGTAGTCCTGCGGATACTCAAAGTTGTAAGGGTCCATTGGCCAGGCAAACCATTAATCAACTAAGCAACCTTGGTATTACCACATCTTAATCATTTTTTTTTCTCCTCTCTACAGTCTTGAAAACTTGAAGTCTAATTAGAATCAGGAAGTCACTTTATATTGTATAGCCTAGGGGCAAAAACTGAGATTTCTAGATAATCTGTAATTGGAGTTGTATATCAAACTTGGTTTATCGATTTGATAAAATAAAAAAAAAGTTATTTTCTTGCGAAGAAACTCATAAGCCTATTTTCGCTCTTATGGAGACCTGAACCCTTCAAGGAATGATATTGGCAATAAGCATCAAGTATGGAGTTAAGACTCCTAATCTTATTTGTATATTACGCTCACTTGCCTTTCAAAATTTCTTGTTAGTCTCTAGGGTAAATATCTAGTATAAATCACCAGATCTCAAACACATTTTAAGTTTAATGATTTGCTCTATGATGTACAAATTTACCTCCTCTTAGGATTCGCCCTAATTAATCCTAATTTATATATAATTTCAAAACATTTGTGGTGTCTTGTCCACGGTTATTCTGTTATTGTAACATGTCTAAATTTAAGATGAACAATTCTTGTAACACATTTGTGTGTTCGCAATTTATTTGCCATCGAGAAAAGGAACTCTTTTTTTTTTTTCCGAAAACAAAAGGAACATTTGACAACAAAGAAAATGGATTCTGTATTGGAATTCTCTTCATTAAGATATATGAGCTGATTTTATACAAGTTTACCTTGAAAATCCTCTTCTATAACTGGAAAAAAAAACTGGAGAGTTCTCTTTTTTTGTTTTTTTTTTATCCACTGAATTGTTTTATTGAGCTTAAAATTATACATTTATTGAGTTTTCACACAAATGACAAATCCATATATATATATATATATATATATATATATATATATATACACAAGTAATGATCTTTTACTGAATGTGATTATACGTATATGGATTGTTGGATATGATTAACTGGAATAAAGCAACTACCATTAAAAAGTAAAAATAAAATAAAAAATTAGTAAATCACATCTAACGTCACTATTCTTGGACATGGTGTAGGTATGAGTTAGATCATTTTCGCATATACTCGTAGGCATGTATTTTACTTTTTTTTTTTTAAGAAGTTATTATTGATGGAGCATTAACGCAGGCAACTCCCAATAAAATTATACATGACATGTCACCACCGTGAGTAATATAAGTAAAATGAATTACTAATAAACTTGAACTTTATTCCATTAATACATAATTGGATTAATTCCAATTAATGTTCATGCAATTACAGTCCCTGACCACTTGGATCACTCTTTAACCTTCTTTCCGGTGGCTGCCTCTTCAGTTAGTAACCTTCTTCCAGCCGTCTTTGGCCGCTTTTTCGGCTTCTTTTCCCGCCTTTCCGATTTCTTTGCCGGCCTTTTCCGCGGTTTTACCAATCTTCTTTGCCCAATCATCCACACCGGTTTTCATTCCAGCATGCTATCAAAATTTCAGAACAAAAACAAATTTAATTTCAGTACTATTAGTTGTTACCAATATACATTGTGTTAATTAATTAAATACTAAAGTACGTGAAGTTGCTCATAAATAAGGTGGTTTGATTTATTTTGTCCATGAATATGAGGTTTTCGAATCAAGGTTGAAATAACATTTTATTTTAAAAATTACCAAGTGGTTTGTTTCTTCCGCGGCGGAAGTAACCTGCAAGAGAAAACATATATATATAATGATGAGTATTAATAATACGGTGAAAGTATGATGTAAATAGAAAGGAAATTGATAATTGAGCACATTTGGTGTGTATTTGCTAATGTAATCAAAAGAGACATACCGTTGCGGTGACAAGAAGCATGCATGCAAACAAAACAAGAAGGGTTTTTGGCGCCATTGTCAATCTACAAAAGGAAGAACAACCTAACCAAAAACTGATGATCGAAGGGTTGAGGAATTAGACACCATCTAACTGATGTATATATAGGAGAAATGTTTACCTAATACAATTTTTTTTTTTTAGAATGTTAATTTTTAGAACTCATTTTTCGATAACTTATACTTTAATCCGTTAAAAATTACATGTATGACAAACGGGTCTTAGTGTCATTCAAAGTATATCCTTGAATTGTGTTAATTATGAACAAAATGTGGCTCTTTTAGTTTTTAATAGCCACATTTTGTTAAGAATTAGCACAATTTAAGGATGTACATTCAAGGGAACTAAGATTTAGTTTGTACATGTATTCCTAATGAAAAGAGTAATAATGCAGTTCTATAGTGTACATAAGCCAAGTAGCCAACTAATACTAATTACTTATAAATCATTCATTTATATTAACAAAATAGGGCATTTTTCTTCTTTAATTTGTAAGTTGCTAGACCATAAAATTAACATTTTTATTAAGTCCTACTTTTTACACGAAGAATTACTAGATTTTTTGTCCTAGGTCAATAAGTCATACTTTTGATATATATATTTTAAGGGTAATTTACATTGACACCTATTGAGGTATTGGTGAATTACACCCAGATGATGGTCAACGCACAAGTTAACAAAGACACCTCTTAAGGTTTGATTTTTGTTGCATTGACACCCCTTGGAGGCCCAAAATGACTTTATTACCCTTCATTAATTTAATTTTCATGTGAAATCTCTACGTTACCCCATACCTAAATCATACACTTTACCCATTACACCAATCACAATTTTTATCACACTCTTATTATTAAAAAAATTACAATAAATAAATAAGATATACAATATATATAATTTTATTTTAAAAATAAAAAATTCAAAAATATTTTAAAATATATATTTAAAGGTAAATTCTACCACTAAAAGATTTTTATCAATAATAATACGAAGAATATCCCACTATTTAGTTATATTATAATTTTTAATATATTACTATATAAATATTTCTCAAAAAATATTAAAGGATTATATCTAATAATAATTATAGGTATTACATATCTAATAATATATACATAATTTTTTATGTACAAATAGAATTTTTTTTATATATTTCTATAATTTTGCCAATAAATAATTTTAATAAAATTTGATAATATAATGGTAGAATTTTTGAAAATATCTTACACTATACCCATTGTAGGTATTACATATATAAGAAATTCTACCATTATATTATCAAATTTCATAATGGAATGTGATTTTATTTTGTATTACATATCTAAATAAAATATTTTATTATATGTATTACATATCTAAGAAATTCTACCATTATATTATCAAATTACATATCTAAACAATAGGAGTTGTGTGTAAGGTGGAAAAAGTACGGGGGGTTAAATGACACCTTAGGGGGATGTTTGTTAAAAGTTTGAAACAATAAAGGGTTGTTTGTTAATAGCCATTTTAAATTTAACTTAATTGAACTTGATTTTAAAACCTTCTTTTTAACCTATTAAATAATTCTATAAATTTATGTATTCGAATTTTCATTCCTTTTCAATTCTATTTCTTTTCTACTTCTTTCATAAACATAACTTTCTCTAATGTATGATTGAATATTCCTATTTAAGTATATCAATATATTACTTAAAATTTAAATATGTTTCTAATTCTACGAATCTAACGTTCTCTGATTGTATTCCTAACTCTTAAGTAAGAATAAATCTAATTATTGATTTATTATTAATCATGTTGCTTCTATAACTCTTTTTCATATCCTTTTCAAGAAAAAAACTCTTTTTCATATTATCGTGATGTTTTTTTACTTCTTTTATAAATTTATTATATTTATAACTCTTTTTGCTTCATAAATAATATAATATTACAATAATATTTCTTCATTAAATATAAATTTGTTCAATCATGCAGTACTACTTTAAAAATTATATACTATAATTTAAATAGATTTTTAGTTCTAAAAATTTACCATTTTTCAATTGTACTGAACTGAATATTCTCTCATATATAGTGAAATAATAGTTATTAGCTTTTAGTTTTGGATGGTGGAGTATGTAAAAGCAAATAGCCACATTTTGTTGAGAATTAGCACAATTTAAAGGTGTTCATTGAAGGGCAGTAAGACTCGGATTGTCAGACATGTATTTTTAACCGATAAAAATTTAAGTTATCAAAAAATGAATTCTAAAAATAAACATACTAAAAATGAAGTCCGTACGAGATAAACATTTCTTCTATATATACGTCATTTAGATGGTATCTAATTCCTCAACCCTGACACCTTTTCGATCAATCATCAGTTTTTGGTTAAGTTGTTCTTCCTTTGTAGATTGACAATGGCACCAAAAACCCTTCTTGTTTTGTTCGCCTGTATGCTTCTTGTCACCGCAACGGTATGTCTTTTTATGTGTTCAATTATCAGTTTGCTTTAGATTTACGTCAAACTTTCACCATATTGTTAAACTCATCATTATACGTATTCTCTTGCAGGTTACTTCTGCCTCGAACCCAATGGTAATTTCTAAAATATAATATTATTTCAATCTTTTTTCCGAAAACTTCATATTCATGGATAAAATAAATAAAAACACCTTGTTTATGAGCAATTTTCCGTACTTTATTATTTAAGTAATTAACATGCGTAACAACTAATAGTTTGAAATTAAATTTGTATTTATTCTAAAATTTTGATAGCAGAAATATGATGACGATCTCATCGTGGCAAACTCTGTCTTTAAACCGGATGTGAAAACGAAGGAGTGGGCCAAAAACAGGGAAAGGCAGGTAAAGGATGACCGCATGGTGGCAAACTCTGTCTCTAAACCGGCTCTGGAAACGGCGGAGTGGGCCAAAAACAAGGAAATGCGGGTAAAGAATGACTACGGCATGCCGAGAATATTCCATTGAAGAGGCAACCATCGGAAAGAAGGTGAAAGTCGTCAGGGACTATATACTTACTATGTAATTTGAATTAATCCAATTATTTATCAATGGAATGAACTTCAAGTCTATTAATTCATTTTGCTTAGATTATTCATGGTGGTGGTGACATGTCTTGTAATGTTGCTATTTTTCTATGATAATTATTATATTTAATTTAATCACATTCAATAATTTATATATTTAGTGTAACGGGTTGGATGTTTCGCGATTCAATCCAAAAATTTAAATTGATGGATATGACTAACATTTCAACATTTATATGCCAGACCACTTTCCCATCGGGATGTCAGATAAATGAACACATTTGACATTTGGTGTGTATAAATTACATCCATCAAAAGATCTCTATTTATATATCTGTATTTTGGTGAAAATCTAATAAATATATAATTATAATAGAATTATCAAGTTTTTTTTTCTTCCAAGTTTCAAGTTATAAAGAATCAGCTCATATACCTCATTTACTATTGATCTGAAATCTGAAATTTGGTTGAGAATTAGCACAATTTAAGGGTGACTCGGATTGTCAGATATGACATATCTTTAACCGATAAAAATTTAAGTTAATCAAAAAATGAATTATAAAAATGAAGTCCGTAGTAGATAAACATTTCGTCTATATATACCTCATTTAGATGGTGTCTAATTCCTCAACCCCGACACATTTTCCATCATCAGTTTTTGGTTAAGTTGTTCTTCCTTTGTTGATTGACAATGGCACCAAAAACCCTTTGTTGTTTTTGTTCACCTGTATGCTTCTTGTCACTGCATCGGTATGTCCCTTCTGATTACATTAAGCAAAGACACACCAAATGTGTTCGATTATCATTTTCCTTTCTATTTAGATCAAACTTTCACCATATATATATTGTTAAACTCACCATTATTTTACATCAAACTTTCACCATATATGTTGTTAAACTCACCATTATTAATTGTTTTCTCTTGCCGCGGGGGAAACTAACCAAGTGGTAATTTCTAAAATAAAATAAAATGTTATTTCAATCTCCTTCCGAAAAGAAGATCCCATATTCATGGACAAAAAATAAATCAAAACCCCTTGATCGTCTTCCGACCAAAGTTTTAGGTGATTCATCTCCTTATGAAAAACTTTTTCAGCGGTCCCTGATTATTCCATTCTTTGAGTATTTGGTTGTGCATGTTTTCCCTATCTTCGCTCATACAATAAAAATAAATTGGAGTTTCGGTCAAAGACATGTGTCTTCTTAAGTTATTCTCTAAATCATCAAGGGTATCGGTGTTTAGATGTTGAAATTGGGAGAGTTTACTTATCTCGTCATATTATTTTTGATGAATTTACTTTCCCATATCAATCACTTAAAGGATCTTCTTCATGCAAGTCCATTTCCCCAGTGGTTCTTTACCCGAATCATTATCTTCCATGTCCACCAAATCCAAATCTTAATACTCCACATTCGATACCCATGCCTATCTCACATGAAAAAATTGTCATATCGTCTCAAGCTATTGTACCCGCAATCGAGTTGGATACCATAACCCTCAATCAAGATTCTATATTCTCATCTTCTCCATCTCATTTGTGTATAGATAACCCAGTGTCTCACTTGACTCTTTACCAACTGTGGCTCCTGATCATTCTATGATCACTCGTGGAAAGGTGGGTACTCGTGTGCCAAATCACAAGTATGCCATGACATCATCTCTTGTTCCAAAAAAAAATGTATGAACCGACTTATTTTAGTCAGACTGTCAAACATTCCGAATGGCGAACTGTTATGGGGTCAAAATTTAATGCATTACAAAAAAAATGCTACATGGACTTTAGTTGAAAAGTTACCTTACATGAATGTTTTATCAAACAAGTGGGTCTTCAAAATCAAAATAAAATCTGATGGTTCGATTGAACGTTATAAAGCTCGTTTAGTTACAAATGGATTTCATCAACAAGAAGGACTTTACTACAATGAGACGTTTAATCCTGTTGCTAAGCACATAATGATACGAACAATTATAGCTCTTGCTATACATCAAAGGTGGCCTATTAGACAACTTAATTTACAAAATGCTTTTTGCATGGTCATCTTAATGAAGAAGTCTACATGCGACAACCAAGAGGATTTGAGGATCCTATGTTTCCTAATCATGTGTGTCGATTACAGAAATCCTTATATGGGCTGAAATAAGCTCCCCGTGCTTGGTTTCAACGATTCTCTGATTATCTTGAAGATTTGGGGTTTGTTAGCTCAAAACTTGATTATTCTTTATTTACCTATCATAAAAAGGATGTAACCATTTTGTTTTTTGATATATGTGGATGACATTCTTCTCAGAGGTAATAGTGAGAAACACTTATTCCATCTCATCGCTGATCTTGGAAAATTATTCTCTATGAAAGATTTGGGCAGGTTACATTATTTTCTTGGTATCGAGACCGACTTCACTACAAAAGGGGTGTACTTAACCCAAAGAAAATATGCCACCGATCTTCTCCATTGTACAAAAATGGATGTTGCTAAACCTGCCAAGTCTCCTGTCTCTCCTAGTAAAAAATTGGCTCCTATGGATGGTGATCCTCTTCTTGATCCTACTGAATACAGAAGTGTGGTGGACGCATTGCAATATCTCACATTAACTCGGCCCGATTTGTCTTATGCGATCGATCAAGCCTGCCAATACATGCATGATCTTACAACCACTCATTGGACTACTGTCAAACGGATTTTAAGATATGTTCAAGGAACCTTTGATTATGGTATATTCTTTCAACTTGACTTATTTAAACTTGAAGCTTATTCGGATTCTGATTATGCTGGGTGTCCATCTGATCGTCGCTATACTGGAGGATATTGTGTATTTTTTGGTTCCAATCCTATCTCCTAGAGTGCAAAGAAACAAACTACTATTTCGCGCTCTAGCACAAAGTCTGAGTATCGGCAACTAGCTTGTACCGCAGCTAAACTCTCTTGGTTACGCTCCTTGTTCAAAGATCTTAAGGTGTATTTATCGACTCATCTCATTTGGTGTGACAACATCAGTTCTATTTCTCTCACCTCTAATTATGTATTTCATGCACGGACAAAACACTTCGAAGTTGATTACCATTATGTTCGAGAGAAAGTGACTCGAAATGAACTTGATGTTCGATATATCAGTATTAAAGATCAAATTGCTGATATTTTTACGAAAGGCCTCTCTGCGTCTCGATTTCATAGATTAAGAGACAAGCTCATGGTTTGACAACGTCCCATTAGCTTGCAAGGATGTATTGGAAGAAATTCAAATTCGGAGAATACTCACAATTAAGGAATATATGTGATTTGATATATATATGATTATAGTATATTTCAGTTTAGAAATTCCTTAAAACAATCTCTTGATTTAAGGAATTTCTAGTATATATAAATATTTGATTGTAATATTTTCTGTTTTAGGAATTCCTTGATTTAAGTCTACTTGATTCAAGAAATATTTTATTTGTATTTTGAATTTGAATTTTTTTTATTCTTGTACATGTAAACTTGTATATATACATCTTCAAAGTAATGAAAGAAGTGTGGGTTTTAGCCTCCATTCACATTTTCCTTTAAGGATGACTACGGCATGCTGAGAATAATGCATTGAAGAGGCGCCACCAGAAAAAAGGATCCAAGTCGTCAGGGACTATGCTTGTTTGCTATGTAATTTGAATTAATCAAATTACTATATATTAATGCAATAAAATTCAAGTTTATTACTCATTCCGTCCCATAATAGTTGTCCAATTTGGACTTTTTAATATTTTATTGATTTGGGTTGACTAGTGTGCAATTTTTAATTTTGCTCTTAATGATATAGTATTATGGTAGGGTCCGGTATTTGTTTAAAGTTAGTGAAAGAAGGGTAGTTGGGGAAAGTGGAAGGTTAAGTTGCATTAAAATCCGAACTGAACAAGTATTTTGGGACAAGTAAAGTTACAATAGTGAACAACTAATATAGAACAAAGGTAGTAATTCATTTTGCTTAGATTATTCATGGTGGTGACATGTCATGTAATGTTGACCAAGTAAGAAAGTTAAAATCTACACCAAGCAAGAAAGCACAGTGACCTTAAATGTGATTTGTTATTTTTCTATGATAATTATGATATTTGATTTAATCACATCTAATAATTTATATATTTAGTGTAACTGGTTGAATCTTGTTCAATTCAAAAATTTAAATTGATGGATAAGGCTACAATTGTACCATTTATATATTCAACCATTTTTCTATCCAGATCCTATATGAGATAAATAAACACCTCTAACATTTGGTGTGTATGAATTGCATCCAACAAAACATTATTATTTTTATATAAATTTAGGTATTTGTATTTTGGTGAAAATCTAATAAATATATAATTATAAGAGAATTCTTGGATTTTCTTTTACAAATTATATAAAGTGGTTTTTAAGGTAAATTTATAAGGACAATATTTTGGTTCTCACCGGTGAGGACGAAGTTGGTCCTCCCCACTTATGTGGCCCCAAAAAGTCATGATATATGGCTAAAATGAATTAAATAATATAGATGGGTATTACCCATCATTTTATGATTCTAACCCGAATCTAAATTTTTATTTTCTTTTTTCTCTTATTCATTTAATCTCTTCACTATCCATCATAAACCCTATTGGCACGTTTGGTACGGTTGAATGGAATGGAATGAAAGTGGGAATGAAATGAGAATGAGAATGGAATGGAATAACCATTCTCATTCTATTGTTTGGTTGTAAATATGAAGCACATTGAGAATGGAATGAACTTGAATTTTTTTCTCAAAAATACCCTTCTTAGTATTAAATATAAAATTAAATAAAATAATACGATTTTTTAATTTTTTTTACAAAAAAAATGGTAAAACATAACGAGAATAGTAATGCCGGACAATAAAGGTGGCGACGGTAGCGGCGGTGGCAAAATGGCGGTGGCGGTGGCTTATTTTTTTGAAATATAAGAGGGTTATTTAAGTAATTTTATGTTTTAAAAATATTACTAAAGGAATGGAATGGTTATTCCATAGCTTTAGTAATGGAATAAAAATCCATTCATTGGGAATGGTCATTCCCATTCATTATATTGTACCAAACCAAGGAATGGAATGAATGGACATTCCATTCCAACGTACCAAATATGCACTATTATTCCACCACCGCCGCCCTTCATTCCACCACCACCCTCAAATCATTCTCACACTTCACCTAATAAACCTAGAACCCTCCTCCCCAATCTCAAAATCCCCAAATCACCACCCCACAAACCCATCCTCGCCCCACCACCAAACCCTCAAAGGGGTCCGTCTAAATCTCCCAAAATTTGAGCTTTCTTTGCCCCACACCTTCCCAATTGGTCAGACCTTTCGGTGGAAACTAACCTAGGATGTCAAGTATACCGGCGACGCTAGGTTCCTTTGGTGTCTCTCAAACAGGTCGATAATGGTGGTGTGTGTATTGTTTTCATTACATTGCTTGTGTGGATATTGAACCGAAAGCATTTTATTTTCAATTTTAGTTTTATCTTATATTTCATGGGATAAAAAATTTCAGGGCAAGCGGAGGAAGAGGATGACCGGTGGGGGAAGAAGAAAAAATAGGATTTACAAATGGTGGTGGATAATGAAGAGATTAAATGAATAAGAGAAAAAAGAAAATAGAAATTCAAATTCGGGTGGGTAATACCCATCTATATTATTTAATTCATTTTAGCCACGTGTCATGATTTTATTGGGCCACATAAGTGGGGAGGGCCAACTTTGTTCTCACCGGTGAGGACCCAAGTATTGTCCAATTTATAAAGAATCAACTCATATATTTCATTCACAATCATGGTTCGCCGTAACGGCCGTTACGTAACGGTTTTTTGACTTGCCGTTATCGTTACGGGCCGTTACGGCACCGTTTCCCGTTATGCGCAACCGTAATGGCCGTTACGGGCGCCGTAACGTTACGGCCGTTACGGTGACCAGGACCCCGATTTTTACTGGTTCCGAAAATATCGTAACGGTTAACATTTTTGAAGTTTTTCAAAATTTTAGGTTAAAAAACTATATGATGAATCAAATGTCCACTGAAGATACAACTCAAAATTGGCAATCTTTTCATGAACCCCAACCAGAGCAACAAGATCCACCACAAAATTCATTTTGGTGGTGAACCATGTATCTTTTTAAAAATTATTTTACATTGTTGGAAATAAATTATATCTTTTGTGATTTCAAATTTTTATTTATTTAAATTTAAATTTAATTTAATAATATCATAAACATTCAAATAACGACGACACCATTAGATTTATTAATAACTCATTTTTTGATATTAAAATTCTTTAAAAAATTAAATAAAATTCACTTAAATCTACCAAAAAATCATCTTTATTCATTCATGTTACCAAAAGTATCCAATAAGAACATTTTGGGTAAGATGTGCAAGATTTTAAAAAATTCACACTTGCGATAACCGCGTCCCGTTACGGACCCGTTATCGTTACACCGAAACCGTTACCGTTACAGTGTCCGTTACCGTTACGGCGAACCATGTTCACAATTAATTCAAAGCTGAATTTTTAAGTTCACATTCACTCATAAAATTTGTAATCCAAGAAAATTTAGCAAATTCCTTTGCTATTTGCTAAAAGTTAGTCTAAAATTCGAAAAATTATTGATTATCCATGAATAAGTCTGACGTAATATTACGAACAACAATTAGGACAACTGAGAGTAATTTTTTGTCAAAATTTAGAAAATGGCAATAAACTACCGAAGATAAATAATCGATATGATCCACAATTGCAACAAATATTGAATTTAAAATGGATGCTTTATCTTTCGTGCTCGAGAGAGAATCAAGTAAGCACTAACAACTAGGGCTCCCAGTCAACTTATACTCTTTGATGTTCGGGGGTGTTGGGGATTTTATATATGTTTATAATTTTTTTGGGGAGACAGAGGAAAATGTTATTTTTTTTGTGAAGTTACCCATAAAATATGTACTATTGTTGACTACTAAGGGAATTTTTTTAAAAATAATTGGGAGGTCATGAGTCCATTGGCTTGGACATGGCTCTGCCCATAT
Source organism: Cornus suecica (assembly GCA_963922005.1). Classification (NCBI taxonomy): domain Eukaryota; kingdom Viridiplantae; phylum Streptophyta; class Magnoliopsida; order Cornales; family Cornaceae; genus Cornus; species Cornus suecica. Next base: position 2,606,816 of record OY998238.1, read on the forward strand.
ATACCAATAGTGTTGAAGTACGAACACTTTGTCTAGGATTGCCCTACAAACTAAATTGCAAGTCACATTTTCGAAACAATGCCTTGTTTACAATTTATATGCCATCAACAAAAAACACATTTGACAATACGAGTAAAAATGCAAGGGCGTGCACGTGAGTGATATCTATGTTAATATAAATTAAATAAAGTTAACCTAATTGCAATTAAATTCTAATACTCTTACAATTTCATTATAGTAAACCTAATTGAAGTTTGTCACTAAATTAAATTTTTTGTTGTTTAATTTTTATACTAAATTTTAAATTTAACTTAATTGGACTTGCTTTTAATCATGTTTTTTAACCTATTAAATAATTCTATAAATTTATGTATTTGAATTTTCATTCTTTTTCAATTCTATTTCTTTTCTATTTCTTTCATAAACATAATTTTATCTAATGTATGATTGAATATTCCTATTTAAGTATATCAATATATTACTAAAAAATTAAATATGTTTCTAATTCTACGAATCTAATATTCTAAGAATAAATCTAATTATTAAATTTTTATTAATCATGTTGCTTCTATAACTCTTTTTCATATCCTTTTCAAAGAAAAAAACTCTTTTTCATATTATCGTGATGTTTTTTTTACTTCTTTTATAAATTTACTATATTTATAACTCTTTTTGCTTCATAAATAATATAATATTACAATAATAATTCTTCATTAAATATAAATTTGTTCAATCAAGCAGTACTACTTTAAAAAAATATATACTATAATTTAAATAGTTTTTTAGTTCAAATTTTTTTTGCCATTTTCCAATTGTACTGAACTGAATGTTCTCTCATATATAGTGAAATAATAGTTACTAGCCTTTAGTTCTGGATGGTGGAATAAGTAAAAGCAAATAGCCACATTTTCTTAAGAATTAGCACAATTCAAGGGTGTACATTGAGGGCAGTAAGACTCGGAAATATGTTAATCATAAAAATTTAAGTTATCGAAAACGAATTCTAAAAATAAACATACTAAAAATGAAGTCCGCGTAGATAAACATTTCTTCTATAAATAGTTCATTTAGATGGTGTCTAATTCCTCAACCCTGACACCTTTTCGATCATCAGTTTTTGGTTAAGTTGATTGACAATGGCACCAAAAACCCTTTTTGTTTTGTTCGCCTGTATGCTTCTTGTCACCGCAACGGTATGTCTTTTTTAATTTCAATAGCAAAGATCATAATTCGTAGTAACGGTATCGGTTTCGGTAATGATCGAGGTATCGGTATAACGGATTCGGACAATTTCAAGTTTAAAAATGAATATCGGTTCTAAATAACAATATCGACACTTTCCAAAATCGTTACGAACCGAACGATACGGACCATTATTGCGAACCATAACAAAGACACACCAAACGTGTTCAATTATGAGTTTCTTTCGATTTATATCTAACTTTCACCATATTGTTAAACTCATCATTATACGTTTTCTCTTGCAGGTTACTTCCGCCGCGGACCAAGCGGTGATTTCTAAAGTAAAATGTTATTTCAATCTTTTTCCGAAAAACTTCATATTCATGGACAAAATAAATAAAAACACCTTGTTTATGAGCAATTTCCCGTACTTCATTATTTAAGTAATTAACATGCGTAACAACTAATAGTTTGAAATTAAATTTGTGTTTATTCTGAAATTTTGATAGCAGGTTGGAAGGAAAGGCGGTTTGTATGAGAAATATAAAGATGATCCCAGGGTGAAAAACTCTTTCCATAAACCGGATGTGGAATCGAAGAACTGGGCGTCAAGAAACAATGAAAGGAAAGGCGGAAGGGATGACTACGGCATGCCGATAATAATACATTGAAGAGGCAACCATCGGAAAGAAGACTATGCTTGCTATGTTATTTGAATTAGTCCAATTATGTATTAATGGAATAAACTTCAAGTGTATTAATTCATTTTGCTTATGTTATTCATGGTGGTGGTGACATGTCATGTAATGTTGACCAACTAAGAAAATTAAAACCTACACCAACCAACCATGCAAGCACAGTGATCTTAGATGTGATTTGCTATTTTCTATGATAATTATTATGTTTAATTTAATCACATCTAATAATTTATATATTTACTGTAACAGGTTAAATGTTTCGCAGTTCAATTCAAAAATTTAAGTTGATGATTAGAGTTAACATTGCCCCATTTATATACCCAATCAATCTCCCATCTAGATCTAATTTGAGACAAATAAACACCTATAACATTTGGTGTATATGAATTACAACAAAAGATCATTATTTATATATAAATTTTTTGTTTATTTGTTATGACAAAGGTAAATATATATAAATTTATGTATCTCTATTTTGGTTAAAATCTAATAAATATACAATTCTAAGAGAATTCTCGGATTTTCTTTTCCAAATTATATAAAGTGATTTTTTAAGGTAAATTTATAAAGAATCAGCTCATATACCACATCACATTGATCCGAAATCTGAATTTTTAAGTTCACATTCACTAGTAAAATCTGTAATCCAAGAAAATTTAGCAAATTCCTTTGCTATTTGCTTAAAGTTAGTCTAAAGTTCGGAAAATTATTGGTTACCTAAGGAATAAATCTAACGTGATATCTCAAACCAATTAAGACAAGTGACAATAAATTTTTGACAAAATTTAGAAAATGACAACTGAAGATAATTAATGGCTATGATCGACAATTGCAACAAATTTTGAATTTAAGATTAAAAATTTTACCTGATAACATTTGGTACAAAAAAACGTCCTTCATGTATTAAAACACTAGCAACACAATTTTTAAGTGTGAACTCACAAAACCATGCGCACTATGTTATTCTTTGTTTGGTTTGAACTTATTCATAAACTATATATTATTGTGGACTACTAAGGGTCCGTTTGGCAATCCGGTCTTGGTCTTGGTTTTGGTCGTGGTCTTTGATTTCAAGACCAAGACCATGTTTGGTTGGCCGGTTTTGGATTTGGTTTTGGACACCCTAAAACCAACCACTAAAACCTGGTTTTGGCCCACCATTTTTGACTTTTTTTTTTTCTCTCTCTCTCTCTCTCTCTATATATATATATATATATGGCCGAAAATATGAATTATTTTAAAAAAAATTTTATATTTTTCGGAAAAAAATTAATTTCCGGAAAAAAATTATTTTTTCGAAAATAATTATCTTTTTCGGAAAAAAAAATAATTTCGGAAAAAATCATATTTTCGGACAAAAATTAATTTTCTCCAAATAATTATATTTTCGAAAATAAAATTTTTTTTCGGAAAAAAATTAATTTTTGGGAAAAAATTCTTTTCCGGAAAAAAATTATTAATTCGGGAAAAAATTATTTTTCCGAAAATATTTATTTTTTCGGAAAAAAATCATATTTTCGGAAAAAAATTATTTTTCGAAAATAATTATTTTCCGGAAAATATTTATTTTTTCGTCAAAAAATAAATTTTTGGAAAAAAATCATATTTTTGGGAAAAAATTAATTTTCGGAAAATAATTATTTTTCAAAAATAATTATTTTCCGGAAAATAATTATTTTTCAAAAATAATTATTTTCCGGAAAATATTTATTTTTTCGGAAAAATTAATTTTTTCGTCAAAAAATAAATTTTTGGAAAAAAATCATATTTTTGGGAAAAAATTAATTTTCTCCAAAAAATTATTTTTTCGAAAATAATTATTTTCCGGAAAAATTTATTTTTTCGTCAAAAAATAAATTTTTGGGAAAAAATTAATTTTCGGAAAAAAAATAGTTTTTCGACAAAAATTAATTTTTGGAAAAAAAATCATATTTTCGGAAAAAAATCATATTTTTGGAAAAAAATTAATTTTCGGAAAAAATTAATTATTTTTTTTCCGAAAATTAATTATTTTTGAAAAAATTATTTTTTATATTTTTGGGAAAAATATTTTTTTCCCGAAAATTACTTTTTCCCAATTTTATATATATATATTTTTCATATTTATATATTTTTAATACATATTAGTATATATATATATAATTATACCAAGACCAAGACCAAAAGCAAAACCAACTCCTTACCAAACACTATATATTGGTTTTAGATTTACCTAAAACCACCCAAGACCAAAACTAAGACCAAAACCAAAACCAAAACCAAAACCAAGACCAAAACCAAGTTCCCAAACGGACCCTAAGGGATTTTTAAAAAAAAATTGGGCGGTCATGGCCCACTAACTCAGACATGGCTCCGCCCTTGTATACCAACAGTGTTGAAGCACATATACTTCATTCAGGATCGCTGTACAAACTAAATCACAAGTCACATTTTTTAAACTATGTCTTGTTTACAATTTAAAAACACATTTGCCAATACTAATTGTTGACATCCTAAATGAGCCAACATATGACAAAGCAAAAAGATGATGGCATGAACCAGAACACGGACTAGAAGCTAGGACCGAATGGGCCAGAAAAATGGGATGAAGCTTGGGCCATGTGATGAAAAAATGGGTTCTTTTTTGCATAAGATTTTCGGTCCAATTGTGAGTCCATTTGATTGGAAGAATTCTTGTTGACCAAGATTGAAAGATCAAATCAGTGAAGTAACTTTGTTGATCAATACTAGAAGATTGGTGGAGTATTGGACACTTCTAATAAATATAAGTTGTAATTGATTAGTGTTTTATTTAGATAGGTTTAGATTTAGATTAATTTATCTTTTATATTTAGTTATTTATTTCTAGTTTATTTTTAGTTAGTTTTAGGCTTTATTTCTCATGCAATTCTTTATTTTATCAGTACTGCGTATTTCAATTCTCAGCATCTTTAAATTCCTTGTTTCGCAGTTTCAATTATTTCCTATCCCTTTTGCTATTTTTTTTAGTTACTCAAAAGTCCTATTTGTTGAGGCAATCAGAATTCTTCACGAAAGTTGAGTTATCTCTCGTAAATCGCCTGATTCTATTCCACATGTTCAAAAGAGATGTAAACCCGTTCTTTTTGAACTGGTTGAACTTCATCACCGATTCTGGCACGCCCGCACCCTACGAAAAAGAAGAATATAATCGGCCCGGTCCTGCGGCGATTATTTTTTGGAACGAACACTAGTAAAAATACACGTGCATGCACGTGAGTAATATCGATGTTAATATACATTAAATAAAATTAACCTAATTGCAATTAAACTCTAATACTCCTACAATTTTATTATAGTAAACCTAATTGAAGTTTGTCACTATATTCAATATTTTGTTGTTTAATTTTTATACTAAATTTTAAATTTAACTTAATTGGACTTGATTTTAAATCCTGCTTTTTAATCTATTCAATAATTCTATAAATTTATGTATTCGAATTTTCATTCCTTTTCAATTCTTTTTATTTTCTACTTCTTTCATAAACATAACTTTCTCTAATGTATGATTGAATATTCCCATTTAAGTATATCAATATATTACTTAAAATTTAAATATATTTCTAATTCTATGAATCTAATATTCTCTGATTGTATTCCTAACTCTTAAGTAAGAATAAATCTAATTATTGATTTTTTATTAATCATGTTGCTTCTATAACTCTTTTTCATATCCCTTTCAAATAAATAAATAAAAAAAACTCCTTTTCATATTACCGTGATTTTTTTTTATACTTCTTTTATAACTTTATTATATTTATAAATATTTTTGCTTCACTAATAATATAATATTAAAATAATATTTCTTCATTAAATATAAATTTGTTCAATCATGCAGTACTACTTTAAATATCATATAATATAGTTTAAATAGATTTTTAGTAACATTTGTCATTTTCCAATTGTACTGAACTGAATGTTCTCTCATATATAGTGAAATAATAGTTATTAGCTTCATGTTTTGGATGGTGGAGTAAGTAAAAGCAAATAGCCACATTTTGTTAAGAATTAGCACAATTTAAGGGTGTACATTGAAGGGCAGTAAGACTCTTGTCAAACATGACCGATAAAAATTTAAGTTATCGAAAAATGAATTCTAAAAACAAACATACTAAAAATGAAGTCCGTACTAGATAAACATTTCTTCTATATATACCTCATTTAGATGGTGTCTAATTCCTCAACCCTGACACCTCTTCGATCATCAGTTTTTGGTTAAATTGTTCTTCCTTTGTAGATTGACAATGGCACCAAAAACCCTTCTTGTTTTGTTCGCCTGTATGCTTCTTATCACCGCAACGGTATGGCCCCGTTTGGATACGGAAAAACAGTTTTTGTTTTTTTACTATTTACCAAGTTAAAAAAAAAAAACACGTTTGGCAAACGCGTTTACTGTTCACTTTTTTTTTCCCAAGAAAACTGTAGTGTGTAAAAGTGGTAAAAACACCAAATACAACTTTTAATTGTTTTTTGAGTTTTTTCACTGTTTAGGTGGTAAAAACAGTGAAAACACCAATTCCATAAAATACAACTTTCACCAAATAAAAGTGGTGAAAACACCTTCATCCAAACGCTTTTTTGTTTTTAGTTTTTCGCTGAAAAAAACAAAGACAAATACAAAAACAGTTTTTATATTTGAAGACAGAAAACAAATACAAAAAACAGACTTTCCAAACGCACCCTATGTCTTTTTTAATTACACTAGCAAAGACCATAGTTCGCAGTAACGGTATCGGTGTAATGGACTCGGATAATTTCAGCTTTAAAAATGAGTATCGGTTCTAAATAACGATATCGACACTTTTCAAAATTGTTACGGATAAAATAATACGCATCATAACGGACCGTTATGGCCAACCATGGCAAAGACAGACCAAACGTGTTCAATTATGAATTTCCTTTCGATTTACATCTAACTTTCACTATATTGTTTAACTCATCATTATATGTTTTCTCTTGCAGGTTACTTCTGCCTCAGACCCAATGGTAATTTCTAAAATAAAATGTTATTTCAATCTTTTTTCCGAAAACTTCATATTCATGGACAAAATAAATAAAAACACCTTGTTTATGAGCAATTTTCCGTACTTTATTATTTAAGTAATTAACATGCGTAACAACTAATAGTTTGAAATTAAATTTGTATTTATTCTAAAATTTTGATAGCAGAAATATGACGACGATCTCATCGTGGCAAACTCTGTCTCTAAACCGGCTGTGGAAACAACGGAGTGGGCCAAAAACAAGGAAAGGCGGGTAAAGAATGACTACGGCATGCCCAGAATATTCCATTGAAGAGGCAACCATCGGAAAGAAGGTGAAAGTCGTCAGGGAACTATATACTTACTATGTAATTTGAATTAATCCAATTATTTATCAATGGAATAAACTTCGAGTCTATTAATTCATTTTGCTTAGATTATTCATGGTGGTGGTGACATGTCTTGTAATGTTGCTATTTTAATATGATAATTATTATATTCAATTTAATCACATTCAATAATTTATATGTTTAGTGTAATGGGTTGGATGCTTCACTATTCAATCCAAAAATTCAAATTGATGATTATGACTAACATTTCTCCATTTATATACTAGATCACTTTCCATCCGGATGTAAGATATATGAACACATTTAACATTTGCTTTGTATAAATTACATCCATCAAAAGATCTCTATTTTTATATAAATTTATGTATTTGTATTTTGGTGAAAATCTAATAAATATATAATTATAATTGAATTCTCAAGGTTTTTTTCAAAGTTTCAAGTTATAAAGGGTTAAGCTCGAAATGGGTTAAGAAAGGACAGACATGGTGGAATGGCATGATTCGGATAAGACCAGCTTCTAATCCATAACGGTGGATATAGAGGATCTGAAGAGAATGAACCATATCACAATTTCGGGAAATGAGGATTTTTTCTATAATAAGGATCAGGAGATGTACTGGAAATGACAAGGGATCCAAACAAGAGATCATGGGGAATGAGATGGTGGAGATATCTTTTTGTAGACGGGAGAGAAAATCTGGAAGAATGTCTATTCACCATTGATCTGAAATCTGATTTTTTAAGTTCACATTTACTCATAAAATTTGTAATCCAAGGAAATTTAGCAAATTCCTTAGCTATTTGCTAAAAGTTAGTCTAAAGCTCATGTAAAGTGACAATAAACTAATTTTCAAAAAAAAAAGGAAAGTGACAATAAACTTTTGTTAAATTTTAAAAAATTAAAATAAACTACTAAAGATAATTAATTCTCTTTGATCCCCAATTACAACAAATATTGAATTTAAGATTAATTTTTTTTACCTGTTCACATTTTGGTATAAAAAAACCATCTTTCGTGCAATTTATTTTTGTGGATTACTAAAAGGATTTTTAAATTCTTTTTTGAAAGGTCATGGGTCCACTGGCTTAGACATGGCTCCGCCCTTGTATAACAACACCCTATAAAAAGGTTACAAATTAAATCATAAGTCACATTTTCGAAACTATGCATTGTTTCCAATTTATTTGCCATCAACAAAAAGGACAATATATACTCTACACGGATAACATATTTTGTGTGGGAATTCTGGTCTCTAGGAAGTGTTGTCAAAACTAGTATTAAAATTATGGATGATAATCACGTTAATTCATTCAATCAGTGTCTTAAATCAAAAACAAAATTAGTTTTCACTTTCAATTTCAAAATCCCAATGCTCCCAAGCGTAACATTAATGCCCTGTTTGGTAGGTGGTCTGGTCTGGTCTTGCGTTATATGGGACCAGACCGTATTTGGTAGCATTGGTCCCAAATTTTTGGTTAGACCAAGTAAGACCAAATCAGACCAAAATGGCCTCATTTCAGACAAAAAAAAAAGGTGGTTCCTGGTGGTCCGGTCTAGTCTTATTAATAAAATATTTTTATAAATAATTAAAAATGAATAAATAATAAAAAAAATTAATAATAATAATAATAAATTAAATAAAACATATTTTAAAAATAAAATATAAATAATAAATAATAAACAAAATGAAATAAATAATACCTAATAATAATAAAAAATGAATATAATAATAAAAAATAAATGAATAAATAATAAAATATATTTATATATAATTAAAAATGAATAATTAATAATATAAATAATAAATTAAATAAAACATAATAATAATAAAAAATGAATACAATAATAATAATAAAAAATGGACTAAATAATAAATAATAATAATAATAAATTACATAAAACATATTTAAAAATATAATAAAAATAATAAATAATAAACAAAATGAAATAAATAATAATAAAAAATAATAAATAGATATAATAATAAATAAATATAATAATAAATAATAAGTAAATATAATAATGAATAAATACTTCATAATAATAATAAAAAAATGAGTATAATAATAATAAGTTAATATTAAATTAATAAAATATATTTTTACATAATTAAAAATGAATAAATAATTTATAAATAAAATGAATTAAATAATGAAATAATAATAAATAAATAGAATATATTTATAAATTATTATATAAATTAATAAATAATAATTTAATAATATAAATAATAAAATATATTATAAAGTGAAGAAATAATAAATAAAGAAATAAATAATACATAAATAAATATTATAATAAATAATAAATAAATAGTAAGACCAGACCGCTTACCAAACAGATTTTTCCAGATCAGATTAGACCAGACCAGACCGAACCAGATCGGACCGGACCGGACCAGACCAAAAAAACCGCCTACCAAACATGGCCTAATTGGCATAACTTACAAATTTGGAAGGAAAGGCCTTGTGTATTTTGTTAATTTCATTCTTGACAAGTGTGAGTGAGTGACATTTTTTTTTTAACATAAAAGTGAGTGACATTTATTGCCAAATAAAGTGGATTTATTTAGGCCATGTTTGGTAGGGTTTTTTTATGGTGTGGTCTTGTCCGGTCTGGTATGGTCCGGTCTGGTCTGGCTTGTCTAGATTCTGAATTTAAAAGTCTGTTTGGTAAACGGTCTGGTCTTACTATTTATTTTTTATTTATTTCTTCACTTTATAATATATTATTAATTTATTATTTATATTATTATATTATTATTTATTCATTTATATATTAATTTCTAAATATATTATATTTATTTATTATTATTTCATTATTTAATTTATTTTATTTATAAATTATTTATTCATTTTTAATTATTTAAAAATATATTTTATTAATTTATTAATTTATTATTATTATACTCATTTTTTGTTATTATTATGAAGTATTTATTTATTATGTATTATTTATTATTTTTATTATATTTTTAAATATGTTTTATGTAATTTATTATTTATTTTATTAATTTATTATTATTAATTTTTAATTATTTATGATTATATTTTATTAATTTATTATTTAGTCCATTTATTATTATTATTATTATATTTATTATTATTGTATTTATTTATTATTATTATTATGTATTATTTAATTTTATTTGTTTATTATTTATTATTTATTTATAAATATATTTTATTTAATTTATTATTTATATTATTAATTATTTATAAATATATTTTATTATTTATTCATTTATTTATTATTATATTCATTTTTATTATTATTATTAGGTATTATTTAATTAATTTTGTTTATTATTTATTATTTATATTTTATTTTTAAAATATGTTTTATTTAATTTATTATTATGTATTCATTTTTAATTATTTATAAATAAATTTTATTAATAAGACCAGATCGGACCAGGTTGAACCATAAAAAGATCTGGTTCCAAAAACACCCCTTTTGGTTCAATTTGGTCTGGTTCCAAATTTTGAGACCAAGTCCAAACAAACATGGTCTGGTCAGTGAAAACAAAGACCAGACTAAACCAAATAAGACAACCTACCAAATAAGGCCTTAATGATTTAATCTCAATTGTCAATTTGTCACACATTTCAAATTGCAGTGCCCAAAAATGGGTTATGGACCAACCAACCGAGTCTCATATGTATTCCCCATGTTGGCTTGGGTTATGATCATGTTTGCCGTAACCACGGTTACGTAATGGATTTTTGAGTCGTCGATAATGTTATGAGTCATTATGCCATAGTGGATCGATTCTTACACCCGTAACAATTATTATGGTGGCCGTAATTCCAATTCTCATTGGTTCCGAAAATACCGTAACGATTAACATAGTTAAAGTTTTTCAAAAATTTGAGTTAAAAAACTTTTTATTATGTATATGATACGATGAATGTTACTTCTATTTTGAAAAGTAATATTTGCAATAATCTTTGCATAGAAAAGTAAAAAAAATTGAACTGGTGAAATAATCTTTGCATGTCTATTTTTAAAAATTATTTTGCATTGTTAGAAATAAATTATATTTTTTGTGATTTCAATTTTTTATTTATTTAAGTTTAAAATTAATTTAATAATATAATAAACATTGAAATAACGACGATACCATTATATTTATTAATAACTAAATTTTTTTTTATTAAATTTATTTAAAAAATTAAATTAAATTTACTTAAATCTACCAAAAAATCATCTTTATTCATTCATGTTGTCAAAAATATCTAATTAGAACATTTTGGGTAAGAATCGTAAGATGAACAAGATTTTAAAAAATTCACGATTGCGATAATCGAGTCCGTTATACCGATATCCTTACCATTACAGCACTCGATACCGTTACGGCGAACTTGGTTATTATCTTACGGATCTATATACATACATATATATATGGGTTAAATGCAAAAAACCCCCCTATACTATTTTCTCTTTCTAAAATAACCCCCTGCACTAAAGGATTGCCCCCTAAACTATGTAAATGTTGCAATTTACCCAATTCCGTTATAACACCGTTAGTGGACATTTGTTTGGACAGTTTTACCCTTCATTAAATAAGGCTTTGTTTGGCCAAACCAACTTAAGCTTTCAACTTTAGTGACGTGGCAATGCAAATCTCCCACAATCAATGCACCTGTGACAACACACACTTTATATATTAAAAAATAATATTGGGAAGAAATATTTATTTCATAAAAAAATTATATATTCTAGAAAAGATCAATCTACCCCCTTGTTATAAGAAATATTTTTTTTGAAAAAAATAATTTTCTGAAAAATAAATATAAAAAATATGTAAAAACAATTCAAAAAAATATTTTGGAAGAAATATAAATATTTGGAAAATATATATTTCAAAAAAAAATTCTGGAAAATAATATTTTGGGAATTAATCCGGGAAAAAAAATTCTGGAAAAAATCCGGGAAAAAGTTTTTTGGAAAATTTCTGGAAAAAAATCGAAAAAACAATTCCTGGAATATATAATAAAAAAAATTTGGAAAATTTTTTCCAGATTAATATATAGGAATCAAAATCTGAGAAAAAAAAAATCGGGAAAAATTTTTTTTTCGAAAAAATCCGGGAAATAAATTAATCTGGAAAAAAATCGAAAAAAAATTCTTGAAAAAATTTCTAAAACTGTTTTTTGGAAAAAAAATTAAATATTTAGAAAAATATTTTGGGAAACATTTATATTTTTCCCGGACTTTTTCTAGTAATATATTTTTGGAAAAAATATATAAATAATATTTGGAAAAGGCAATTTCTAAAAAAATACATGTAAAAAAAGTCAGTTAGTTTTTCAAGGAAGCAGTATTATTGTTGTGACAATTTCTCCACTTAACAAATTATCTTATGCTGATTGATGATTATTAATTACTACTTCATCAGGCAAGCATAATAGTCAGTGTGGTCTCTATTAACCCAAAGATTGGCTCCAGAAATCTGAACGAAAGCTAATTTTTTTTTACACGTATTTTTTAAAATATTTATATTTTTTTAGAAATTGCTTTTTCCAAATATTATTTATATATTTTTTCCAAAAATATATTACTAGAAAAAGTCCGGAAAAAATATAAATGTTTCCCAAAATATTTTTCTAAATATTTAATTTTTTTTCCAAAAAACATTTTTAGAAATTTTTTCAAGAAATTTTTTTTCGATTTTTTTCCAGATTAATTTATTTCCCGGATTTTTTCGAAAAAAAAAATTTTCCCGATTTTTTTTTTCTCAGATTTTTTTGACTTTTTTTACATGTATTTTTTAAGATATTTATATTTTTCAGAAATTGCTTTTTCCAAATATTATTTATATATTTTTTATATTTGTATGAGTTGTTTGGCCAAACAAAGCCTTATTTAATGAAGGGTAAAACTGTCCAATAAATGTCCACTAACGGTGTTATAACTGTGCACATAGATGAGGGGGGTTAAGTGCTAAAAAGGGGATAGTATGGGGGTTTTTTGCCAAAAGCATAGATTGGGGGGTTATTTGAAGAAAGAGAAAATAGTATAGGGGGGTTTATTGCATTTAACCCTATATATATATATATATATATATATATACATACATTCCTCTGACACACAGTGAGTGAGAAATTTAGACACAGAGCGAATCGAAGGCATGAGTGGCGATGGGATCTTGGGAGTGCGGGACGTGGAAGCAACAAGATCAGCTACGAACACGATCAGTAGAGAGAGGAAGAAGTGGTCGAAGAGGAGAGAGAGATGGCTAGTGGTTCTTGGGATGGTACTACATGCTGTGTATATGCTCAGCATTTTCGACATCTATTTCAAGACCCCAATCGTCCATGGCATGGACCCTGTCACCCCTCGCTTTCCCGCGCCGGCCAAGCGCCTCGTCCTCTTTGTTGGTAAGCACACACCAACGCCACCTGTTCGATGAGTTGTCTCAATGAACAACATATATCATATTCTTATTGAACACCCACCAGTTCGACGAATTGTCTCAATGAACAACATTTACCATATTCTTTTCAATTTTGTCTACTTTTAGCTGTGTTTATTTTGGTTTATGTAATTGAATAAAAGCGAGAAATGTGGCAGACCCATTATAGGAGTCAATCTTCTGTTCAATGAAGTCATAAAGAGGTCCTAATTCTGGGTTTTGATTTCCGGGTACAAATTGTAGGATCCAGCAGTGACCCACCTCCACGTATCTTCTTAGATAATGGGATTGTTTACCGTCATGTAGTTGTAAGTGTACTGTGTAGGTTTTTGTTAAGACGGTTCTGCCAATGTGAAGAATGCTGAGATCATAATAGAGTGGAGATCCAAGTAATAGAGAAAGGCAATGTTTGGTCTAGACTCATATGTAGCTTTAATTCTGTTTTTCTTTGGTTGTTGTTGTCTTAAATGTCTGAAAGTAAGCTCTATCTATACTATCATCCTATTTGGACAAAGATCATGAGAGCTATGCTCCCTTTATCTGATGGTTTAGTTGCCTATCTAAGACATAGCAGGTGGCCCAAGGTATGCTACAGCCTTTACCCAAGGTGGTAATAGTTGTTCACACTTAATACTGGTCTTTCTAGTCACTCATTACATTTAAAACTATGTGGTTTCCATCCTCCAACAACTAGAAAATTACGTGAAAGGGGCGACCTTTAATATGCGCAGGCAATACAAAGAATGTTTGGTTATTTCATATGGGCATAATTATCTATATATTAGTGTTTTCTTAAAGAAAATAAGAGAATTTTGTATATAAGAAAATATACTAAAGCGGGCAAGTGCCCCCCCCATACCTATAGTGTCGATCCACGTGTGCCTCCAACCTTAGCCTTTTTGCTTATTGAACCTTCTTTTGTGTAGTCCTCGAGGTTGGGGTGGCTCCTGACCTTGATAGGTCTGGGAGCTACCTCCTCCTTTGCATACGAGGCAATTCCTTGGACCTCAGCCACCCATCTGCGTTTCTCATATTCCTGAATTCATGGAATGGAGGGGAAAGGTGTGGGTGAAAAAGGGAAAAATGGAGAGAAGGCTCCACTAGCAAGTCAGAACAAAGAGGTCACAATCCATGTTCGAAAATCTCAAGCAAAGAGAAGGAAATGAGAGGAAAAAGATGGTGGAGAAGAGTAAAGAGTGTATCCTCATCACAACTAGAGAATGGGTAGTGAGCATTGATCAATCTAAAATCATGAAAAGTCCCAAGAATGAAATACCCCCAAAATAGCTAAAGACCAAGAGATGGAGAAGAGAGAAGCAAGTAGAGGAGAAAGGTCAGACGTGAAGAAGGCGAAATCAAAGTTCCTTGGCCGAAGCACAAAGGAAGCAAGAACAGTGAGAAAATGGTAGCCGTCCTTGGAGGAGTAGCCTCCAAGCAAAAAGAGAAGAAAAGGAAAAAGAGAATGTTGTGAAAAGAAAGGAGTCTGCCAAAAAGATGGAGGAGAGGATCCCTAGACAATGCACTATTGCCCTCTATTTATAGGTGACTTGGCTTCAAAATGTTGCCCTAATTGTAGTGGTCCCCAAGTCCTACCAATGCTCCACTTTTCTCTAATAAGGTGATGAGGGCCATGATGTGGGCCTATAAGGAGAATTCTTTCCACATTATGAATAATGGGTATAATCCACATTATGTGCCTTTATCATGACTAAACTACACTCCAAGCTTCCATGCCACATGCTCTTTCCAATCCCTTCATAATGTGAGGATGGTGTCGCGCTGTCCACGTGTCACGGCTACGCAGCATCTATGGCCACAGCCGGATCAGTCGTGCAACGGATCACTCCCCAATAGCCTTCGCAGTACATGCATATACCGCTAGAGCTGTGCATAAATGGTGGTAAACGCCCTTGAGAGACTGCTACGTCATCAGGATCCGTAGACCATGGAGGTACTACTCCCGTGTACGCTCTTCAGCTCCACAGGTGCGTTGCCACAATAGGACCACCTTTAGAAGGCTTTTGAGTTGCCACGAGCAGGGGCGGAGGGAGGGGGGGCAGGGGGGGCCATGGCCCCCCCAGGTTTTTTGTTTTTTTTTTTATTTTTTTATTACTACTACTTATTAAAATTTGAAATTATAGGTTGGATATTTCTCATGGCCCCCCCAAGATTTTTTTTTTTTTTTTACTACTATTTATTAAAATTTGAAATTATAAGTCTACATAGGTTGGATATTTCTCACGGGCAGTTTTGGCCCCCCCTATGTTGGAATCCTGGCTCCGCCCCTGGCCACGAGTAATCCGCCTCGAAGTCGGACACATTGGGTCAACCCGTATACCAACTTCGGTGGGGCGGGTCCGAGGCTCTACCCAGTAGCCCAGCACCCTAAATGAGACCCCTCTACGAGTCGAGTGCACCCTAAAATAATACCTATGCCTACAAAAGGAAAACATCTGACCTTGCCTTTCTCGATCGCGGGCCTAGGTCCATCCTTATCGATCAAGCTCACAGGAGAGGCTCGATTGTGTTAGTTTTGATTAAGGGTCTGCAGTGTGCCCCTGGGTGCAGAGACATTCAGTAGAGTGATACTTCAGAGTTCCTATGAAAAAGGAGATTCTGAAGGAACATAGGAAGGTTTCCCATCCAACTGGAATGAGGTTCCCCTCAAGTAGGGAGGGACCAGTGGTCTCCTGGGGTTTGTACATTCCTTTTTGCAAATAGGGCCTATTATTAATGATTTTAGAGTGACAGATAACTCTTTGACGTGGCCCAATCATCTACAGTAGGTTAATGCTATACGGTTGATTTTGCTTTGATGTGTAATGGTTGCCCTTCACACAATATGTAAAATTGCATTGATTTTGTGTGTTTCAATCACTTCACTGTTCCTTGAGGTCTATTTTTAATTAAATATTTTGGAAGTTGACATGTCATAGTGTTTTTCCTTTTCTTTTTCAAGATAACTGAGCTCTTGATATTGAAGTGAAGGAAATGTTGTTTATATGTATTGAGGAGAACTTTAAATTTGTCATATTAAATTTTGCGGGAAATTGTAAATGCAGGTGATGGTTTGCGGGCTGACAAGTTTTTTGAGCGGGATGTGGAAGGACATTTCAGAGCACCATTTCTAAGAACTGTAATCAGAGGACAAGGTCGATGGGGAGTATCCCATGCTCGTCCTCCGACCGAATCGAGGCCTGGGCATGTTGCTATTATTGCTGGTTTCTATGAGGACCCTAGTGCAGTTACCAAAGGTAGATTTTATTGCTATGAAGCATGGACATGGAGAGAAGACATAACACACGCCAACACGGCAGAAATCTTAAGAACGTAGGAGGCAACAAAGATACAGGTTTTTAAATAAAATAACACATTCTCCAATACTGAGAGACGCTAGCTTATGATAAGTTAGTATTCTGTGAGATGAAATTTATGAATCTTAATAATATGTAATCACTGTTGTCATATGTACGGAGATAGTAAGGACGTGAAAGAATCTATATGTGGATGTATATATGTGAGTAAAAGTAGCTCTTCCCCTCTCATATCTCCATTTCGATATAATTCTATTTCTTTTGTTTTTCTAGAACATGGGTATGCCTTTTCTTATATTTTTCGTATACTTTTTTTCTTCTATTTTTCATGCATTTTCCCTTCGTTTCTACGGTTAAAATATTCTGGTCAAACATTCAATATCAATAGCTGAAAGTTGACGAGTACGTACCATGTTCTCAAAATAAACATGGTGTTGTCTATGTCGTACATGAATTTGGCCCTTATAAAGTAGTGCTTGTGTTTGTTGCCTTTTTCTATTGTTCTAGTTTTAGCCTAATGTTTCGTTACATTGGCTCAATCACAGGTATTGGGTGCAAGTGTATATAGCTGTTAGATTTGTTAATACTTAGCCATAATGAACCAAGTAGAGTAAAAGAGATCTAACAGGTAAAGGATATTATTCAAATAAACAAAAAAAAAACTGTCATATGAGATTGGAACTCATATTTCACATGAGTTTGTTTTAAAGTGTCAAGTACAACTCATAACTCATAAATACTAAATTGTAAGTGATGTCTAATCAAGTTGATGGTTATGAGAGTGATGAGTATCTCTTATTTTCATTTTCAAGGTGCATGCGGATAGCAAGGTTAACCAATGATTTAAAGGAACATTTTATACCAACTCTTCATCAGTTGTTGTAAATTTGTAATGACTGATTTATCATCGTTTTCGACCTTGGTTCTGTAGGAGCAAGTCAGAAGATTGAGAAGTAGTACTCTTTGCTTTGATTTGTTCCCAATATCCATGAGATGATCATCTTAGCGTGATCCTTTCTTCGACAGATGCTCTTACTGCACTAATAGTATCTGCAGGAATTTTTTTATTATTTATATATTATTATTTTTATATAGTGTCCAAAACAGAAAGAACTTGATAATAAAAATATTTCATGCATAGTATTGTGGGCAGACAGGGCTTTCGCAAGAGCCTTCCCCTCTTCTCGGTCAAGAAAGATGGGGAAGGAGCCCTATCAAGTAAAGGCCATAACCAGTCTCTTTATTTATGTATGGACATGAAAATTACTTGTTAGATTCATGTCCACACATATACGATTCCCATTCTTATTTGTCATGTGTCTGACATAATCATTTTAAACGTTTTGAAGAGTCCATGTAACTAGATGCTACCCTAAAAACACCACTGTAGTGATTTTGCAACATTGATAGTTCGGTTAATTTGTCACCAGTGAAGTTCCTTTATACCAGGGTGTACATTCTGTTCACTTGTAAAAATCCATAATTTTTGCAGGATGGAAGGCAAATCCCGTGGAGTTCGATTCCGTGTTTAACCGCAGCCGGCATACATTTGCATTTGGTAGTCCAGATATAGTTCCAATATTTTGTGGTGCCTTGCCGCATAGCACCTGGAATTCATACTCTCATAAGCTTGAAGATTTTGCAACTGGTCGGGTTCACTCTCTGATCTCAATTTGTTCCATTCATGGAAGCTTATCTCACATTAGTTTTTGTCCTTCATAATTTTTTTTATTGTTTTATTGTTTTATTTATTTTTGGTTTGTAGAGTACTAAGTGAACTATTGAGTAAGTGCATGCACTGATGTATGTATGTGCATCTTAGTTTTTTATTGCACAGTTATTTCTCATTTTCTGAATTGGGTTCCTGATGCCAATGCAGTTCCTTCACTGTCTCTTAATTATGTTTTGAGAAAATGTCATGCTCACTTGATCTCACACTATTCTCTAAAGTTAATTGTAATTTTTGTTCTTTGCTATTGAACTCGACCAAGATGATTTGTCCAAATCGATTTTGAATTGATCAGGAAAGGTTACATAAACTACTTGTGAAAGTGCTTATCATGCATATCGAGGGTTCTGATTTTTTTATTTTTTTTTGTCTTCCTTGAGAAATAGAAACATTCAACTTTTGTGCCTTTTGAGTTTAATTTATTACCTTACCTCCCTCCTCTCCTAAATGTGGGGTGCAAATTCTTTATCCACTGAACTAGATCATTGATATATGACCATCACTATTTAGACATGGTAACCATTTCATATTGTTACGATTGACATACTATGATGTTGTGAAGTTGGATCATAGAACTTCTCTTTTTTTACCCCCCTAGGTTTTTGCTCTATCCATATATTAAATCCATCTTAGAAAACATACATAGATAATAATTGGATCAATTTTTTTTCCTCTTATTTTCGTTGTTTGTCTTCTTTAAGTCTTATGTCCGTCCATGTTTTATCGACTCAATTGTTTTCATGCAGATGCATCATTTTTGGATGAGTGGTCGTTTGATCAATTCCAGAGCCTCTTGAATAGGTCCAACGATGATCCAAAATTGAAGCAGCTACTTCTACAAGATAATCTTGTCGTATTTCTTCACCTTCTTGGTTGTGATTCAAATGGCCATGCACATCGGCCCTATTCATCCATCTATCTTAATAATGTTAAAGTTGTTGACCGTATCGCTGAAAATGTTTATAATCTTCTCGAAAATTATTTCAAGGACAATCGTACAGCATATGTATTTACAGCTGATCATGGAATGAGTGACAAGGGTATGGCTAATTTATATACACATTACATTTCTTTGCATTCATTTGGTTCATCCGATATATTTTCTAATTGTGGTGACACTATATGCAACTTTTTTCTTATGAATCTGGTCAAAGCTTTTTCAAATGCATGGTGTAATGTCAGAAGTTTCTAGTTGCTGTACACTTCATCGTGCTGCATATTTTACTTTGTAAACTTGACGCAGAAATAGAAAATGCAAAATGACTGGCAAATAAGGTAGACTACTCTGTACCTGTTTCTGAAGTTGTGAACCATTAGTAGATTATAAAACCAGAGTACAACTATTTGCACTCAAATTGATGAAGCCCCGGACAATATACTTTTATTTTATTTTATTTTATTATTTCAGACTCCCCTGCTTTGCTAGATTCAGAAAATTACGTATTAAAGGATGAATATAGCGATTTCGGACTTGTCCATCTTCATTGATAAGTAAACTAATAAATAATGTATTAGTTGATTAATATACCTTCTTGAATTAAATATCAAATTTATTGCATAATCTTAAATGCACGAAGACAAACATCCTTGAAAGCAAGCAAAACAATCTATCTTTTGTTATTTTGAGTCGTAGAATAACCTCTATTGGACTGGTCTTCTTTGTGCAATTCCCCTAGAGAAAATATGACAAAAATGAGATTATCTTTTTGGGGTACATTCCCTGTCAGGAATGGTGGGGCTGATTAAAGTGTTAACAGATCAGTGGAGAAAAATATTTGTTGATCGTTTAAACCTGTCTGTATCAGCTCACCTGAAATTGCTGTTTTTCTACTTTTTTGGCTATATGTAATTCTCCTATGGAGGCCTTCTATGCCTATCACGTAACCTAAGTAGGAAAGGTTAAGAGCCAATCCCAATGGAAAATAAAGTTTATATATCCTGGTACAGGTATTCCACACCCTTTGGAACATTTCTATTTCACCTAGCCTCTCACCAAGACAGTTTACAGGATACTGAGTATTGTTGAAGTAGTATACATGTCATGAATTTAATATTACTTCTTTTGGTAGGTGTAAATTCGTTAACATAGATCCAATTCTGTAAGTTTTTGGATCCGTTGGAATGTTGAGCTGGGCGCCAGGGCCCTGGATGCGTGAGCGATTGGCACATAGACCAACTATGAATAGATCTTACTTACGGGTAAGAGTAGGAATTTGTCATGTTCCCTGTTGTATCAAGCTGCCACTGTTGGGTATCTTACTTCTCCCTGGGAATGTAGATATCTCCAGAAAAGTTCTTTTGGTCTCTCCAATTGCACCAACTCACCTACTTGGCTTGTTCACACCTAGTTAATGACCCGATAAAATGTTCTGCATGAAGTAGTTCTTTCAACTCTCTCTCTCCTACGGTGTTCACAGTTTTTCTCAAAATGCGTGAACATGGTTAGCGGGTGTGCACACATATAAGTCAACATGACATCACATATAAGTTGGCTTGGGTTGGTTGAGAACCGATGAAACATATATTTTAGTTGTACTACATTCTTTTGCTTCTGTATTTTTTGATATGCTTGAAACCCAGTTCGGCCTGGTCGTAAACTAGTTTAAATTAGGCCTAAAAACCTTGGGCCAAAGAGCTCAAACCCATAGTTTAGCATATCAAAGTGTTTGCGAGTCACAACTGGTGATTTCTTTTATGGTTATTTTTTTAAGTAGACTTTGCCTCTGCAAATTTTATTTTCAATCCAAACAAAAAGGTTCGTTCTGAGTGTTTAAATTCATTTTCTGCAATTTCATTTTATATAATTTCATATTCGAGGAGCATTTTTCTACTGGACAAAACCTAGGTTGTCAACAGGTTTTACACTTCCAGGTTACTTATCCAATCAGTGGCTATATAAACTATTCGGACATATGATGTGTTAGCGTCCATGTGATTGAGATTCTGACTAATGGTGCTCTACTGATAGGAAGTCACGGAGATGCGCATCGTTCAAACACTGATACTCCCCTGGTTGTTTGGGGAGCAGGTGTTAGACATTCCATGCGTGCATCCAGCAACAAGCATTCTGATTATGGTGTTCGTTTTGTTGATCAACATATGCATGACATGCCAACTCCTACAGAATGGGATTTGAGTGATATAGAAAGGCTGGATGTTAATCAAGCTGATATTGCTCCACTGATGGTTGGACAGTTTCTCTCCTGTGGAATTCTCTATACATGTTTAAAGTGTCCTCAAATTTTAGTTTCCTGATGTACTTTCAAATTTTTTGGCAGTCAACCCTTCTTGGTTTGCCATGTCCTGTGAACTCAGTTGGAAATCTGCCTCGTGGTTACCTCAATTTTACTGAGGTGAGTTGTGCTCAGATTCTTTTAAACATGACTTTGCATCGTCATGGGTTGGTTATCAGATTCTTTTATTTTTCTATCTTGAACTAATTGAGCTTATATTATGTCCAGGCAGAAGAAGTTGAAGCCGTGCTTGCTAATACAAAGCAAATCCTTAACCAGTTTCTTCGGAAGTCAAGTATCCTTTATTAATTTTATGGACTGTAATAGGCATGACTTTCTTGAAGCTTTTGAAAACATGAACACTTCCTTCTTCGTTTCTTTTTCTTTTTTCATATTTTCTTTTTTTATTTTCTGTAATGTTGTTTGATATCCATATTTAAAGTCAGTCCAATTTTCTTTTTCTTTTTTTGGTTGGTGCGGAATGGTAGAGAGTAGGGCTGGGATTGGGAATGATTGTGCTATTTCCCATCAAATTTTCTTAACAGAACTCAGAACTGAAGCAGTCAAATTCATATCATTTCAAGCCTTTCAAGCCACTGGCCCGTTATTCTTCGGTTTTAAATGAAATCGAGCACCAGATATCTGTAAAAGATTATGAAGCTGCACTGAAGCTATCTGAGAACCTTAGAAACTTGGCGTTGGAAGGATTTCACTATTTTCAAACCTATGATTGGTTGATGCTCATGACTGCGGTTACTCTTGGTTACATTGGTTGGATGGTCTATATTGTTCTCCATGTGCTGCAATCTTATACTTCCTTGCTAGGGAATTTTTTCCGAAATGAGCAAGCAGTTCATCCAAGAAATACTGGAAAGGTAATATTTTCCATTGACAAAATGTTTAGAATGTTGTGCATAACAGACATGAGTAAGGGGCAAAGAAGACAGATTTAGGTCACTGGTGTGTTCATTTTTTGTATTAGGGCAGAAAGAGGTTTGATTGTACCGAAAAGCACCACCAGACTCCTTTCCGCAGATTACCGCCACGAGTGACTATCGATTGAATATGTGAGCAAATATATCATGTTGATTGCTCAACCGTACTTTGGCTATCTTACGTGGAGCTGAATTAGGTTTTTTCGGTGTTCTCGTTGGAACATGCGGGCGTACTCCTTGCTTCTGGGGACATTGAAGAAGGAATTGCAAAAGCCATTGCCGCTGACTAAGCCCTACTTTTCATAGGGAATAGCCTTCTCAATACGACAATATGCCAACTCGGCTTCTTGAAGGAAATAGACGGTCTACCCAACTTATTCTACAATCTCATACATAATGGCTTCAAATGGATATTTAGGGATCTCTCTTGTTCATAGATCTTGAACCCAAATGAAATGCATAGGGGACCATCCTTTTGTTGCGGCATGCTCCTATCTCAACTTGAGATTGAACTCGGCGGAGTGACTATCGATGACGCTTCGCTAACGCCTTGCCTTGTCAGCTAGTTAGATTGCAGTACAGCCTGCTTCTCACATCTCTCTTGATCAGCTACTAATCTTGCCTTGAACCTCTCCACTGAACCATCTCCCTTATGCTTCCCCTATCTTTTCCGTCTAGAAAAAGAAAGAGTGTAAGGCATCTCATGCAAAATCGGGGCGGGGGATCGTTACAATACAATCTGTTGTCTTTCAGAAACTTCGACCATTAACCTCCGCCTTGAGTTCGTAATCAAATGCCTTTGGTACAGTGTGTGTAGATTGTCTCCCTGAGGTGAACACTACTAAAATGATAATGGTTGTGTTAGATATTTCAGAGTCACCAGCTCATGAGCAGGTCCAAAAGGACTTGCCTTGTTCTGATAATTCGTGTTCTTGTGGGGCAATGCCACTGGAACAGGAAGCGGGATATGTACTGGTTGAATTAATTTAAGGGTTGAACAAATCTACTTCACTTGCCTATTTGACGAGAATGTAATGGTGGAATCAGTCTAGGCATCTACCCTTACATGGAAAATGGGTCTTACCATCTTCTACCAAAATTTCAAAATTAGTTATGGCCTCCAAGCTAACAGTACTTGTCAAATTCTCTAAAAAATTTGTTCCTTATGTGTTTTGCATTAAATGATTTATGTAATTTTACCTTTTCTTCTTTTCTCACCATCTTCTACCAAATTTTCAAAATTCATAATAGTTAGTTTAGAAATACCAATTTTTTTTTTTTTGATAAGTATGTATTAAAAGGCGCTCAACCGGGGAGCACATCCCATATACAAAAACCCTAGGAGCCAAGCATGCCCAAAAACTCTAACTTTTCATCTAAAGATGTACAGAAGCGACCTTCCACCCAATAAAACAAATTAGAAATAAAAAAATCCTTTATAGCTCCTAAAGGGAAATCAATACCCTCAAAGTAACGTCTATTCCACTTAAGCCATATGCCCCACCAAAGACAAAGGGGAGCCGCTCTTCAAAAGGAGCGAACATGAGACCCAACAGGCATGCTCCTCCAAGCACCCAAGACATCACGGACCGACGCTGACATAACCCACTGAACACCAAAGAGGGCAAAAAGAAAACATCAACATTCATAGGCCACTAGGCAATGTAAAAGGAGGTGGTCTACAGATTCCCACTCCTTCTTGCATAAAAAGCACCGATTAACCACAATCATACCTCTCTGCCTCAACACATCCAATGTAAGAATATGACCCCAAGCGGCCGACCAAAAGAAAAAAGCTACCTTGAAAGGGGCCTTAGAGCGCCAGACCGCCTTCCAAGGAAAAGCCTCTTCCGCCCTAGGCGAAAGGCAACGAAAGAAAGAGGCCACAGAGAACCACCGCGAGGTGGAGGGAGTCCAAATCAGAGCATCCTGCCCAAAACCCACAACCTACGAATATAACAGCTCCAATAAACTAACAACCTCCTCAAGCTCCCAGTCTTGGAAATGGCGCACGAACAAAACATCCCAAACAAGCCTACCGGTATCAAGGTGATAACAGTCGGCCACAGAAGTATGACGATCGCGGGCAATCTTGAACAATTGAGGAAAAGAGGAGGCAAGAGAACACTCGCCACACCACCTATCCGTCCAAAAGCACACAAAGCGGCCTTCACCCACCTTGAACCTACAAAACGTAGCAAAAGAGTCCCATCCTCGGAAGATATCCTTCCACACACCCACCCCTCGACGGGTCCGATGCTCACCAGAGCACCAACCACCTCTGCCCTCCCCATACTGACAAGCAATCACCTTCCTCCAAAGGCGGTTCCTCTCAGAACCGAACCGCCACAACCACTTTCCCAACAAAGCAGTGTTGAAGGGAATCAGTTGCCGAATGCCCAAACCACCCTCCTGGAAAGGCTTGCTAACCACCTCCCACTGCACAAGAGGAATCGAGGATCTCTCCCTACATCTTCCCCACAAAAACTGTCTCTGAAGTCTCTCGATCCATTGTGCCACATTGCAGGGGATACGATAAAGGGATAAAACATAGGTGGGGAGATTAGAAAGCGTGCACTTTACCAAGGTAAGTCTCCCCCCCTTGGAAAGATACTGCCGCTTCCAACCTGCCAGTCGTCTCTCCACTACCGACTCCCAGAATGAAGCTCGCTGCCCAGAAGACCCCAAAGGTAAGCCCAAATACTCAACGGGTAACTGTCCAACCTTGCACCCAAGGACACTGGCCAGAGCCGAAGCATTGCCTACATTCCCTACCAGAATCATCAAGCTCTTACTAGTATTGATCTTCAACCCAGAGACTGCCTGAAAATACATCAAAATACACCGAATATACCGTAACTGGGCCATGTCCGCATCACAAAAAACAAGAGTATCATCCGCAAAGAGTAAGTGCGAAACAACCACAGACTGAGAAGGCCTCTCACCCACCCAGAAGCCTGAGATAAAACCCAACTCCATCGCCCTGCTTATTATCCAGCTGAACACCTCCATGACCACAAGGAAAAGAAGCGGAGAGAGGGGATCCCCTCGCCTCAACCCACGGGAGCTCTCGAAGAAACCTGCGGGATAACCATTAACCATAACAGAAAACCGAGCCGAAGAGATACAAAACTTAATCCACTTGCACCATTTCTCCCCAAAAGCCCATCCTCCTCAACATATATAGTAAAAAACCTCAGTGCAAATGGTCATACGCCTTTTCCACATCCAATTTAACCAAAATTCCCGGCCTCCCACTCATGAGTCTAGCATCCACAATCTCACTGGCAATAATAGCAGAATCCATAATTTGGCGCCCCCCAACAAAAGCATTTTGTCCCTCCGAGATGACCCCATCTAGCACACCACTCAAACGAGAGGATAACACCTTAGCAAGATGCTTATAAATACAGCCCACCAAACTAATCGGCCTGAAATCCTTGATGTCATTTCCACCCCCTTCTTTGGGATAAGAGAGATGAAAATGGCATTAAGAGACTTCACAAAGCAACCCTCCTCATGAAAAACACGAAAAGTAGCCATCACCTCCTCAAGCACAATAGGCCAACATTCCAGAAAGAAATGCTTAGAGAACCCATCCGGACCAGGAGCTCTATCCCCATTGCAAGACTTCAATGCCCGAAGAATCTCCTCTTATGTAAATTGAATCTCCAATCTGTCCCTATCCCCCTCATCAATAGAATCAAAACCAAGCCCATCCAAACTTGGTCTCCACCTTTGACGCTCAGTAAACAACCTCTGATAATAAACTGGAATCCCCAGCCGGAGCTCCTCCTCAGAAGACAACAACGAACCATCAATGACTAAGCTCCCAATAAAATTGGACCTCCTTCGAGCATCCACCATTCGATGAAAGAACTTTGTATTTCAATCACCTTCTTTTAGCCAAGTAACACGAGATTTTTGTCTCCATGAAATCTCCTCCTGAATAGCAATCTCCTCAATATCGGCCAAACACTGCACCCCCGGGCTCTTATAGGCTCATCCATACCTATACTCAAATCAAGTTTATCAATAACATCAATCTCAGTCATCGGCACATTTCTTCTCCAAGCCAGATTACCGAAAGCCTCTTTATTCGAAGTGATAAGTGAAGATTTCAGCAGACGTAACTTTGAAGCCAACATGAAACTCGGAGAACCCGTGTGGACATCACAAGCCCACCACTCAGCAACCCGGACCTGAAAATCATCCGCCCGAAGCCACATGTTCTCAAACCTGAACGGAGAATGACCCGAGGCAATACCCCCACAATCCAACAAAAGAGGAGCATGATCGGACGTGAACCGAGTGGCTATGGTCTGTACCACATCATGAAAGTGCTCTTCCCAATCTCCAGAAACCAAAAATCGATCAATGCGGGAAAAAGTCGGAACACTCCTACAACTTGACCAAGTGAAGGAGGCACCCACAAGCGGAAGGTCATGCAAAGACAGTCCATCAATGAACTCCGAAAACATCTCCATGGCTCTAGTCCATCTCCCACTAGAAGATCTTTCCGAAGGGGCCCTAACAACATTAAAATCCCCGCCCACACACCACGGAAGATGCCAAAATTCTCTCACAACACTTAGCTCCTCCCATAGAGCTCCCTTTAACCGGGCCATACACACCAGAGAACACCTTGTAAAAACTATCATCAACCATCGAGAACGAACAAGAAATAGAGAACCGACCCAATCGAGTGCCCCTCAAAGAAACCCATCGCCTATCCCATATAACAATCACCCCTCCTGATGCACCACTAGACTCCAAGCAAGCCTAATCCACAAACCGATTACCCCAAAAGCTCCTAACCACTTTGTCATCCATGCAATTCATCTTGGTTTCCTGTAAGCAAACAATGTGAGCATTCCACTTCCCAAGGGCCAACCTAACTAACTTCCTCTTGCCATGACAATTAAGCCCCCGGACATTCCACGAAATAATTCGTAACTTCATTTGGAAACAGCAGTATTCACCTCCTCCCTCCACCTTTACCTCTCGTTCCCCCCCCCCCTCCACTACTCATCCCATCATAGTTAACCGTACAAATTAAATTGCGCAACTCCCTTTCGCCTTTCAATGAAGAAGACGCCTGATGAACAACAATAGCCTTTTCATTACAACTTCCATCCTCCTCATCATCCTCCATCAACTCCAGCAACAATGCCTCCCCTTGCTCCTTGCACCCACCAAACTACAAACCCATATGCGCGACTACCTCCACCACACTCTCTTTCCTACACAGATGGTCAAATACATCCGAACAATCAACTGCCACGGGGAAAACATTTTCCATAACTTCACTAGTGCTCCCATCTTCCACCACCTCTAAAGGCCCCACCCCAATATGATCACGTACAACAAGACACAAATCACTTCCCATCACATCATCATCACCCGCCACACTAACAGAATCAGTCACATTGATGTCGCATTCCAATCCCATTGCTAGAGGCTTACAAACAGGATCCACACAATCATAAATGTTGCAAAGACCAGGGGCCTCCAAATTAAATTCCTTCAGAGACAAAAAATCATAATCAACAGTAGAAGACAAAACCCCAGCAGAAGCAGACTTACCCATAGGAAGAGAAGGGGATAACATCTGACCCACCCCATCCTAACCAGAAGCAACACCATTACGATCCCTCACATACCCATTCCTTTCAGTCGGCAACGCTGGTTCCACCATATAAAATAGAGGGCATTCAATTTTGGTCTTACCTTTTGTCTCCCGACTCAATCGTCGACCATTGCGATGACCCCAAGCCCCCACCAATGAATACGCTTCACCCCTTTAACATGTGGTTCCACCCATATCGGCTGTGCCCTAGAATTTGAGCTACGCCGTCACGAAACCGGCCGGAATCCATCATCGTCGATCACCCCACCCTTCACCTTTAAAGACGGCATCACTTCATGGCTTGGGTGAGTCGGCAATCACGTCGACGCCATAACACCAGAGGACGACTCATTCATTAGACCGGACCCGGCAACACATAAGAGGAGATGCCTCCAGAGATTCGACCCCTCGCCCTCACTGGTTTACCCGATCCACCCAAAACACCTTGCAACCCAGGCCTATTAATGCCATTTTGGAAACCATGGGCTTTAGAGAGGCCCAACCTTCTTTCATTAGCTGGAAGCTGAGAAGGGCCCAGCCCAAATTTGGAACCATGGGCCTTGGAAAGGCCCAACCGTCTTTCATTAAAGTGAGCTGAAGAAAGGCCCGACCCATGAAACCGGGCCTAAAGAGGCATAAGTGACCTCACACGCCCAACACGTGACCCCATCTGAAGTTTGAAATTTGAACTTGTGGTCCGTGGAGCGCCACGTGTCCGGTGGTCCCACTCCCACCTACTGCCAGCGTCCACACCACGTGTCCCCATCAGAGCCACATCTCACCCCTCCTTTCTCCATCCAATGGTTGCGTGGACCCTTGCAGTACGAACCAGTCTACCACCCCATCCTCTCTCACAGTACGATCATCTCTCCTCACCAAAACCCTAGCGCCGATGAAATCAACCGTAGAAGATGAAATCGAGCCCTATCGACGACCAGCCACCTTGCGCCGGAGCTCCAGACCACCCAATCGACCCTCTGACCGCAAACCCCCCTATACATTTAGGCCATCGGGAAGTTTCCCAAAGCCCCCCTCAAGGCTCTGAGTTGAGGGAACAATTTCTGGTGGTTTTTCGTCAATAATGGAGAGTCGATAGTAGTGCGAGTCGTCGTGAATGAAGCACTCCGGAGGGCTTGCTTTCCCATTGGTGACCACAATACATACCACATCAGGCCTCTGAACATCATCGCAGACCAACTCCTTGAAGCCTCCACACATCTCACCAATTTTCATAAAGAGATCCTTACACCATAGATGAAGAGGCACCCCCTGAATGAATATCCGGCGAAGCCCACTCCTTCTCCAGTACCCAGTAGATCCCACACCCCTATTCCAGATATCCAGAGGTAATCTCCAGTCATTCCACGTCCGACTATCTTTCTTCAACACCTCTTCTGCCACTCTCTGAGAGGGAAACCTAAACAAGAACGTTCCATCACTGAGCACTGCAACAGAGAGACCATCCAAAACCCTCCAAACCCTTTTGGCCCATGCTTCAACAGAACCCACCTTGCCCACTTCACCGTCAAATCTACCCACCAAACAGGAACGTAAGAACTCCACCCTCTTCCCCACAGACTCACCATCAACATACAATGAAGGCCCTCGAGGGGGGAAAGCATCCCTAACCACCCCTCCCTGGTGAAAGAAAGGCAATCGTGCCACCTCAAGAAACGATAACATGAGACCAAGAAAAGACCAAATCAAAGAAGAAAGAGAGTCAAAAAATCAAAGAAGACTCACCGGAATGTAAGATTCCGGCGATAGAAAGAGAATACCAGTTCATACATGTCATTTCAGGATCGTAGTTTGGGTGGATGAAGTTCTCCACATCCATTACCATATGACTTAAATCTAGGTACACTTGGTGTTTCTGTGGCTTCCAATTAGCAACCTTGATATCTTGTATGATTTCCTCATTCCTTCAAATTTGTAAATTTCACCATTTAATTGTTAACATTCTTGCTTCTGATTTTCCTTACGTTTATAACATTTCTCCTTGTCTTTGGCAGGTATATTTATGTGGATATCTTTTAATGGGATTGGCGTTTTTCCTACTGCTTTTGGAGCATTCTCCTCCTCTTTATCACGCATACGTTGCAATGACCATATTTCTCTGGACACAAATATTTGGTGAATATCGGTTTCTGAAAGCATTGTGGAGACATTTACATGGGAGAAAATCCAACTATATCGTTAAACTTTTAGCCACTTGTGCAGTATCAATATTTATTCTTGAATTTCTGGTATGGCCACCTAACTTACTGCAATCTGTCATTCAATTAACAGTGATAGTGGTGCGTCCTAATTATTATTCTCTGTACCTTATGCAGGTGAATAGCTTTACTGATAGAAAGCTCTACACTTGGTGTTTCTTGATTACTGGTATCATTGCTTCAATTTATCTTTTCCTTTCAATTCCATGGAGATCTGGAATACCAATCTTCGTGTGGGTTGCGTGTTGGTTTTTGTCCGTCTTTACTTTATTGCCAGCAGAAATTCCTGATAATACTCCGTTGGTGTAAGTCACCTTCCTCGAATTTGTCCCATTCACTTTCACAATTTTGAAGTCTGCCCATTTGCTAACATTGATTATGGACCCTTTGAATTGAAAAGTTCCTTGGAAGTGGATGTTGAAGGCAATTCGCACCACATTTTGGACTGTAAATTGAACCAAGTAGCTTATGAACAGCATGAGCCCAGTTTGCTTAAAGCTCATTCAAGCTCACTCCTGAAGGTTGCGAAGCAGAGCTTGTGACCAAGATGAAAGCATGATTAATATATCAAAAGTTGGCTTAGCATTGGAATCTAATTTCTTTTTCCAATTTAAGATTTCACGTAGTACAATTGTTCCTTCATGGTAGGATTGATCAAATAATAACCCCGCCAAATGTACATCATTTGAGGAGGACTTGTTAAAACTCTGCAACTTGGATTTGAAGAGGATACCGTTTGAGGTTTGAACAAAATGAGTTTTCTATCCAAATGGATTGCATGCTGTTGATTTCCGTTTTTTAAGCTGTGATTGTTTTGTTTTTTGTTTTTTTTCTTTCTTTCTTTCTTTCTTTTTTGGTTTTTTTTGCTGTTTCACCTGGGGGATTAATGCTTGATTTATAATATGACTACATAACGAAATAAAATATGAAAATAGTGCACTAATTTTGTATCAACTAGCTTGAAATCACTGTTATTTGTTGTTACATATGAATATCTGTTTTTGTTTTATTTATGAAGTGGTAAGTATACTGTTTCTGATTTATTTGCTTGTATTATTTATTTGTCCGCAGCGTTGCAAGTGGGGCCGTGATTATTATGATAGGAGGAGTTGCAAAGTACCTGGATCTGCATATTGAAAGGAATAAGTATTGGCATAGTCTCCTTAATCACGAATCAGAGAAACCCAGGTTCCCCATGCTCTTCCACTTGCAAGTATGTAATGTATTATTTAACTTTACTGAATTCAGAAAGTTCAAAGATGTGCCATATGAAATGTTCTGAACATAATTTTTTGCTACATTAAATCTAGGCCTTTTTGGTGGGGTTATCATCAGTCATGGTACCATTGTCAACATCTCATAGAACAGAAAAGCAAGAATTGCATTCATTACACCAATTGATAAACTGGTCCATTGCTGGTATACTTCACACTTCCCCCTTTTTAGTGATGATGTTCTTACATGAATAGTTCATAGCAAAAGAATTACCTCTTTTCCTCTTTTTTTTTTTTGGTTTTTTGGTTAATTTTGGGGTGTGTGTGTTTTCCTTTTTTGTGTTTTTTGGTGGAGGTGGACTTTGGGAGAGCTATTTTCTTTGAATTGGCACTAGACTTGCTTGATTTAAGCCAAACACTCTCATGACAATGCTTGTTTTGTGATATGGGTACTCATCAACACGTCTGCAAATACCTTTACTGATTAGAACAGCTTTCTGGCCATCACTTTCTGTTTTGAAGCATTAGTTATGAACTACATATGTCTGTCTGGTGTTACCTTTACATTTCTTATCTCACAGGTTTCTCAATGGTTCTCCCACTCTTCTCAGCAACTGGTCTCTTGTCCCGTCTTACTTCTATATTTCTTGGTTTGGCACCCGCATTCTTACTTCTATCAATAGGGTATCTCTCATTTATAGATCACTTTCACTGTAGTACTTTTCGGACAGTTCAGAGTTGTCTAGTCACTAAAAGTATTTTGTGAAATCCCTGCAGATATGAAGCTGTCTTTTATGCTGCACTTGCTCTTGCACTGATGGCGTGGGTATTATATGAAAATGCACTCCTCCATATAAGTAAGGTTAAAATACCTTCAACTAAAGCTGCGGAGAATAACAATATTCTTGAAAACGATGATAGATGCCTGCAGTTGTCACATATGAGAATTCCATTAGTATTTGTAAGATACATCCTCTCTCTCTCTTAAAACTGCATATGTCCTAGGGATTTTCTTTCTAAACACTTGTATAACTATCAGGTTTTCGCATATATTTTTGTTGTTTGATGAATTATAATAATTACTTAACTGCATGTTCAATTTTGTTTTTAGAAATCTGTGATTAGATGAAATATAAAGATTTTTGTGTTACTAATCAATCGAATTCAATGTACATGTAACCTTTCCGAATTTAGGGAGCTTGAGGTACTAAATTTTTGTTTTCTCTTTTCAAAGACGTGAAGCTTTTATGTCAGATTGTTTTATTTGAGGGCTACACGGATGCAATGTAAGGTTCGCATGTCATGTATTATGCCCCAATGTTGTTCAATGCCTGAATATCATGTATTATGCCCTAATATTGTTCACTCTGCTGTGGTATTTTTCTGTTTGTTTCTTCTAAATTTTCTATGCAATCCTATTTTCGTGCGTTCTTTTAAATTGATTTACAAGGGATCTGGTCCCATTGATCTGCAGTACATATTCTTTTGACTCATTTGCCATGAAGTGATGCATTCAAGTCAAAGTCATCACTTCAATGGATTCATTGAGATAATTTGGAAATTTCTTGTTTCATGATGTGGTCATTTCCTTGAAAAGAAAATAGTATTAATTTTGCATCTTAATGTTGAGTGGCTAACCTGTTCTTATACAGCTCCATTCAATATATAGGTTTGTCCATTGAAATGCCTATTTAGTGGATGAGCACATTCAAAATTACGAAATGTTCTTTCAAAAAATATATATATATATAAGATGTTTCTAATGCACTTACTATGTGATTTCAAATGGTTGTCAATTTTATATGGCTCTAATCAGTTTTATGCTGTAGATGGTCTTATTCAATGTTGCATTTTTTGGAACTGGAAATTTCGCAAGTATTGCAAGTTTTGAGATTTCATCCGTCTATCGTTTCATCACAATATTCAGTGTAAGTAAAATGTTGACTATCTTAAACATTATTTTCAGTTTCCTCCGTGATGTCGGGTAATGATCTGTATGGTTTGCTTCACATTGCAGCCCTTTTTGATGGCGGCCCTACTTATTTTCAAGTTATTTATACCGTTCATGCTTGTGATGTAAGTATATCTTCAATATGTATTACTTAATTCCTGGTAAATAACCCCAGTAAAGGGATTGAGTTTCTGTTCAAACTCGTTAACCAACTGGTAAAGCATTTTGTAAAGGATGCTTCACTTGCAGGATTAATTAAGTGTTCATTCATTGCATCATTCTAGTTTGTTGTACTGTATTTTTTTTCTTCCAAATTCTGCTTTAGCAGTGATTGCAATTATTATCATTGCTTCTTTTTCCCATTCCTAAATTATATTTAGTGTCTATGTCATGGTCCTCTACTTTGTAAGTTTTCATTTGTTAGGATGTTATGCTATCAAATTGATCTTTAACAAAATTTGAAACATACTAGCAGTGTAGAGGCGCCAATTGCTTTGTTGTTGGGCCCTAAGTTCCAAAATTATCAAATGATCATTATCAAGGTCTTGTATGTAATATCTTATTTGTGTGATACTCCATCTTTAATCTCTTGTTAAACTTCCTTCTTTTCTTGGTGGGCTGGAAATAGGTGTTGTACGATATCTCAGCTGTCTCGGGAGTTAATTTAGACTTTTTTTTGGATTAGACGCGTAAAAATACAATTTCATACATTATTATTTGATTACATCAGCAGGGAGGTTAGCAATTGTGTTTTTAATGATGAGGTTAATTTGGTACTTTCAAAAAGTATCTTAAAGCTGTTAACAGTGCTAACTCTGATGGGTTGTTGGAGTGATTGTTTTAAACGTTCCATCCATGAGTAACTTGGCAAAGCCTCAGTGGAGGTCAGGGTGATTCGCCCTTCTATCTTTATTTATAGTTTCTATCCCGAGTGTAAATTGAGAGTACTATACTTGATGATTTTGATAGACAACATATAGTTTGATGAGATGCAGACATATCTGAATCTCAGTTAAGATTCTCACTACCTTAAATGTCAATTAGGACCCAAGTATTGTTCTTTTTGCAAACCAGAGCTGTATCATTAGACTCATTGTAATAAGAAATGAATAGGTTCTCAATTGGGTCTAAGAAGTTCTTCAGTTTTCATGTGGATGTTTTTTTCTGAACAGAAAATGTGACTCCACAATTATTAACAGGAAAGATATATCTTGAAATATAACATTGGCTATATGCTGTCAGGTCACTTCAGATGATATTCTTCGGTGTTTGGATATCACCGTCAGATTTTTTTTACTCCTTTTCCAGAAACCATTTCTCCTGAACCAAAGAGTTATTGTTGTCCAATATGTTGTAATATTCTGTTATCTTTCTTCTTCTGTACGAACATTACCAAAAGGTCATTGGTGTCCTGTGTGTGTTGCTATAAAAATCTCTCCTCTTCTTGTATATTAATGATAAATTGTGGTTCTTATTTTTCTTGCCATAAATCTGAATGCAGATGTGCATTTAGTGCGATAACCAAATTGATCAGAGTTCCACGGCTGGGATGCTATTTTCTCGTTATATTGTGCTCAGACGTAATGACGATTCACTTCTTCTTCCTGGTATGGCTATTGTATGGTTCTAATAGCATTTTTTTCTGGATTTCATATATTCTTGCATTAGTCCATGTTCCATCCCCATCAGAATGCACTGCAAACTTCCTTTCATAGTATTATCTCGAATTCAGTATAACTGTCTATTCTCTTCCTTTTGTTATCATTTTTACGAGAGAGAATTGTAGGTATATTTTCCCCGTAGAAGGTGCAATTTAAGATTATTAATGGATGATATGGAATTATCTACAGGACAAAGTGATATGTTTCTATGCCAAGGTTTTGTTCCTGTTTGATTAAAACTCTAGAATATAAAGCAGGTTTCAGCACAATTACATATTTGGGGAAGTAATAGATGTTATACCTGATTACCGTCATCAATTTTTTTTAACTTCGTATTTATTTATTTATTTCAGAGTTGTAATTGGTGCAACTACTGAAAAGTGACGATGGTTATTCACATTTTCAAAACTACCATCTTATATTTGATTTATGGAATCAGAAATTGGTCAGTGGTGAAATTTTAAACAAACTCCATCCAAGAAATTCTGGTCAAGCTGTTGAGATATTTTGAAAAATCTTGAGCTAAAACTACTGCTCAAGCTCACGAAGTGAGAAGCTGATTCAACCTTGTATGTAAAAATGGGGCAAAAAGTTGGATCTCTCTGCGGTCCGGTTCTCCTAGCACCATTTGGTTGTTCTCTCAAGAGTGAATGTGTACTTTTGAATGCTAAATTATAGCAAGTGGTGCCTGGTGATGTTATACCTTAGACGCTGCAATCTGAATGGCCTAGACATCAAAGTGTCGTTGGTACCTTTTGGATCTGCATTTCTTCGATTTTTTCATTTTATTTTTTTTTACAAAAAAGGGCTTACATGATATGGACAGTCTGTTTTTATCTATACATCCTATCAATGTGAATCCATCAGCCCATCTTTATATAGGATCTCAAGTAGTGCATGGCACATATAACCCACTAAACCAATAACACCCAGTGGCCTCATTTCACCAGATCTAATCTAAACATCTTATTTCCAACAGAACGATATTATAGCAAAAAACTTGTAATATTTGATAAATCACTGATCTGAATCCGGAATCAAGTCTTGTACATATTTGTTTTATTTTGCTTTTTATGGGGGGCTAGGGGAAGGAGGGGCAGGACTACTGTTTGTAAGAAAGGTAGCAACGGTTATATTCATCTTTTTCCTGAAATTGTCTGATTGATATTCTGCTTGGTCACAGGTTCAAAACACAGGAAGCTGGATGGAAATTGGTAATAGCATCAGCCATTTTGGAATAATGAGTGCCCAAGTTGTCTTCATTCTGTTGCTTTTTGCCCTCACGCATATATACACCAAAGACATCCAAACTAGATCTGCTCAGCAGATATCTCGGAAACTAATGTGATTCTTTCAAACCTCGATTATTCCCTACCAGAATGGTGAGATCATAAACTTCTTTCGCGGATTTTTAGGTAATAGTTCAGCTTGTCATTGGTTGTTATCCTTTGTCTCATGCAACTCTCCTTATAGCTGCCATGTATGTATACTAATGGGATTTTTTCAGTATCTTCCCCGATCAAATATTCCAAGAGTTTTTCGCTTTTTGGTCTGTTTCTCAATACACGAAGCAACCGAACTTCCCTAAAACCATTTAAGTAGAGCCTCATTAGTCTTTTAAGCAAGAAAATGGCTGGTTATTTGGTTGCTTCCTGTTAACAGGAGGAACTGAAAATTGGTCTCATCTCATTAAACTGTTAGGAAGATGCATAGCTAACTAAGGTATATGAGCCTTCTCAGCTAGCATTGGTATAGAAATTATTGGTTTCTGATTCATTGATTTGAATATGTTTAACATGTCACAGAATCTGGCAACATTTGTTTGAGATGTAATTGAATTTTATTTGTACCCTAAATCCTCTAGGAGTAGATATATTTTCTTTTGTGAGTTTCTCTGTACCAATGGGAACCCATTCCTATGTTTCATGGGTGTGCGTGTATATATATAGCTATATGGAAACCCATTCTTCTATATTGACAAAGCTGCGAAAGCATTTGTTGCCGCTATTCATTACAACTTTTCTCTACATAAAAGCAATGTGTTTCGTGTCTTTCTTGCTATATTCATTTGCTATGTAGATGTTCATGATTGTAAGGATTGTGGAAACGGCTGGGTTGAATCATGAAATAATTGGAAACTTCATCAATTCTAAACAAATATTTTTAATTTCTGAAAAACGACCAAAAGGCTAATGAAGACTTGTCCTATATAGCAGTTTAACCAGACAAATGGACCACCAAACTAATAACTCCCTTTTCTGAGTTTTGTGCATCACCGAAAAAGCTGATACCTCTGGTCATTTTGGACATTGTGTGCAAAGGACTTGAATAATATCAGTGTTAACGGTATAACAGACTCGAGTAATATTATAGATAAATACGAGCATTATGCTTGTATTTTGCCAAGTAATATAAATAATAAAGATAGGCAGAGATTATTACGATAAATTATGCATGAATAGGAGCTTCAAGCAAATGAAGAAGATGGTAGTATTCGATTTTACACATAAGATGGGGACATTTTCATGACGATGATTAATATGTCAACATAACTGTGTTTCTGTCAAACGCGTATGAGTTGTTAATTTACAGCTAACTATATGATATATGTAGGGAAATGGATGCAGGTGGTGCGTAGGACCAGCTAGCACATGCAACCTTGTCATACAAATGAGATCGATATATGTTGTTACATACATACATACATACATACATTCATTGCCGCTTTTTTTGCTACCCATCTCTTTTCATTCTGCTGTATCTCTCCATCAAACAAAATACTTTTTGCCTTTTGTCACACTTTACAGAACAGATTATCTTTTTTTTTTCCTTTTTATTTTTTAAATTTGTTTTCTATGCCAAAAAATTTATTCTATAAAGGATTGAAATGGTTCGTGAAAATTTAATATCTGAATTAGATTGTACTGAATTTTATTGTTAAAAAATGTGGGGGACATGAAATTTTGCGAAATTATTAAGAACCATAATTACTACTAACCATTATTCAAGTATGGCTCAATTAACAGCAAAATTTCTCTTAACCTGGTCTGCTAACACCTGTATCGTGCCCTGACATCAATGAGGAGGAACCAAAAAATTGCAAACAAAAAAAGATTTCTTTTTACTTCTTTTTTTTAATTATTCAAGATTAACTATAATTTATTAATCACGCATCCATGGACCCTGGAAGTTCGTAACACACGCATAGCATACGCATATATCATCCTAATATATTGAATTATGGGATATAGTACAAACATTGTCATGTGGTAAACAGAACATACGCGGGACAGTCCGATTCGTATGTCTAATTTCCATCATAGTATCACTTTTTTTTTTTCCAAATTTACCCAAATAATCCCTGAGTTTCTATCCTCTCCTTCTCTATATTCTAAACTTCATACAACCCTCCAACCAAAGCCCAAATTCAAGAGTACGATCGTCATTTCACGTTGGTCCCACCTAGAGTGGCACACATGACAACCCGTGATTGGCGGCAACTATTGTGATGGGCAGAAAGCTGTTCTAATCAGTAAAACCCTCCTCAGTGTCACTCATTGTTTTTCTCTCTACCTCCATAGCTTCTCTGCTTCCTCTCTCTCTCTCTCCAAGCTCATAGAGGAAGAAGAATAAGAAGCAGTCTTAACCCTAGTCTCAGAATCCACTACAAACCCATTTCCATGGCATTACCATTACTCCTCCTCATCCTCTCTCTCTCTACTTTTTCTCTCCTCACACCCACCCATTCCCGCGGCGGATATATCCCTCGCCTCACCCTCAACTACTACCAGCAATCGTGCCCTAGATTTGAACAGATCGTGCAGGACACCGTCACCAACAAGCAGATCACGTCTCCGACCACCGCCGCCGGCGCCCTCCGCCTCTTCTTCCACGACTGCCTCGTCGGAGGCTGCGACGCCTCCGTCCTCGTCTCCTCCACCGCCTTCAACAAGGCGGAGCGCGACGCCGACATCAACCTCTCCCTCCCCGGCGACGCCTTCGACGTCGTCGTCCGCGCCAAGACCGCCCTCGAGCTCGCCTGCCCCGCCGTCGTTTCCTGCGCCGACATCCTAGCTGTCGCCGCCCGCGACCTCGTAACCATGATGGGCGGCCCTTATTATAACGTCGTATTAGGCCGCAGAGATGGGTTCGTCTCCAAAGCCTCCCTAGTCGAAGGCAATCTCCCCAGACCCACCATGCCCATGACCCAATTGATACAGATTTTCGCGGCAAAAAACTTCACAATCCAAGAAATGGTGGCACTGACTGGGGCTCACACAATTGGGTTCTCGCATTGCAGTGAATTTAGCAGCAACATTTACAATTACAGTAAAAACACCCAATTTGATCCCAGCTACAACCCTCGATACGCGCAGGGATTGAGGAATGCTTGCGCCGATTACCATAAAAATCCGAGTTTGTCGGTGTTCAACGATGTGATGACACCCAACAAGTTCGACAATGTCTATTACCAGAACTTGCCAAAGGGATTGGGGATCTTGTCATCGGATCACGCATTGTATTTGGATGCGAGGACGAAGCCGTTTGTGGAGATGTATGCGGGAAATCAGAATGAGTTCTTTGAGGCATTTCGTCGAGCAATGGAGAAGTTGAGTGTTTTGGGGGTTAAGACTGGGCGGAGAGGAGAGATTAGGCGGAGGTGTGATGCGTTCAATAATTGAGATTGAATAGGAGAGGTGGGTTCTTTTGAATGTTGTTGTTATTATTGATTATGAGGAGTTTTTTTTCTTCTTTATG
Source organism: Cornus suecica (assembly GCA_963922005.1). Lineage (NCBI taxonomy): Eukaryota > Viridiplantae > Streptophyta > Magnoliopsida > Cornales > Cornaceae > Cornus > Cornus suecica. Next base: position 2,647,105 of record OY998238.1, read on the forward strand.
ATGAATTGATGATATATACATATGTATACAATGCCTGTATCAGTTAAGAGAAAAGTTTAATATACATATTTATTCGTACGGTGGAGTTGTGGGTTTAATGTGTATATTGGATGAGTTTTTAGAGTCTATGCATTGGTTTGGTTTTGATGTATTGGGGTTTGTAATTGAAGTGGTGATTAAGAGAGGTTAGTTTAGTAATCATCTCTTTAGTTTGGTAATTAAAGAATTGTTATGGGAAAGTGTGACAAGAGTATTTTACTTTAGAGAATGTGTAGAAATTTGAAATCATGAAAAAAGTAAGAAGATGCTGTCAGTAATTTGGCTTTTTCAAAGGAATTGTATATTTTATTGATGTGTATGGATTGTTTTCGATAATTGACAGTGCTAGTCGTTGAGTTTTGTCTCTTGTGTGGGTCTTTTGTCAAGGCTAGGTTTACCATTTTAACTATAAATACTCACAAAGACAAGGATAGCTTTACCACAAGAAATAAGAGTAAGACTCCACTAAATTACTAGTAACACTTTCCAGATTTCTAATGAGTAAAGCTAAGAAGCTTGACAGCATTTTGTTTACACCACTAGCCATTTTCCTATTTCTCTGTCCTGTTTGGTCCATTTTAGTAATCTCCAATCTATTAGAGCATCTTACCATTTTATTTAAGTCTAGCCTTGGGCTACGTATGTAATTTTAAAGTAACAATGGACATTTTCTTGAAATGAAAAAATTCAAGACTACTATCTGCTAACAACATTAATATAGAAGAAGAAGAAAAAAAAAAAATGAGGTACTACTTTCGGTCTAATTGAAGAAAGTGCACAACATACAATACCCAATCACCTGTCCGTCGGCTACGTCTCTTCTAGGAATTGGCTCTTGATACCTAATATTTCCTCCAACCATGACAATGGCTTCATCAGATCAATTCTGGATTATGCAATAGTTTTTTTTTCTTCTTACTAATGTTATCATTGTAATTATTATTATGATAATCCATTTATGCAACATACACAAAATCGGAACCCAAAGTCAGGCCAGCCCATTCAAATTCTCTTATTTGTCCACATAAAAGATAAAAGATAAAAGAAGCCCTTTCCATTTCAACCCTAGCCAACAGTCCTACTCCTAGTCTAAGCCCAAATGCCCATGCAAATAGGGTTTCTTTTTCTCTTGACAACTCCAAATCCTTTTTTTCTGTTGGGCTACAAGAGGGGCTAAATAAGCCCGTAGCCCATGAGAATAAAACAAAAATTATTTGCCCCACATAAAACTCACTTTTCGGATCAACTGGATAGCAACAAGATCCGAATCCGAATTCAAGCCACAACATCACACCTTGGCTCGAATTCTCTAAGCATGTAATATTAGCTACTCCTAAGAATGACCTTTGGGTTTAAGAAAACTACGTTGATCAATGCATATACCTAAAGATAAGTGGGAGCAAGTTTCCCCTATATGTTGACGACGATATGAAAGCATTTCTCATAAGAAATTTTGAGATGAAGGATATGGTGAGCGTCATATGTCATTGGCATTGCTTCACGGCCAGCCCAACCGACTATTTATAACTTGCAAAATTATTTTCAAAGATCTCCTTCAAAAATGTTTATTTACATCTTTTTGATCTACCACACAGTCAATTGGAAACCCAAAGTCAATAATTAAAAAAAAATTACAACCAACAGGAACACTCGGCACAAATTTCAACCATTCAAAACAAATCCATAGTAAAATTTTCCCAAACTCAAAACCCGGTCGCCCCTGACCCGTTCACGAACCCATGACCGAGTTCATATTTCGTCCGAGTCACCACCCCCGAGTTGAGCAACTCCTCCCAATCCACTACCTCCTCCTCCTCCTCCTCCTCATCTCTCCCCTTCATCACCTCCATTATTTTCCTCGCCTTATTCCTCGTCCTCTCGCTACCCACTTTCTCCACCTTCCTCAACACCTCCTCCACCTCCGCCTCCTTTGCCAACCCCCGAAACCTCAACCCGCCATGACTCAGCTCATACAATGCGGTTACGCAACTCTCCCGAGTCGACTCAGTCCCCAACCCGTCCCCCTTCAACATCCCCACTAAACACTTCACCGCACCCGCATCAAGCATAGCCGCACGTGCCTCCCCACACGCAGCCAAGTTACACAGCACCAACATCACCCGACCAGTCAAATGACCCGAACCCACCATACCCAAAAGCATCTGGACCGACCCGAGTTTCAGCATTTTAGACCGGTTACTCTGAACCAGTGATAAATGATACAGAGCCAATGCCGAGTCGTTCCGAGCCCGCTCCGAGTCGGATCGGAGCGCGTGGAGAAGCGGTGGCAACGCGCCCAAAACCCCAATCGCGGTCTTGTTCTGATCGTCAAGGGCTAAACTGAAGAGTGCACCAGCAGCGTGCTCCTGCGACTCAGGGAATCCTACTCTCAACACGTTGATCAACGGTGGAACAATCCCAGACCGTACGATCTTCACCTTGTTTTTATTCTCTAAGGACAGGTTCACCAGAGCAGCCACAGCGTTAATCTGAACCGTTGAATACCTCGAGACGATCATTGATCGGAGGGCTGAGAGCATTCGTGACGAGCAGAGATCGATTCTCATGTCCTCTCTGGTTTTCGTTATCTTTCTCAATGAAATCAGTGCCTCTTCTTGTTCGAACACCTGAGAACTCTCGAGTCCAGCCATGATTGTCTCCTCCTCAGAGCAATTAGGGTTTAGGGTTTCGATATCGGAGGAGGAAGAAGAAGCAGAGTAGCAAGAGGGTTGAGTGGAGAACGGCACAGGAGTCGTAACTGTGGTGGTCGTTCCCGCCGAATCATCAGAGCTGGAACCTGAAATGAAGTGAGTGGGTGGCCGAGTCAACTCGGACTCGGCGTGAGTGAATTTTTTGGCGCCATTGTTGCAATTCTCTGTAACCCTTTGAAGTAATTGGGTTTTCTGGGTTTGTTGGGAAGCCATTAATTTACGGATTAGGGTTTCTGCGGAAGGGAGGTCGATGGGTTTGGGAGGGTTTGGGTGGGACCAGGTGAGGATGATGGATTTGAGGGCGAGGTTGGGGATGAGAGTTGAGAAATCAGGGGAGGAGCCATCGGAGAGAATGGGGGTGAAGAATAGGGATTTGCAGGCTTGAACGCAATTGCGCTCGAAGGTTTGGCCGGAGGAGACGATTACAGGGTCGGCCATTAGAGAGCTGGAGATTGGGCAGATGAACTCGTTGGGAGGTTGCTTTTTGATGGCGGATGGAGAGCGGTGGAAGGAAATCTTCCACCTCTGCTTGCCCGTTCTCATACCTGTATCTATATATATATGTGTCTGTGTGTGATAAAGGGTTTTGAGTATATGTGAATGTGTTTAGCAGTGTTCAAATAATTTCAACGGATTTTCTGGAACTCCATAGCTTGAGGAGAATCAGATATGAAAACATGACGAGATTGTTTGGAATCAAATGCAGAGAATGAATTATAACAAAATCATATATATATATATATATACACTAGTGAGAGTGTGCTATTGTTAGTGAAAGTGAAAATTAGTGTTTCTTATATACATAAATATACAATATTAGCATTGATTGTGGATGAATGTGAGTCTAGTGTAGAGCTGGTGTTTGTGGGATAGAGAAGAGGTTGGGGAAATGATGTAAGAAAGAGAGAGTGGTTCTGCAACTGATTTGTTGATGGTCTATATGGATTGTGTGTGTGGAAATATAACTAGAAAAGTGAAGTGGTAGGAATGAAATGGTTGCTTAATTAATAGATAATTACTTGTTTATGCAGCCTTGTCCATTGCCCTTTCAAAAGTATGAAAGGTACCTATATCGTTATCGAAAATACGAGATATCTAGCAGCAAGAAGAAGGAAATGGTTGAATAGAGGAATTTCCGAATATTTGGCGAACTCATATGTTGATATCGTGACTCATTATTTCGAAGAATCATTTCTTCGGACAGAAGAAGAAGACTATGCAAATACTTACTCGAAATCTCACTCAACCTATTTCATTAAACCAATACTAAACAATTAGTTTTATTGATAAGTATCCTAACCAATACTTGAATGCGAACTATGAATATATGAGGATTATAAGTCTGAGATTAAGATATATCATATATCTAAGTAAATGAAAGAGGGATACATATTAATGCTTATATAGATTATATAATTCTTGTGAGTTTTAACATGGCCCAGTAATATTGTTGGAAGAAAAGTTACTATGTATTTTTGAAAATAAATTTTTATTTTTTTTAAATTGAAAATCAGAAAATTGTAAAAAAAATTTGTTTGATTCAGTTTTCTGTAAATTCAGTTATAAAAATAATTATTTTCAAATATCTTATTTTTATTATTCTCATAATTTTCAAGAACAATTTTAAAAAATACAAACCAACAAAATACAAACCAAACCAGGATGCCAGTAATATCTTGAGGTTTTATTTCGACTCTTAATTCATTTTGATATAAACTTATAAACCAAAACTCCAGATGCTTTGATTCCAAAAGTAGATAAAGAAAAGGTCAAAAGTGGCTCTCCCATAATTTCATTCAAAGGCCTATGGAGATGGAGACTTCAACGAAAGTCACCAGGAGCTCATCTTCAACATTATACAAAGTAAATATAATACACTTGTGTATCTTTATATATATATATATATATTGCCTTTGTTTCTTAATACCTAAGTCTTTTGCAGCAGTTATAAGAATTCTGAAGGTAGAGTGTGTGTTCTAGGCTGGCCATGCCACTCTTATCTTCCTTTATCAAAAGTGATTCCCTTTTCTTATTATTTGTTCAACAGAGAGGGGCCCTTGTAAACCCCTTTTTTCTCTTTACCTTTCTTCTAGCTACATAATTGGGAAGCTATATATACATATATATGTATCTCCAAATTTTTGCCTAGATAATCCACCCTCTCATAGTCTCATCTAATAATTATGTTGCATTAATACAAACTATCCTACTACAAATAGTTGTTTTACATCAACTTCTTAACAATAAGTAAATTAGAGTGAATTTGCACCAACTTTAGTTAGTGTTTGTTTGGTACATGGCCTTAGGGTGAAAATTTTGGTTTTGGGTTACAAAATATGACCCAACTCATGTTTGGCTAGTATGATTTGGACTAATAAAGATAAATTGTGGTGTACCAAATATTTCATTTTTCATACCATCTCAATAGATGGTTTGTGTGGTTTGATTTTGTATGATAAAAACCAAAATCATTCTTTAACTCAAACCAATTCAATTTGGTGTACCATTGTTTAACCCAAAACAATCCATTTTTTAATATATATATATAAATTCAAAAAATGAAAATCTTTTGAAAAAATATATTTCAGGAAAAATTAAATATTTCAAAAAAAATAAAATATTCGGGGAAACAAATATTTCTGGAAAAATAAAATATTTATTATTTTTTGAAAAATATACAATATATATATATGTTTTTACTAGAATCTTTTATTTTTCCAAAAATATTTTATTTTTTTGTAATATCTTATACAAAATCTTTTATCTATGTTTCTACATTAAGAAGTTGAAATTCCATTGGGTGTTGTATTATGTCTCATTTAAATTATAAAAAATATTGAAATTTCAAATGGAATAAGATTATAAATTTTTAAACTACATATATGAAGCAATTGAATATTTCTTGCAATATGGTGAAATATTATTATCCAATATTAATATTTTTTGTAAAAAAAATTCATGCTTATATGTATTTTTATTTATATATTTCATTTTTTAAAACATATATATTTACAAAATGTTATTATAAATAAATAAAATATCAAACCATTCCAAGTTACCAAACATGGTTTGGTTTCAGAATTTCAGTTCATACCAATTCTATCAAACATGGTTTGATTTTTCAGTTTTATTTTTTCTCACACCAAAACCATATTCACCAAACATAATTTCAATTCAAAATAAAATCACACCAAACTAAACTAACCCAAACCAAAATAATAAACCAACATCACACCGATTGTCACACAAACACTTAAATTTATTGAGGTCCAGCTACTGAATATGAGGTATGAGGTATGACTTGCCATGAAAACGAGAATGAACCAAATAATGTATGTTTCTTATGATGGGTCATATATATATATATATATATATATATATATATATGCCATGAAAACGAGAATGAACCAAATAATGTATGTTTCTTATGATGGGTCATATATATATATATATATATATATATATATATATATATATATATATATATATGATAAGTGCATGATTCATACACGATTAACCTCCAAAAATATATTTTTTAGTCATTTATTTTAAATTATTTTAATTAATATTTGTGTTTTTATATTTTTATAAGTTATTGGTGATTTCTTGTACAAATGGGTTAAATCCATCTAAACAAGCCCAAAATCTGTTTAGACCACGTCTTAGTATTTAGGTCATATATTTCAGCCCGTTTTTTGGATTTACGTGAGCCCAGTGTTCCTAGAAAGCTGATTCAATTTAAAGAATATTGGTATTTCACATAGAAACCCTAATTCTGAAGTTTAGAGGGCGAAAAAGACATTTTAAATCTGGCATACTATTTTGTGCGAAAATCAGCATCAGCTTGGTAATATAATCACAGATTTTGAAGGAACGATCAGAATGGAGTGAAATCAAGGGTTGTGGGAAGAGGACTTGATTAACAAGAAAAGAGTATCTCACCAATATCTTTCAAATTTACTCTCCAAATTGGTCAAAAGTGGGCTCCAAGATATCACCAACTAGGAAAAGAAATATGGGAATATTGTATTCTTTTATTTACTTTCCTAGATGAAACCTTGAGGACCCCTATAAATAGGGCATATGTGGATGCACAAAGGATCATCAAGAGCCAAAGAAACAAAAGAGAAGACTGGTACAATTCACGGAGAAAGCAAAGACGTTCTTCCATCTTCAATTTCGGTTTGGTTGTTGTTTTATTATTTTATCCTTTATGTCTAGCTAATTCTCTTAGCCAAGGCTGAGAGGAAGCCCTTTTCATGTACAATTCCATGATTTTTAATTGAATAATTGAATATTTCATTTAATAAATTCTTCTTCTAGTATTTTGATGTTTTCCTATACTTTCGATTTTATGTGTTTTAATCAAGACCCTAATCGAATGTATTAGAATTCTAGCATATAGGTTACTTGTGTCTGACCATGAACTAGTAATCTTATTTGGCAATTTAAGAAGAATAAAGTAATGAATAACTGTTTATGTCTGACCACGGATAGATAATTAGGATTTGCACTTTCTTTCAATTAGGTGTTTATTATTCATGAACAAAATAATAAATATTTGATTGAATCTATGCCTTAACACGGATTGGCCATCCATATATTTGATTCTACTTATTTTTATTGGATGTGTGAAGAATTTCAATTGAAAATCGGAATTATCTTGATTGGTGGTGGAATCGAAGCTTTGGTATTTTCTTTATCATTGTTCTTTCATCTCTTTTCTAATTATTCTTTTTTTTCACAATCATCAATAATTTGTTGAATTAGTTAGATAGTAGTTTTTAGATTTAATTTTTCTTAATCAATCCTCGTGGGAATGACCTCGCAATACTTGTACTCTTTACTACTATGATTCGTATACTTGCGAGTAAAATTTGGTTTGGGTTAATCTATCTTTTGGGTTACTCTAAATTTCACATCAAGTTTTTGGCGCCGTTGCCGGGGATTGTATTTGATACAATTAAATTTAAAAATTATTATTTATCATAATTCTTAGTTTAGGTTTATTTTTATTTTTTTTTAGGTTAGAATAACATAGGATTTTTTTTTTCTTGGAGCACACTTTCTTCATTCATATTTATTTTTAAATTTGTTTTTCTCTTTTTTTCTTTTATTATTGTTAGTACACTTATTTTTTAAAAACAAAAAAAAAAAAAAAAAAAAGTTCACACACTCACTCCTTTGTATTTATTCTTTTGTATTTTTTTTCTCTCATTTATTTCTTACTTGTTTTATTTGTGCATTTTAATTTAGCATTTTGCATAAAATTTTAGTAAGGGCACTAACCCCTAACAAGATAAGGATTGGATTTCATCACCAATTCATTGCCCACCTGGGTTAAAAATCTCCTTGCATTTGTCAAACCTAAGCCTAAATTTTTTTAATCTAAAATCAAGTAGACGTTGGCCCTAGAATTTTCATATAGCTCATAGGACCCTCTTGGAAAAAGATAATCTTTGGTAACTCCAGTGAGCACCTTCCAACTTATCAATGTCTAGAAAGGTTATGTCAAACGACGACTCTGTTGCTTAAGATTGTGTGGATGTACCGTCATTAAGCAGGCCTAGTGCCTCTCCACCTACCTGGGAACCCACCTAGTTGTTTAGTTGGCGGGCCTTAACTGGTCATTCTTTGATTTACTTTGAAAGAGAGTAAGAGCTATAATTAGGAGAGAATTATTGTGGTTATTCCTGATAATTCTCTACAAGATTAGAAAATAAACATTAACATTGCCCTTGAATTAATTCTCACAAAGAAAAATAATAATAATAAAAAATACTTGTTTGACTTGTTTGGTTACTAGGTATATCCTTGTTAACTTTCTTGAGTGTGTGTCCAGTATATGTAAGGTTGTCGATCTCAAACTCCAAAATTAGTATCATTTGATCCAGAAATTGAAAGAACATTTAGGAAAAGATCTAAAGGTAAAAATAAATTGGATAAACCTTTAATTGAGATGGGAGAAGATGTTGCGCCTAAAACACTTAGGGAATACTTTGCCCCTATCCAATGTAGTACACATTCATATATAGTGTTGCCAGCCACAACGGCCACACACTTTGAGCTTAAACCAAGTGTCATCCAACTTCTGCCCACATTCCATGGTCTAAATAGTGAGGATCCATATTATCATGTCAAAGACTTTCTAGACATTTGTTCCACATTCAAGTTCCAAAACTTCTCTGATGAGTCCATTCGTCTACGTCTCTTTCCCTTTTCTTTAAAAGATAAGGCGAAGGCATGGTTGAATTCTTTAGAATTAGGATCTATCTCTACTTGGGATGTTTTGTCAAAAAAATTCTTAAACAAGTTCTTCCCTATTCATAAAACCAATTCCCTTCGGAGAGAAATTTCAAATTTTACACAAAAAGAGGTTGAACAATTTTATGAATGTTGGGAGAAATGGAAAGATTTACTTCTTAAGTGTCCCCACCATGGATATGAGAAGTGGCGACTAGTTCAATATTTCTACGATGGTTTAACACCCCAAAACCGTCGCATGGTTGATGCCACTAGTGGAGGAACATTTATGGATAAAAGTGACATCGAAGCTTGGGACTTCTTTGAAACTTTGTGTGAAAATTCCCAACAATGGGATTATTCAACTAGGGTGGAAAGGAATACTCATCTTCAACAGAAGGGTGACATATATGAGATAGGAAGTACTGTAGACCTTAATGCAAAATTTGATTCCTTGGCTCGAAAAGTCGATGCTTTGATGTTAGCTAGTGGGCCCCCATTGACACCTAAATCTGAGGTGTGTTCCATCTATTCAAGCCCAACCCACCTCATAATGTCTTGTCCATCTAATATGACATTTTCTGAACATGCATCTGAGCAAGCCCATGCCTTGAATGCTTTTAGGAGACCAGACAATGATCCTTATTCACAGACTTATAATTCTGGTTGGGCTAAACATCCAAATTTATCATGGTCCAAAGGGTCAAATCAAGGAGTTCCATATGGGAATTCCAACACTCATTCTTATCCTCAAGCTTTCGGTCAGTCATCAACTCAACAGTTTTCACCATATCCTACACAAACTAGGAAGTCATCCATTGAGGACACTTTCCATCTTTTCATGCAAAGTTCACTTCAATTCCAAAAAGATACCCAACAAAGCTTGCATTCTAATTCCAATCCATTGTTAAATTGGAAGTTCAAATGGGTCAAATTGCCTCTACCTTAACTGAGAGAGAGAAGGAAAGGTTTCCTAGTCAACCCATAACTAATCCAAAAGGTCAACATGAGGTGAGCTCTAGTTCTAAGCATGAACAATACGAGGAAGTGAAGTCCATCACTACCCTTAGAAGTGGCAAACCAATTGATAACAAGGTAGAAATACCTAGGCATGAACCAAAAGTTGTGTCCAAAGAGTGTGATGTAGATGAAGGGAACAATAAGCAATTCAAAGAAAATGATGTTTCACCAGAGTGTCAAAAATCATCCACCTCTTCTGAGTCCAATCCTATGGAAGTTTATATACCCAATGCCCATTTTCCTCAACGTTTGACCCCAGTCAAGAAAGGGACGAATTATAGTGAAATGATGGACTTGTTTAGGAGAGTCCAAGTAAACATTTCCGTACTCACTCTTGTCGATCAAGTTCCCGCTTATGCCAAATTTTTGAAAGATCTTTGAACTCGGAAACGAAAGTTAAATGTACACAAGAAAGTCTTCCTCACAGAGCAAGTAAGCTCAATCATCCGTCACAACACCCCACCTAAGTTTAAAGATCATGGATGCCCTACCATTTCTTGTGTCATTGGTGATCATATGATTGAGAAGGCATTACTCGACTTAGGGTCTAGTGTGAATCTATTGCCATATTCTGTGTATGTGCAATTAGGTCTTGGTGAGTTAAAATCGACCCCTATAACACTGCAATTGGTTGATAGATCTATGAAAATTCCTCGTGGTGTTATTGAAGATGTTCTAATCAAGGTTGACAAGTTTATTTTTCCAGTGGACTTTGTCGTCTTAGATACTCAACCTGTCCAAAATCCCAGTAACCACATTCCGGTCATCTTAGGTCGCCCATTTTTAGCCACATCCAATGCTGTCATAAATTGTAGAAATGGGGTTATGCAACTATCTTTTGGCAACATGAATGTTAAACTCAATGTGTTTAATGTGGAAAAACAACCTCCAGATTTAGAGGATACTTTTGAGATTAACATGATTGAAAGCCTTGTTCATGACTCATTTCCACAATTATCTTCTCATGACCCCCTCGAGACTTGTCTAGCCCATTTTGGCTTAGATTTTGACATAGATAGCTCCATCGCTGAAGTCAATTCATTGCTTGATTATACCCCTGTTATGGACACAACTAAATGGAAAGCCATGGTAGAACCTTTTTTACCATCCAAGTCTAAACTTGTCCCATCTGTTGAAGAGTCACCCGAACTTGATCTTAAACCTTTGCCCGAGCATCTCAAGTATGCATTCTTAGGTCCTTCTAATAAGTTACCTGTCATCATTGCCTCTAATCTTGTTAGTGCACAAGAGAAAAAGTTGTTTAATGTTCTCAGAGAACATAAAAAAGCTTTAGGGTGGACAATAGCAGATATCAAGGGTATAAGCCCCACTAGGTGTATGCATCGTATTCATCTTGAGGAAAACTCAAAGGCAACTCGTGAAATGCAACGTAGGCTTAACCCTAACATGAGAGAAGTTTTCCGAGCCGAAGTGCTCAAATTGTTAGATGCGGGAATCATCTATCCTATTTCTGATAGTACTTGGGTTAGTCCTGTCCAAGTAGTGCCTAAAAAGTCTGGGATTACGGTTGTCAAAAATACTAATGACGAGTTAATATCTACGAGAATGACGACTGGGTGGCTTGTGTGCATTGATTATCGTAAACTGAATCTAGTCACAAGGAAGGACCATTTTCCTCTCCCTTTCATAGATCAAATGCTTGAAAAACTAGCCAGACATAGCCATTATTGCTTTTTGGATGGTTATTCTGGTTACAACCAGATTCCTATGGCTCCCGAAGATCAAGAAAAAACCACATTTACTTGTCCCTTCGGTACCTATGCTTATAGACGCATGCCTTTTGGGCTATGCAATGCACCTGCTACCTTTCAGCGGTGTATGTTGAGCATCTTTTCTGATATGGTTGAGCGCTTTCTTGAGGTATTCGTGGATGATTTCTCAATATTTGGGTCTTCTTTCGATGAGTGTTTACACTACCTATCCCTTGTGTTGGAAAGATGTCAAGAAACAAATCTCGTGTTAAATTGGGAGAAATGTCATTTTATGGTACAACAAGGCATTGTACTTGGGCACCTCATTTCTCATAGGGGAATAGAAGTCGATAAGGCTAAAATTGATCTAATTTCACACATTCCTCCACCACGGACAGTGAAGGAAATTCGATCTTTCCTTGGTCATGCTGGATTTTATAGGAGATTCATTAAAGACTTTAGCAAAATCTCTCGTCCCTTATGCAACCTACTTGCTAAGGAAGCCACTTTTGTCTTTAATGATGAATGTTCACAAGCATTTGAAAAGCTCAAACTCTTATTGACTTCTGCTCCCATCATACAACCCCCCAATTGGTCTCTACCTTTCGAGCTTATGTGTGATGCATCTGACTATGTTGTTGGAGCTGTCTTAGGGCAACGAGTAGATAAGATGCCCCATGTCATCTATTATGCTAGTAGGACTCCGAATGATGCCCAACTCAATTACTCCACCACAGAAAAAGAGCTACTGGCCATTGTATTTGTTGTAGATAAGTTTAGATCATACCTTTTAGGGTCCAAGGTTATTGTGTAATACCCCGTATTTAATGGATATTTATTTCCTTAATTATTTTGGATGGCATAATGGGTGTTTAAATTATTGAATGAGGCTATCTTAGTCTTTTTAAGTCTAGTAGGTTATAATGAAATTTTGTGATCTGAAGGGGGGCAAGGTTGTCATTAGTGTTTGGGCAGTTTGGTGATTTATGCATAATACAAGGATAGTTTGGACATTTCCCTAACCCTAACATCTTCTATATAAGCATCCTTAACTTCAGATCTAGCCCCCATCTCATTTCTTCTACTACTTCTTCTTCTTCATCAATTATACCCGAAATTGTGAGGGTTGAGAGGTTGAGAGCTTAGAATTGGTTTGGATCTGTACTTGTGGTGGATTCAGCTCTACATTACAGGCAAGACATATGTTCTACTCTTCCTCTTTGTACTAAAATTTCGTAGCCTTTACTTTGTGCATCTATAATCTGCTAGATAGTATTTTTCATATATGTATATGTATGTGTAAATCATGTTCATATATGACTTTTATATATTCTGTTTATACATATATGTATAGATCCGTAGGTATATATATATAGATCTTGTATATAGGCATATATGTATAGATCTGTTAGAGTATATTCATATTCATGTTTATTTATATGACTTATATATTCTATTTATACATATATGTATAGATCCGTAAGTATATATATAGATATTGTATACATGTAGAGATTCGTGGATCTATATAGGCATATATGTATAGATCTGTTAGAGTATGTTCATATTCATGTTTATTTATGTGATTATATATATTCTGTTTATATGTATATGTATAGATCCATGATCATATGTAAAGATCTTGTATATAAGTAGAGATTAGTAGTCTTATATAGACATATATGTACAAATTTGTTAGAGTATATTTATATTCATATATATATATGATGATTTATATTCTGGTTATACATATATGTACAGATCTATGATTATATGTATAGATCTTGTATATATATAGAGATTTGTGGTGATATATTGATATATGCATGAGACTATGTTTATATCTAGCTATATGTACAAATCTGTTTTTACCATGTGTAGCTATACATGTATGGATTCGTGGTTATGTGTCTTGTTGGTATGATTCTGATGATGTGTATATGGTTGGAACTTAGTATAAATATCTGAGTACATAAATATTTTAGGTTTCAATGTTGACAAAGATTTCAAAACTGTTATTAGAAAAATATTGCATATTTATGTAATTGTTTTTCTCTATTTTCTTTGTTATCAGACTCTGGACATTGATTTATATTGTTATTATGTGTATCACGAATTATACTGGATTATGTATTTTCGACCGTATAAATGAATAGTTTCGACCGTATAAAATACCGTATACCTTGGCGCTGGGGCGCTGCCCCAGACCCCGCCAGGGGGGCGCTCAGGTAATGGTCGCGCCGCCCCCCCTGGACCCCCCAGGCTCGACCTTATAAATTGTTATACGTTCCCGAATAAATATTACAAGCGAATTATTAAATTCGTAAAATCCTAAGATTTAAATTAAATGACTATGTTTTGGAAATTTATAAGAAACCACAAAGAGGCTGACTATTACTGCAGTCTAACTAGTACCACGGGACATGGGTGAGTTGTCACGGCATGGGTGAGTTGTCGGGTACGTGGTTATGGTACGGCATGGATTGGATGTTGTATGGAAAAATCATATTAATGTAAGAAATTTATAAACATAATTATATTAAATGGTGGTATATTAGTGACTATAGTTATAGTTAAATATATTATTTTTTTTAATATAATTTTGGGATTAGGTGTCACTAAGAAAGGGGATGGATTTTGGTACTCTGCTTGAGATCATGTAGAGTTGTTCTTGCTCGTGGGTTTAACCCACATTTTTGTTGTTTCAGGTCCTCGGCAGTTTCACCAGCAGGGTTGAGGATTTCATATCTATCTGTCCGGTTCTATCATAGTTTCCTCCCACTCCAGGGTAGGATCCGATAAATGTCATATGTTGTATTTCTTATAAGTGTGTTTCTAGGGGTCCATGTTTATGGGATTTCCAAATTGTACTGTGTGGGACTTATTTTATTTAAGGATGTATTGGGAGTGGTCTTCTTCATGTATAAGTTGTATCCTTATTTTGTTATTGTTGTTATTATTATATTTCTATTTTATGTCTTCTCTTCTGTGCTTATGTTATCAATTACTAACGCTCCTAGTTTTCTATGTATGGGCCTGGCCAACCTATGCATGAAAATTTGGGGGTGTCACAATTGTGTTATCTGACCATGCTGCTTTGAGATACCTTTTCTCAAAGAAAGATGCTAAACCTCGTTTGATTCGTTGGGTCTTACTATTACAAGAGTTTGATATTGAGGTTCGTGATAAGAAAGGTTCTGAGAATGTCGTAGCTGATTACTTGTCTAGGATTGTCTCGGAATGCACTAAAGATTTATCACCCTTGAATGAATCTTTTCCTGATGAACAACTTTTAGTTGTCTCCCAGTTACCTTGGTATGCTGACATTGTCAATTATTTTGTTACTGGTCAACTCCCTGAACACTGGACAAAACATGATAGATCTAGGTTCCTTGTTGATGTTAAACATTTTTTCTGGGATGATCCTTATTTGTTCAAGTACTGCCCTGATCAAATCATTATGAGATGTGTTCCTGAAAATGAGTTTCATAGTATTATCTCCTTTTGTCATGACCATGCATGTGGTGGTCATTTTGGTTATAAGAAAACAGTTGCAAAGATTTTACAATATGGATTCTATTGGCCAACACTCTTTCATGATACACATGCATTTTGCTCCACTTGTGATCGGTGCCAACGTATGGGTAGTATTTCTCGTAGGAACATGATGCCCCTCACTAACATCCTTATCGTAGAAATTTTTGATGTTTGGGGTATTGATTTCATGGGTCCATTTCCTCCCTCATTTGGTTACATATACATACTTGTAGCTGTTGACTATGTGTCCAAGTGGGTGGAGGTTGTACCTTATAGGAAAAATGATCATAGGATCATGATTCAATTCTTAAAAGGTAACATATTTTCTCGTTTTGGGTCGCCTCGTGCAATTATAAGTGATGGTAGTAAACATTTTTGCAATAAACCATTTGAAATTGTCATGAAAAAGTACATCATCACTCATAAAGTTGGCACTTCTTATCACCCACAGACAAGTGGACAAGTGGAAATTTCCAATCGGGAGATCAAAACTATTTTAGAAAAAATGGTTTGACCCGATCGTAAGGACTGGTCGCAACGGCTGAACGACGCTCTTTGGGCTTATCGGACTGCATTTAAAACCCCGATTGGAATGTCCCCTTATTGACTTGTCTTTGGAAAAGCATGTCACTTGCCTGTAGAATTAGAACATCGTGCTTATTGGGCTATCAAAACCTTCAACTTTGATATGGGTAAGGCTGGGTCACATCATAAACTCCAACTCAATGAGTTAGAAGAGATTCGTAAGGATGCATATGAGAATGCCAATATTTATAAAGAGCGGACTAAAATGTTTCATGATAAATTTATTCTTAGGAAGTCCTTCGAGCCCAACCAAAAAGTTTTGTTATTCAACTCTAGATTACGTCTCTTTCCTGGAAAGTTACGTTCTAGATGGACTGGTCCATTCACTATGACAAATGTTTTTTCTCATGGGGCAGTCGAGATTCAAAACCCTAAGGATGGTAGTATTTTCAAAGTGAATGGGCAGAGGTTAAAACCATACTTAGATGGGTTGGTAGATAGACATGTGGAGTATATTCGTCTAGAGAACCCCATTTATCAAAATTGTTGAGTTTCAAAAAAAAAAAAAAAAGGATTTTTGTGGATGCTTATAATCCAAGTTTGGGGGTGGCATACTTGTGATTCCTTCTGATCCATATTTTTTATTTTTTTTAATTTATTTATTATTTTTTTTCTCCTTGTTCTTGCTCGAAGTTGGATAGTACATCATCCAAGGTAATTCTCAAACTTGCCCTTATGACTTTCATTTTTAAATATTGAGGACAATATTTGATATAAGTTTGGGGGTAAAGGGAATTTTTTTTATTTTTATATAGATATATGTATATATTTCATAAAAAAAAAAAAAAAAGGTTTCAAAGCCTATACAATATGTTCTGTATTTCTATTGAGTATTGAATTGTCATCAGTTTGGTTGAGATTTGAAAATCATTAGTATATTTGAGACTAAAATACTTAATCTAGTCAGAATGAATGATAGTCCTTAGTCTTTTATACTTATCATTATTTAGTTGATGACCCTCATAGTTAAACCTTGAAACATATTTCACGAGCACTGTCAGCTTACATTTTTTAGAAAAGGTCTGAAATTTAGTGATATCGTTCTATTATCTTAGAAAAAAAAATCGGTAGACCGGGATGAGATTCAATCAGGACTCTTGTGATGAAAAAAAAATCCAAAGGGTTGGCTTGAGGTTGGGAGTAAATTAAGCTCCTCTTGGGTAAACAATTCCTTGTGGAAGTATGTTAAAAAATAAAATAAAATTGGATACATTCATTTTACCATCATCAAATAAAAAAATAAATCACTTGAGTTACCAATGTAAAATTGTTCTTATTCTGGAAACCCGATGATTTTTGAGATTTTGGAGTTATGCCATGAGGTTTTGACCAATTCTGAATTAGTGTTTAGTTGTTGCACTTTACAACAAGGATGGACAATTTGGGTCTTCAACTAAATTTTGATAAGTGAATTAGACTTAGCTTAAATTTAATTTAGACGGAGAGTATGGGTTTGACATCTCAAATAAATTAATG
Organism: Cornus suecica; assembly: GCA_963922005.1. Taxonomy (NCBI): domain Eukaryota; kingdom Viridiplantae; phylum Streptophyta; class Magnoliopsida; order Cornales; family Cornaceae; genus Cornus; species Cornus suecica. The sequence continues at coordinate 2,664,428 of OY998238.1, forward strand.
ATTCAAAAATCTCAAGTTGATGACAATTTACTATTCAAAGTTACATATGTGATTGTATATTGCTTTGAAACTTATTTTTCGGATGTTTGTGGGTATCATCACTGGAAACCCTCACGAGACTATAACTCGTCCATTAGGGGTAACCTAGGGGTTCAAAGGCTTATTGTATATGCTAAATGCAATCGAGAGTTCCTGCGAAAGTGGTATAGTTAGGTTTTTTTTGTTTTTATTTTTTGTTTGCTCGAAGACTAACAAAATATAAATTTGGGGGTATTTGATAAGTGCATAATTCATACACGATTAACCTCCAAAAATATATTTTTTAGTCATTTATTTTAAATTATTTTAATTAATATTTGTGTTTTTATATTTTTATAGGTTATTGGTGATTTCTGGTACAAATGGGTTAAATCCATCTAAACAAGCCTAAAATCTGTTTAAACCACGTCTTAGTATTTGACTCATATATTTCAGCCTGTTTTTCGAATTTGTGTGAGCCCAGTGTTTCTAGAAAGCTGATTCAATTTAAAGAATATTGGTATTTCACATAGAAAACCTAATTCTGAAGTTTAGAGGGCGAAAAAGATATTTTAAATCTGACATACTATTTTGTGCGAAAATCAGCATCAGCTTGGTAATATAATCACAGATTTTGAAGGAACGATCAGAATGGAATGAAATCAAGGGTTGTGGGAAAATGACTTGATTAACAAGAAAAAAGTATTTCACCAATATCTTCCAAATTTACTCTCCAAATCGGTCAAAAGTGGGCTGCAAGATATCACCAATTAGGAAAAGAAATATGGGAATATTGTATTCTTTTATTTACTTTCCTAAATGAAACCTTGAGGACCCCTATAAATAGGGCATATGTGGATGCACAAAGGATCATCAAGAGCCAAAGGAACAGAAGAGAAGACTGGTACAATTCACGGAGAAAGCAAAGACGTTCTTCCATCTTCAATTTCGGTTTGGTTGTTGTTTTATTATTTTATCCTTTATGTCTAGCTAGTTTTCTCAGCCAAGGCTGAGAGGAAGCCTTTTTCATGTACAATTCCATGATTTTTAATTGAATAATTGAATATTTCATTTAATAAATTCTTCTTCTAGTATTTTGATGTTTTCCTATACTTTCGATTTTATGTGTTTTAATCAAGACCCTAATCAAATGTATTAGAATTTTAGCATATATGTTACTTGTGTCTGACCATGAACTAGTAATCTTATTTGGCAATTTAAGAAGAAGAAAGTAATGAATAACTGTTTATGCCTGACCACGGATAGATAGTTAAGATTTGCACTTTCTTTCAATTAGGTGTTTATTATTCATGAACAAAATAATAAATATTTGATTGAATCTATGTCTTAATACGGATTGGTCATCCATATATTTGATTCTACTTATTTTTATTGGATGTGTGAAGAATTTCAATTGAAAATCGAAATTATCTTGATTGGTGGTGGAATCGAAGTTTTGGTATTTTCTTTATCATTGTTCTTTCATCTCTTTTGCAATTTTTTTTTTTTTTTTTCACAATCATCAATAATTTGTTGAATTAGTTAGATAATAGTTTTTAGATTTATTTTTTCTTAATCAATCCTCGTGGGAATGATCTCGCAATACTTGTACTCGTAACTCTTTACTACTATAATTCGTATACTTGCGAGTAAAATTTAGTTTGGGTTAATCTATTTTTAGGATTAATTTCACATCAATATACACACATGTACGCTTTGTTGCTGAATGAATTTGTAAAAGTCCTCATTTTAGAAGCAATTCTAACCAAGAAAAAGGTGATTCCTACTCTCTATATGGCCTGATCTACTACTATTCATCTTTCTGAACTTTTGACATAAATTTCAAGTCATCACGTGCACACAGAGAAAGTGCAAAAAACACAATAGAGATAAAAAGCTTTTTCAAAACACTAGTTTGACAAATGGGCATTAAATCTCCTCTGAGTTCAAACAGATCCATATAATTTTAATTATAATAAAAAAGCTCGTCATAATACCTTAAATAAAAGTTAAATTTACTTTGTTACCCTTATAAATTTAACACTAAAATGAATTAAAAAAAATTAGTTAATTATCAAATTATCAAAAATCCCTAGTATGTTACTAGATGTTGATACATCTTACACTGGGTCATTTTCAATTATAGGGTCTCTCTCTCTCTATGCATCTCCTTTCCTCAATTTGAATATGAGTTTGTTATAGAGTTTTATATATGTATGTTCGGTTGGAAACTAAGGATTTTAATTATGATGGAATTTTTGTTTAATTGAACTATTTTTGGAAAATTAAATAGATTTAAACTTTACTTTGCATCTTATATCTCATAATTTGTTGTTGTCTTGGTAAATTATTATTATTTTTTTTTTTGGTTTGGAACCTGATAATATTGAATTGCATTATTTTGATTCATAGAAGTTTAAAACTCCATAATGTTATTTTAAACGCGTTTCGAGGTACTTTGCCTCTGATAATTCATAATCTGCTTTTGCTAAGTGTAGGAAAAGAAATTGAATTGTGAAAATTTTGATTTTCTTTTCTTGGAAGCTTAGATATAGTATTGAGATTATTTTGTATAGGGTTGCACTATTTTTTATGCCTTAAAGGATTTATACTTCTATAATGTTTATTTCAATCTATCAAGCATGTTACAACTTCTGAGGCACTTTCCATTTTATATCTCATAATTTGGGTTGTAAAGTGTAAGAAAAGGAATCGAATTTCCAATTTTGATTAGTTTTATTTTATTTTGGGTTTGAATCTGAGATATTGATTAGATCAATTTTGTATTTGATTGCACTATTTTTTAAATCTTTGTAGGAGTCTTTGGTACACGTTGCACTTGTTTAGGACACATGTTATCTTATATTACTTAAACATATCTTTTTCTCGAGAAGCTTAAGTAGGAAGAGCTTTCTCGATGCAACCGTCAACGAGGGATGTCTTACGAGTGATTAGATTGAAGGATCGAGTTTGGAATCTAGCATCTTCGAGGCCTAGATAGGAAGGTAAAGATCGACCAGAGCATTTGATAAGACAAACATTTATTAATTGATCAGATATTTATGTTCGAGGCTACCTGTCGCCGCCTAAAACGGGCGCATACTCATCCACACGACAACGACAGATCCACTATCCCATGAAGCAGTGATCGCTTCAGACTGGTTAAAAACTTTTAATGGATCAAGGGAATGGAGATCAAGTTTGCATGATGGGAAACAAATTGTCTCGTTGGAGCCTATAAATAGCATCATTCCTTAAAGACTAATCATTCCTGCATTTACTAACACCTAGTTTCATTCTCTCCTTCCCACACCAATCATTTGGTGAATCTTCTCTTTAATGAAGTAATTAATATCTCTCATTTATTTTGATTAACGACCCTAAAGAAAGAACCCTATAATCTTAAATAGTTGTAACTTCTACAATGTAATTATCAATTCATTTTCTGGTAATATTAAGGGTAAATAGCTAAAAATACCCCTCAATTTTCTTCTCTTTCTCTACTATACCCCCTCAATTAATTATACCCCCCTCAACTTTCATTTTCTTGCACCATGGGTTTGCCCTCAAATTTTTTTACCCTTTTACCCTCCAAATTTTTTTTATTTCCACCTTACCTTTAATCATATCCTTACTATTATATTTCTTAATTCTTTAAATTACAAAAATATTATTTCTTTTAGTTACAATATTAATTATGCCATTTACCTTTAATATATTAGACTAAATATACTCTCAAATGTAATTTTTTTTTAATAAGTTCTAATTATTGTATTTGTAAATCAATTAACTTGGTATTAAATTTTAGTTTGATTTAAATCATAAAAATCAATCCTAATTAATATATTCATAAATAAATCCAATTTATGAAAACAATATATATATTTTGAACAAAATATATATATTTCGGAATATATATATAATTCGTTAAAAATATATCTTTTCCGAATTCTTTTAAAAAATATGAATTTTTTTCCGAAAAATAATTTTTTTGGGAAAAATATATATTATGTTCCAAACTATAATTTTTTCTGAAAAATAAATTTTATTGAGAAAAATATATATTATGTTCCAAAATATAATTTTTTCTGAAAAATAAATTTTATTGAGAAAAATATATATTATTTTCAAAAATATGAATTTTTTCCGAAAAATATATATTATGTTCCAAAATATGATTTTGAGTTATAATACCTAAACTACCATCAATAGTATAAGAGGGTTTAGTGAAATCAAACCTTCAAAAAAATTATTTTTTGAAAAAATATGTATATTTTGGAATATATATATATATATATATATATGATTCGTCAAAAGTATATATTTTTTGAATTGTTTTAAAAAATATGAATTTTTTATGAAAAATATACATTATTTTCTAAAATATAAAAAATATATATTTCGGAAAAAAAATCATATTTTGGAAAATAATATATATTTTTCTCAAAAAAATTATTTTTCGGAAAAAATCATATTTTGGAACATAATATATATTTTTCCCAAAATTTTTATTTTTTGGAAAAAAATCATAATTTTTTAAAACAATTCGAAAAATATTTTTTTTTGACGAATTATATATATATATTCCAAAATATATATCATTTTCCAATAAAACTTAATTTCATTTAAATCATAAAACTCATTGTCCTAATTAAAATTTTTTTTTGCCCAAATGAAACTTTCTTTTCATAAAAATATATTCATAAATTGTTATTTATTTATGAATATATTAATTAGGATTGAGTTTTATGATTTAAATCAAACTAAAATTTAATAACAAGTTAATTGATTTACAAATAAAATAATTAAAACTTACAAAAAAAAAAAATAACATTTGAAAGTATATTTAGTCTAATACATTAAAGGTAAATGACATAAATAATATTCTAACTTAAAGAAATAATATTTTTGTAATATAAAGAATTAAGAAATATATTAGTAAGGATAGAATTAAAGGTAAGGTGGAAATACAAAAAGTTTGGAGGGTAAAAGGGTAAAAAAAATTGAAGGCAAGCCCATGGTGCAACATTTTATAAAACTTTAGGGGGTTTTAAGCTCATTTCATAGTTGAGGGGGGATAGTAGGGAAAGAGAGTAAAATTTAGGGGGGTTTAAGCTATTTACCCTAATATTAATGAACTTTTATTCCATCAAAGGAATTAGCTTCCTCATAAAGCAAGAATTAACTCTGATACAGTTTTCGGATAATTCTGATGAGTTGGAGTTGCGACTAGAAATCGGGGGCCAAGAATTTCCAACTTCGATGCACTTGTGGATGCAGATGAGAGTTCTTTGACAATTAAAAGCAGGGCAATTTGCATTGACACTCCATGATTTTAGAGTCAATGACAATGAGGTTATGGTCAATTTATTTTTGGCACTCATACCCCTAAGGTTCCTCTTTCGTTGCAATGACACCCCCTGAAATGATAAAATGACTAGAATGCCTCTTTAATTGTTTCACTTATTATATTAGGGTAATATATAAAATATAAAATTACCCATATGCCCAAACACTTCACCCCTCTGAAATTACTAATTACACTTTCACCTCTTATTACAATATATATATATATATATATATATATTACGAAAATTACAATTTAATTTTTTTCTTTATAATATAATTTGTATATATAATTACAAAAATTAAAATTACGAATATATATATATATATATATATATAATTTGTAAAAAATATATAAAATTTGAAAAAACATATAAAATTTGAAAAAATATATAAAATTTGAAACAATATATAAAATTAAAATATATATATATATAATTCGAAACAAATATATAAAATTCGTAAACAATATATAAAATTTGAAAAACATATAAAAGTTCTAAAAAATATATAAAATTCAAATATATATATATATATATAAAGTGTGACTGAAGTTTAAGTGGACAAGCCTCAAAGTCATTAGCCAAGGTAACGGATCCTCTCCAACTCTCTGCAGAGCTATTTTAATGGCCACGATGACGACACATGCCCCATGATGGTGACCGAAATCGGAATCGAACCGATATTTTATTAAAATATTTTAATCAAAATTAAATATATTAATATTTGGATCAAAATTAACGGTTCGGTTCCGGTTCTCATTTTTAAAGAACCGAAAGTATCAGTTCGATTCCTGTTTCGGTCGGAATCAAAAGCGAACCGCATCGTGAATATATTAATATTTGAATCAAAATTAACGGTTCGGTTCCGTTTCTCATTTTTAAAGAACCAAAAGTATTAGAACGGAACCGTTAATTTTGATCCAAATAAAAATTTACTTTCGGTTCTTTAAAAATGAGAACCGGAACCGAACCGTTAATTTTGATCCAAATATTAATATATTTAATTTTGATTAAAATATTTTAATAAAGTATCGGTTCGATTCCGATTTCGGTCACCATTGTGGGGCATGTGTCGCCATCGTGGCCATTGAAATAGCTCTGCAGAGAGTTGGAGAGGACCCGTTACCTTGGCTAATGACTCTGAGACTTGTCCACTTAAACTTCAGTCACACTTTATATATATATATATATTTGAATTTTATATATTTTTAGAATTTTATATATTGTTTACTAATTTTATATATTTGTTTCGAATTTTATATGTTTTTTTTTTAATTTTATATATTGTTTCAAATTTTATATATTTTTTCGAATTTTATATGTTTTTTCAAATTTTATATATTTTTTACAAATTATATATATATATATATTTTCGTAATTTTAATTTTCGTAATTATATATACAAATTATATTATAAAGAAAAAAAATTAAATTGTAATTTTCGTAATATATATATATTGTAATAAGGGGTGGAAGTGTAATTAGTAATTTTAGAGGGGTGAAGTGTTTGGGTATATGAGTAATTTTATATTTTATATATTACCCTAATGTAATAAGTGAAATAATTAAAGGGGCATTCTAGTCATTTTACCATTCCAGGGGGTGTCATTGCAATGAAAGAGGAACCTCAGGGGGTGTGAGTGCCAAAAAAACATTAACCATAATCTTATTACCATTGACCCTAACCTCAAGGGTGTCAATGCAAATTACCCTTAAAAGTACTCATTATGAGGTACTTTTCATATATATATATATAGAGAGAGACTGGGCAAATGGTTGGACATACGTCATTTATATTGCCCTAATTCAAGGAAATGCATTAAGGGGCAAATGGGTATTTTCATCACTTTTTGAAGGGGGTAATAATTAGACCTGTCAATGGAATGAATTTTGATCCGAATCCGATCCAAATCCGATCCGATTAGTCGGATTTGGATTGCAAAAAAAATCCGATAACCCGAATATGATCCGAATCCGATAATTCGATTCCTTAACAAATTGGATTTGGATTAGCCTAATCCGATCCGATAAAATATACATATATATATTTATATATATGTGTATATATTTAATACAGTACATGTATATAAATGTTAGTTGTTAATTATTTTATTATTTATTAATAATGATTGATCATAAATATAATTATTAAAAGTGTAAATAATTTTAGTGTTTCAGTATTTATTGATTTTTGTATTTTTTTAATTAGATATTCGGATCAGATATTCTATAATGAAAAAATTCGAATATGAATTAATTAAGTGAAAATCTGTCGAATTAACGGATTCGGATCGCGGATCTGGAGTTTTTGTCATTTTTATCAATAGACTTATCAATAATCCGATTATGATCCGAATCCGATATTAATCGGATATGGATTAGGATCTGAATCCAATAATCCGATTTCTTAACAAATTGGATTTGGATTTAACTGATCCGATCCATTGACAGATCTAGTAATAATACTCGTCCATTTTTAACAGAAAAATAAAATTATTGAGGTATATTTTGCCATTTACCGTCTTATCAATCAGAAACAAATCTATTGGCGACAATAGAATATTTTGTTTGGTTCATGGCAGTGCTTGTAGATTTTTTGGGGGTAACTAGTAAGACCCACAATAAAGAAACTTCTAACTTTATATATATATATATATGTTCACACTATAGATACTTTTCTTTAGGGAAAAGTGTCGAGCATTAGCATCTGGAGACTGGAATGATCTTGGATGCAATTATTTTTGTAGAAAAGTGAAGATTGGAGTTTTTGTTCAATTAGTTGCCTCTTGACAATACACTGCTTAAATATATTCATTTATTCTTTCTAACTTTATAAAAGAAGATTGTTCCATCTTTACAAATTGGCATAGACCTTTTTGTTTGTTGCAGTACTATAAGTCAAATCTCCATGCTCCAAAATGCATTCTTATTTCTTACCATAAAGTCCAACATATATAGATGTATAAGATTGCAGGGTCAAATCACTCGAGATGTGGGTTCTTAATTCAACATTAGTGGTTGATCATATGTTTGAGCCCTACACCACTTCACATCAAGATGTATAGAAAAAAAGAAAAGAAAAGAAAAAGAAAAAAATGAAGTGGAAAATCATGTACCAAACTATTAAATAAGAAGAAATTATTGAGATTGAAAATATATTTACATGCAACTCTGCAAGGGTAAAAATGGTGTACCCAATTTATATAGATAGGAATTTTTTTTTCTCATCCTACATGTCATTCAAGTTAAAATCATGAGCTTAAATTCATGAAGTATATCATTTTTCATAAAAAAAAAATAGGGCTTTAAAAATAGGTGGGATTAGAGGGAATTTGAAATTTGATTAAAGTGAATAAAGAATTTTGTCACATGAGCTGCCGGATCATCCTACGTACAAGAATCTGGTTCATTCTCTCTCATTCTACCATTCACTAGATTCACCCATCCAAGTGATGGAATTCCATCATTTCATGTGATGGGATCCCACCAACCCATCACCATCACATCTCATATGGGTTTCGATCCGTTGGATGTGTGAATGGATGAATGAAAGAGAGAGGGAGAATGGACCCGATATTTTTCCTCATCCTATATGTCATTCAAGTTAAAATCATGAACTTAAATTCATAAAATATAGCATTTTCCATTTATATAACATCATTGTATAAAAATTGTATAAAGCTAGGGAAAATATTAATCCCCGCCCACTGAGTATCATACTCCATAACTGACAGTATTTTTCTTTTGATCTAAATTAGTATCTACTTTAAAATACAAACCATATTCTATTTCTAAATCTTCTTTTTTTAAAAATAAAAAATAAAAAAAAATAAAAAATGAGTCATGAATACCTGAGAAATTGGATTTGGGTTTTTGAAGCCCAGTGTATGTTGGGTTTGGGCCTAATTCAGTTTATAATACTAGTCCAAACAATCTCAAACATTGATCCTGAGCACGGCAGTGCTAGGATCCAAATCCAATAGCTAAAGGAAATAGTACGTACTCTTTTGTCTCATCCATTTAATTGTTCCACTCTAAATGATATAAATGCCACCTTCTTGAAATCAAAATATTGTTTTAAAAAAAAAAAGAAATGAAAATAATTTATTTCCATCATCTATATATATTATTAGATTGCAATTTAATTTTTTGAAAGGACAATGCTTGGGTTCTCATCAACTTGGTCCTCATCTTTTATTTGAACCAATAGAATTAAGATATTTTGCATATATTAATTAAAAATTAGAAATGGGTATTACCCATTATTTATGGGATTCAACCCGGATTTGAATTTTTCTTTTTTCTCTTATTCACTTTAAAAAATAAAAATCTAATGGGCAGTTTAACGTCATATATATATATGCATGTACACTTTCCTTAAACACACATAAGAAAAAAGTCACAATCCACGAATATTATTCGATATTGTGATGGGTACTTCTCCATATTTCGTAAAATCCAAAGATATATAAATGAATTGGATACAAAATATTATGAACACAAATAAGAAAAAATAAAAATAAAGTGATTGAAGTATAGAAATTTGGAGAAAAAAGTCAGAAATCTCGTGTGTAAAGTGCCGCTCACCACACCAAATTGATGATATTACAGAAATAACACAAAAGATTTTATCATCATTTGGATTCAATTGCAATATACATAACATATATATATATATATGTATCAATCTATATATAAATAAAAGTGTACACGCATATATCAATCTATCTATACGAATAAGTGTATACGCATATATAGACGTTAAACTGCCCATGATTTTTTTTTTTTAAGTGAATAAGAGAAAAAAGAATAATTCAAATCTGGGTTGAATTCCATAAATAATAGGTAATACTCATTTATGTTTTTTAATTAATATATGCCACATGTTTTAATTATATTAATTCAAATAAGGGATAAATACCAAATTGATCTCACTGGTGAGGACACAAACATTATTCCTTTTTTAAACTAGTTCAAGTAGAATATAATTTTCTCTCTCTTTCATTGATGAGACCATTTGTTCCATCCTAAAGATGGATAGACCAAGTTGCACACGTACGTCTCAAAGCCTCAACCAAACAAAGAAATAATTTCTTTGGAGGTCTGATCGGTTTGAACAAAATTGAATTCATACCCAAAAATAGGAGTCTGCGAAATATAATCACAGGAATTTGCAGTGTAATATTTCTTTGTCCAGCTCTTCATTGCATTGCATGCATCTAAACTTGATGTGCCAACTCATCAATCTATTTGTGGGGGTTTTGTTTTGACTACCATTATCCAGCTCATTCTATTAGTAAAATTTACTCTTTTTTTAGTTTGTTTTTAGTTTTTGATTAATTACAGCTAGACTCCCTTGACATGTCAAATAATAGGTAGATCCCATGTTATTTGGTAAATTACAACTAAACCCCTCAAGTTTGTAAGTTGTAGCAGATACCCCCTACTGACATAGTCAAACTCGGTCAATGTTGATGTAATCACTTTTCCAGATGTTAAATGTCTTAAACACCCTCAAGTATATTCAAAAGATACGTGAAAAGACCAAAATATCCTCATTTAAAATTTATAATATGACCAAAATTACCTTTGTAAATAGGTAATTGATAAAATAATTAATTTTAAATCTTTTTAATGAAATATAGGCATGGGTAAAGATGTAATTTCACATTATCAGTCACCAAAAATATACGTCAATCGACTTAAGGGCGTCTAGCTATAATTTATCAAACGATAGGGGGTCTAGCTATAATTTGACATATCTTGAGGGGTCTAGCTATAATTAATCCTTTATTTTTTATTTTTTATTGTACATTCAGAAAAAAAATGATTGATTATACAAGATTAATGGAACTAAAAATGATTTATAACTCAACATTTGAACAACTTTGGTATATTTTTTAGAAAATTAGAGATGACATTAGGAAACCTTAACCGAATGTGTGGTGCGAGTATTAATGGCAGACTATCACACTGGACGAGCTAGAGGTGAACAATCCCTTATCGCCTAAGTGCGGAAAGGTGAAGTGTACGTTATATGTTGGTTCCATACACTTATATGACACAAACACATTTTCAAGTTTATATATGACCGTTAACCCAGATAATGCAAATAGAGAGGGACTCTCGCAAATGTCATCAAAACATTCTTAACCTGAAGTAGTATTAGGATGGGTGACTCTATCCATTGTACCAAAGTTGGCGAACCTCACTTTTGCAAGCTTTTCTTGAAGGCTTGACAACTTGAATTCAAATTTTCTTTTTGAATGTAAATATACGAACCTTTCCTATAATAAAAGCGGTTTTAGGTTTTTTCACTTAATTTGCTTTCTTCCATCTTTGGATGGAGTCAATAATTGGTAAACTAAATTCACCAACTCATTGTTAAACTGTCACTTTGCTAGAATCTTGATCGGATTAGGAACCTAGCTAGAAATTTCAATGCACTTTCTTGCAATGCTATACATAAAGAAGATGTTAAAAAAATCGCTACTGTCACATTAGTACAGTATTTAACTTCTTCAATCCTTTTGATATCCACTTAAGTCCATATTTTAAGTGACCGGAATGCTTGATATAAATTCTTAATATTTTAGCTTTTGTTTCAGGCGCATTTTGAAACATGGACTCAAGTGTGGATATCAAAAGGATTACAACTATAGTCTAACAAATAAATACTATAAACATGCTATACATATATATAATATTATATAGTCTCATCTTATGTTCAATATTTTTCATTCTGATGTGTAACATAATCGAATACATATTCCAATATTGATATTGAATTGTGAGTATTGAACGAAGATCAGTAATAAATACCCTTTGACAATATATAGTATAACGTTTATATGTTTGTATATGGACTGCATACATTAATACAACATATATATATATATACACACATATAACGTTTCTATGTACATTCCCAAACTCACCAAATCCTTCCTGAATTTAGGGGCAAAATGAAACACAATATCAACTACTCCAATGACATTCATAAATATCGATCTGTGAAGTACTCGAGTACTGGTTATGCATGCGAATCTGACATGTAAAATTGGTGCAGAGAAACAACATCACATCATGAGATTGTAGGACACAACCATAATTAACATGTAGATCAATTCATCACTCGAGCATGAGCACATTTTCAACATAAACTATACTTACATAACACGCACAGCCAAAAAATACACGTCTGGTCATATGCATATATATATATTGCTTGGTGATCAACACCGTTAAGTAGCTAAGCTTAGTCATCTTCATCATCATTTTTAAGAGAGGAACATTAATATTATGATATTAAGATCATTTAAATAAGCTCATGAAATTCAAACAATTATCAAAAACCAATCATCCGTGTATACATACATATATACCTATATCTAAACGACTGGAACAAATATAGTTTGAACATATTTGTCGCCTAAATCTATAAAGGATTGAGCGGACAAAATATCTATGCATAACATATAGTATACAAAAAAAGGATGGAAGAGGAAGACATTAATTACAAGGGTATAAATTGCAAACCCTAACCCAATAAGTCTTCATAGATCTTAGGGTAGATTTGCTTGAAAGGAGGACGTGCAGTGACAAACCCTTTAATTTGAACAATTAATAAATCTGAATACAAAGCTGAAATTAGCAGCTCCTGAGTGCATGATTTGATAACATATTTAAGATTTGATAATTTCATCACACAAGTATGAAAAAATTTGGTGGATTCATTTAATTTACAGCAAGACAAGAAATTAAAACTAGAACAAACTAATTATAAAACCAGCACAGAAAGGCAATCATGTACTAGGCACCACCAACAGGAAGATCCAGAGATAGATTCTTTACATACAGAAACAGACAGATCTTACATGAAATTGTCTTCAATATTGATCTTATAAGATGCAAACTCAAAAACCACAACCATTTTTATCTACATATATATATATAAAGCAAGATCTTTTTAGGTTGACTCGTATATAAAAGGAAGTCACCCACATGTGTAGAGATATCGATGTGCAAAAGAGAAGATAATAAGACCCAGTGATGATTTGCTCGATCTAGCTAAATGATCGGAAAACAACTATAGAATATCCCCAAACAAGTTAATTAATTTGAACAGTATAAACACTAATCAACACAAACACTTTTACAATCAATATATATATATATATATACATATTTGTTTTGGAAAGATTAATAATTCAAGAGAAACAATTTTTTCATATAATTTCACTGGTAGAAATCATCATCCAAACATACAACAAAAACCCACAAAAAGTAAGTACCAAATACCAAATAAACTCCACACACACACAGGAATACCCAAGCTTCTCCTACCCTACTAAGTGTCTTCTTCAATGACCTAGCAAAGAAGATTTTCAAGTCTACTCGAACAACAGAGAGACAACCCACATAGCTAAAACATAGAAAGAGATTAATACTAATACATATGATATATATATATATATGAATATAGATGTAGATGTAGCAAATGATCGGACCACGATGCTTGATTCCCCAACCAAACAAGTGAGAGAGAGACTTTGAAGTCAATAATGATCAACGTTGATGAGTCACTTGTTCTTGATCTTCATCTTCATAGTAAACACATGTCCATGGTCATTATTGTTGATATTGGTGGTGTTCGAATTAGTTGGTGGTGATGGTAATGATGGTACTTTAAGAAGAGTTAGTAGGTTATGGTTATGGTCGTGGGGATAATGATGACTGCTGTGGAGAAGGTAAGGTGGTGGCCACTCAGACTCAGAAGAAGACATGATGATTGTTTTCTCTGGCGTTGAAAGAATGAAGGAGAAAAAGATAGAAAAAAGCTCTATGTTTTTTGTGCCGTCTCTTTCTTGCCCTACTCTACTTATGATGACACTCATATTTTTATATATATATATATATATAGAGACACACACATATATAAATTTATAAACCATCGTGAAAGGATAATGTCGCGGCCCTCAACATGCACCGTTTGATTCGATATCAGACAATAATTTGTGAGAATTGTTTAATCTGCTTGGACTCGAAATATTGGGACTTGTGTTTCATGTTCTAATTTAAAAACACACTCATTATACTCAAAACTCTCCTCATTTAAATTAAATTTGATGTGCGAAAAACATTTATAACAATTTTATTTAATAAAATAAAAAATTAAGTGACTAAAATTTTTTAAAAATTAAAAGTAACTTAAAAAGAATTATGTCTTTTGATATTTGTGTAAGATTTATACATTAAATTAGAAGCTTGTACCTTAGACTTCCCATTTGATAGATAAGGTCCGGCACCGCTTCAACATTAGGCATTTGATAGATATAAGACATGTTAATACTTTGAAGTAGTAACCAAGCAAAAAAAATTAAGAAACTTTTTTGCTATAATAGGACAAATAAAATAAAATAAAATACCAAGCAATCGAAAAAAATTAGATATACCATGTTTTTTATATTAATGTCAATTCAAATAAAAAAAAATTTCGATAAATTTCAATTTTGATCAATTTATTATACTTTGTCACCAAATATCTTCCGAGCGAACGAGCGTGCGCACGCACATATATATATATATATATATATATATATATATATATATATATATAATTTTCAGTTTAGTTCCAAATAATTAGATGAAAAAATAGTATAGAGGGAAATAAACAATATGATTTCTTAAATAAAATAAAGGCAATAATTAATTTTGAAAAATACGTGGATTATGTTTGGTCAACGTATCTCATCACCAAGATGTATATATTAATGGAAGACAAGAATTAGATATTGTAAATCAAAATGTTGTGACAATAAGACAAGATTTCAAAATTTTAATAGTGAAAGAGGAAATTTCATTTGAAAAGTGTAAGAAACAGACAATTATCTCCAGACCAGAATAACTGTGGTATTCTCGTAGTATTTTTTTTCAACAAAATTCTGCGATGGTCTCTCTTTCTTTTACTACCTTATGTACCGATTGAGAGGGACATAGTAATTGGACTCATGTGGAAGTGGGTCTGCATATTTGTCTTGGTTTGACACTGGTAAAAACAACAACCTTTAAGTAATTTCTGTACATATACATCAGATGTTTTTGAACTATTACCCACAAAGGCAATCTTATACATGGATGTTTTCAACGTCGTAGATCAACCAATTTTACAGACATTTACATTTTTTACTGTCGAATCTCTCCAGAGATTTACCCCCAAGGAGTTGAGAAAGCATGCTGAGCTTTCAGAGAATGTACCACATGGCTCATTTTGCCCTTTGGTTGAAGCTTTCAAGTACCCGGGTGTTAGACCGATAAGAATCGGCCTTGGCGCACTATTATAGACCAGACCCTGCAAACAATTTGGGCATCGGAGGAGTGGTGTCACCATATCCATATGATTCTAGGCCATAATAGTTGCATTCTTTACTAAAATTAAAGAAAAGTAACCTTTTTTCTCAATGGGCTCGGAAGACTTTGAAGCAGCAAAGCTAAACCAGGTGCCTTAATCAACGTAACAGTATCATTCGGAACAATCTCCAAGTCCATTCTAGGATGCTTCCTGGTTGCATTGCAATCCACACTCGAGTCTGATGGCTGACAAAAGCTCTGGAGAAATAACCGGCCGAGTCCCACCCTCTTTGCCTGCTGATGTGTTCCTCACGTCTCTGTTATTCTTTTGGGTGGATTGGCCAAGCTCCTCCCCTGCTCCCCAACCCCTGTAAAGTATCACTTTGCTGGGTTCCCGAGAAACTAGAACTGCCCCTGTAGCTTCCTGTGAGGAAAAACGAAAGAAAAATACAACGTTTCAGACAATTTGTCTAGAGGTAAATGAAAGCATAAATTAAGATAATTCAATAGGCAGACCTCCAGCTTGGAAACGACCTCCTGGACTGAAGTCCCTTTGGCTCTTCCTTTGACATTCACTATGGCAAGAGGATGCTTCTGAAAATGCGCCTTGATTGTTTTTGCCACTCCAGTAACAATATTGCTCTTCCCTGAAAAAAGTAAGGCAATAGCAGAAATGCCAACTGATATAAGTTCTCATCCGGTCTTCAAACCTTGTTAAGTTGCTAAAATACAGCTTAATGAGGCACGGAAAATTTAAAAACCATCACCTAGGGCTCACCAAGTGGTATACCACATCCATCCACAAGGAAGGTGGATGATTCTAGTCCCAAACCAGACAAAAATGAGGATATGTGTTAGTGTGACTTGCCTATCAAATTCTTTTTCCTCTAATTTAGACTAGCAGATGGCATTACGCCAAGAAGTTAAAGGTGGGACTCCACAAATTTTAGGTAATCATGCAAAGGAAATCCAGCAATTCCAATATAATTTTGTAAAGGTTCATGAAGGAGCATAATCTCCAGCTACCCACTACATATACAATCATGACTGTCAATATTGGTCATCAAAGCACCCAAAAACAACAATAAGCAAGTATCAGGACCAATAGGCGGTGCATGAACATTACCTATCGCAAGCACAGGACGCTTTCTCATCTTGAGGGCTTGCTTTCGCAAAAGAAGCCTGTCTTTATTGGTAAGTCGTGCAGCTCTGAAAGATGTCCCATCAGACCCATTCCCTACAGCTCTTTGAACTGAGAATGATGATACACTTCTCTGTGGTTCATCAGATGGAGCCATAGTCTTACTCTCAGAGATATGTGGCTCAGCATTGACAATATGCGAAAAGCTAGTCTGACATTGTGTTAAAATAGAATATATACAAATAACCAGCTTCAGAAGTCCAACTAAAATTGAAAAACAAAGTATAACAAAAAGCAGTCGTTAAATCTTACACTTAAATCATCAGGACTAGTTGCAGGCTCAAGATCTCCACCTGCCCCAAAATCATCAGGAGCAATTGCAGGCTCAATAACTCCACCTTCACCATTCATATCCATGGCAACATTAATTTCTTTAAACCCTGTTTCAAATGACGGTCCTTTTCCCTCATTTTTTACAGAAAAATCTGTCACAATATCCTGCTGTGTGATTTCTGGAGTATCACTTAAACAATCCATGCCATCATTGGAACTTAATATAGTTGAATCAGCTCCATATCCCTCTCTTGCCTACAGTGATATTGGTACAAACAAAATGCTCAAGTCAATAGTTGAATTGTCAACAAATGTTAAAATGTGCATCATCTGAAGGCCTACGCAAGCACTTCGAAAGATGCTTGAATATCACTGACATATAATTGCATCCAAATGGTATTCCTTACCTCTACATTCTGTAGATTGCAAGCAGGGGCTACTGAAGAAGAGCAGTAATTAGATTCAAGTTCAGTGTCAGATCTCTTATTCTCGGCAAACTGCATCCTGTTCGCTTTCTGCTCTTTGACCTGGATAATTACAAATCAAATTTAGCCCAGGTTATATCACTTGAGGGAGGATTGTATGAAGAGAGAGGATTGTGTCAGATCTCTTGTTCACCCACCAGCTGAAGTTCTGATTCTTTAGCTGACTGCACAATCTTTCTCTCCTTGTCCTTGTCCTTGGCCTGGGTCAAATCAAAAGTCTATAATTTACAACAATAATTACAAACTTATTGGATAACGAGAGAATATGATGCATAATACCCACCAACTGAAGCTTCAACACATCTATATTTTTGCCAAGCTTCAAAACATGAAGTTTCAAGGACTGCATCATAAACAAAAATGCAATGAATCAGAAAAATAAGTAGATAACATTTTACCTCAACATCTTAAGAGAACTAGAAAAAGGTGTAGTAAGAAACTATGAATTCTGCACAAAAAGCGAGAACCTCATGATTTAGAGGGCAATATAAGTGGGCCCTTCAACTTGTGGATATCACATAATGGACCTAGCTAGACGACCCCAATTACCCACTTAATTTGGTTTTCCTTGCAAACATGCTCCCTCTTTTAGTGGACAGACAACTACATTGGAGTTACGAAATTCCTGGTATTATATTACCTTTTCTTTTTCCAATCTCTGCAGGAGATTTAGCATTTGCAGCAATACACACACCCACAGAAGCCAATCTTACCTCACGACGTTGAGCTTCTTTAGAGCGTCTCATTGCTTCTCTTTTATTTAGGAGTGTCTGAGGCCTCAAACAAGCAGGTCTTTCATAGTTCTTCCCGCGATACATTATGATTGCATAACCCTTGCTGACTCTCTCGACTGCCACTAATATTCCACCACTTTCTGCCTCTAACATCCGTGCCATCTCATAAACCTCTTCAGTGCTTCGCCAACCAAATATTATCTTAACAAGTTCCCGATACTTCCAATGAAGATGCATGTTTTCGATTGTTCCGTCAAAAACCCCTCGTCTACCTGCTCATAAAAGAGAAAATGCTTATGAAGACCATTTTTGCAGAAGCCAGAATGAAATGTTCTGATAGCTTCTATATTGCCTTCCATTTACTTTTCAGGAAGGAGGAAGATTTTTGAAACACCTGTTGGAGTGCCATTGACACCTGCACTAGACAGTAAACTCACCCAATAGTAAGAAAGGCTTCATTCTCAAGCCAACCTTCCTCAGCATATATCTTTCTTCTTTAGTGATACCCTCTTTATCTGTCTCAGGTTCTTGGGGGATCACTTCCTTCTCCAGCTCCGCTAAAAGCTTCTCTGCCCTGGCTTTCTTTTCTAGTGCCTGTTAGGAGTATGATGCCATTAGCAAGCACAAAATGAAACATAGTAAATCGGTGGTAGCATTGTATGAATATACTTACTGTATGCAACTTGGTGCTAGTTCTTTCAATAGCTGCTTCAGCGGACCTTGGCTTCCTCCTTTCAGAGACGCGAGTTTGTTTTTCATCATTTATCCCATCAAATTCATTTTCAGCACCACCTTCCATAGTCTCAAATTTACGCTCCTGCATACCCATAACTGATGCACTGTCATATGTCATTTGTTTCTCCCCCTGAATGCCATATTTTCTTCGCTCTTCTATTGCTAAAGAAGCTGCAGCTGGCAGGAAATCCTTTCCTCTATAAAATATAATATATTCCTTATCCCGTGAAAGCAGGGTACCACCAGTCAGCCGCTGCAAGGGTCCATGTATAATAAATACAAGTTAGTTAGGAAACTGAAGAGATAATAAGCCATCACAAAAAGGTTTTCCCACTCAAATTCTCCCCTGTAGTCCTCTACTACACAGGTTTTACAGGCCGCTGCAACACTTTGTGAAAAAAGTTGTAACAAACACACCAAATTATGAAATCAAAACAGAAAATTAAGCACGCCACACAAAGAACACACAGATTTACAAGGTTCAGCACAAGTCGTGCCTACGTCCTTGGCGAAGATCCGGCGAAAGTTTTCACTATGCAAGGAGATTACAAGTTCAGCCACAAGAAACCCTCTCCCTCTCTCTCTCTCTGCAAATTAGGGTTCTTTTCTCTTCACAACTCCGAACCCTAATTGCCCTTACATTTATAACGGGCCACAAAAGAGACTAAACAGGCCCACACAAAGCTCACTTTTCGGGTCAACCGGGTGCAACGCGACCTGAATCCAAATTCGGGCCATAATATCACAGTTATCCTCAAAGCTCACTTACAAATCAATCAATTGCATCTATAAGCCTGATCGCTCTCATCTCACTCTTACTTCTATTCGTCTATAGCACCTGTGGATCGGTCGGTAATAGATTTTCCCTCTTGGCGATACTGATATGTAAAAGCACCATGTAATGATCACAACCAATATCTATCACCATTACAAGCGGACTACAATAGCCAAAATATTTCAAAACTGACATATCCTAGTAATAAATAAATACATAAAATCAGAGAAAGGATCCTTTTAATATGCCAGAAACTTTTAATGGTACAAAATAAGAAGAAATTTTTATATTATTCAAACCTTTAACTCTTCAGCCATCAATTCGCTGTTAGTATTCTGGACTCCTCGCTTAACTGCAATTTTTGCAATCTCACATTTCTCCCAGAGCTTGACTATTGAAGCAGCCAATCCTTGAAGTCTTCTGTTTCTTCCTAATAATGACACAAAAAGTAAGTGAAACAAATGCTAGCAGTGTGATAACAACCGTGAAATTTCAGTTCGCTCACCTAACGCAAAATGGCATGGAAGAGGCCGACCAAGTCTCTTCAATGTTGTCATCTCATCGTTTGTTAGTTTAGGTTTCACCCCAAATGGAAGGAGACGGAAGGGCCTCCTATATCCAGGAACAGCTGCTGGGAGAAGATCAGCATCAATAGGCAGAGGTTCATATCCCCACCAATCAGTAAATCGCGGACCAAGTCCATTGATCAGACAGTCAGCTTCTTCCGCAAGTTGTGCCTCACCAGGCAGTTGGAATCGTACTCTGTTTGGGGAACCAACACCTTGTATTAGGGGTGGCTGAGCCTTGTTCATAGGTGAATTTGGTCCAGCAGAATTCTCACCGTCTGTGCCAGATGAGCAGCTTTCCATTCTAACTTGTACTCCAGAATACACACTTGAATCCGGTGAAGTAGGGGCAGAATTGTCATTTTCTGAATTGTTATCAGAAAAGAAGTATGGGTACTTATAATTAGCCCCCCTGTACAATATTATATTACTTCCAGACCTCCAAATGACTAAACCGCCAGTTTTCCTCTGAGAATATCAGAAGAAATTTCAAGTTAACCCAATATACTTACAGGTAAAGAGACAATTAAAAGCCAAAACCTCGACAACATCAATTGCAGCTGAACAACAACTTAAGTCAATGAAATCCACTCACTTTCAGTTGAGCATCTGCATGCTGGTAAAATCATTTTCAAACACCGTAACAATTGTCTCAACTGCCATATACATAGTAAGTTGATATCAACATTATTCCTGTCCTATATGAGGCAACCTATAAAGATATATCAATTAATATTGATGACTGCTAAGGCCTACAGCTTATATCAACTTTGTTAATGGTCCAAACAAGTGTGTGGGAGTCTTGATATCTGACTCAGCTATAAAATGGCTACTTATGTAGAGGGGACTGGAGAGGAAGATGTACAAGATGCTGCTCCTTTTCATTCTACCATTCGTGACTCTGTTTCATTTTTGTTTATGTTTTGCGCATGGAAAACATCAAACCTCATCTAATAAGGACCCGGAGAAAGTTGCCAAAACATGAAACAAAAGTGTACAAGGTATATAACTAACATTGGGCAACAAATCTTACCAAGATACCGAAGCTTCAAAGAGAATCCAAAGGAGAATATTAAATATTTGCAGGTTCAAGGAGCGCACAAAAGTACCCATGTAAATCCCATTTACATCTGGCCGCTATATTGATGCTCAATGCTCATCAACCTAAATGGCTGAATTATGAGTAGGACTGCAACTTTCTTAAGTCTAGTTTTTCTTCTAATATATATTTTTTACTTGTTAATGCCTAGGTGCCACGATATTTTTGTAGCACAATAAACTTGTAAAATCAAAGTAATAGAGGAAAATTCCACAAGATTTATCTCTGTGATTCATGATATCCAAGTTTTAACCAAGTTTATACAAACTATAAGATTTATCTCTGTGATTCATGATATCCAAGTTTTAACCAAGTTTATAGAAATTATAAATTACATCACATTCGGTGTAACTGAACTAACAATTGCAGTTCAAATATATAAATTTATTTCCAAATCCACAAAAAACACATTATACCACATTCTTCACTACTTAAAACTATGAATTGCATTTCACATATATAAATTGTTGGAACTATGAGGAAGGGACTCTAACCTCCAATAATTCATGAGTCCTCTTCATGTTCATCCTACACAAATCCTCACAAGCAATCTTCACAACCTCCGTCTTCCTCCATCTCTCGTGAATCCCATTCACAATCCCCTCCGTAATCCCGGCCTTCCCGACCTTCAACTTTTTCTTCAACCCAATCCCAATCGTCCTCAGCCGCCTCAGCTCCTCCTCCGCCACCGTCAACTCCGCCAACGACGGCACTCTCTCTCTCCCTCTATCCTCCTCCCTCCTCTTCACCTTCTCCTTCCACACCTCACGCCTCAGCTCATTGATCCTCTGTATCGCCCTCCCCGACCCCGGCTCCGGCACCGGGTTCTCCGGCGTGCTCCAACTCGAGTCAATCGTGTGCCCGACCCGGTATTTGGGCAATTGATTAGCCAGAGGAATGAAGATCTCACCGGGGGAGGAGGCATGTTCGGTATTAGAAATTAGGGTTTGGTTTGATTCTAGTTTGTTGTCGTCGTCGTCGATGTAGCCGAGGCTGCGAAGCTTGTCGGCGATTCGTTGGATGGCGGATTTGGGTAGGGTTTGGGTGTTGGGTTGGGTGGATGAGGCGGAGGTTTGGTGGAGGGGTTTGGCGGGTTTTTTAGGGTTTAGAGAGAGTGGTGATGGGTAGAAGAAGAAGATTGGGAGGGTTTTGGAAGGGAGTGAAGGAGGGTTTTGGGAGTGGAAATGGTGGTTGCAGAGAGGATTGGGAAGCAACATTTGGTGGAGAAGAGTGTGATTCGTCATTGGAGTAGATTACAAATTCGTTCAGTATTTGCATTCATTTATTAATTTCCACTGCTTTTAGTTTCTTCTTCGCTTCATCTTATCCTCTACTCATCTTTTTCCATAGAATTTGTTCTTGTAAGATACATTCATACATATATATATATATATATGCACACGCACACTATGAGTATTTCTCATTCCTGTAACAAAACACGGACACTTCATCTAGGGTCGTCCTACCCGTGTCGGATACACGTGTTTGTGTCGAATTCGTGAACACGTTAAAAATACATGTTTGACACACCCAAAATATGTCCTGATTTTTTTTTAAATTGGACACTTGGAAGACACTCGCGTATCCACGTGTCGGACACGCGACGAGTCGGTTGATTTAATAAAAGATAGAGGTCTTATGGAGCCGATAATTTAATGAATCACTTATGGAACTTCAACACCTCTAATTCAATCTTTGACTTTGAAAAATACTTGAATATCTTTGTTCCTCCTCATCTTATGAGAGAAATTATAACACATATTCATTTATCCACTATTTGAAGAGGAATAAAATTACATCACAAAGAGCTGAAGATTTGATATTTATACCTTTCAATCTTTGTCTTCAATCAAGAAAAATTTCACAATATAACGAGAGAGAGACTCAGATGACGGATGTTGGGAAAAATGCATTTGATTCATTGAATAGTAGTAGAATGAAGAAATTTGAACATGTCAAATATTTCATTTAATTTATTTGTTTATTTTTATTTATAAGTTTATTTGATTCTCATTGTTGAAGTATTTGTGTAATATAATATGTATATAAAAAAAATTATAATTTTTTATAGACGTGTCGGGCCAGGCCGTATTGTGTCCTAATTTTTTGAAATTTGTTATGTCGCCGTGTCCGTGTCCGAGCTTCATTGAATAAAACCTACGGAAGTTTCACACCGTGTTTGGATAAATCATAAATATGAAAATAAAAAGTGATATTGTGAAAAGAAAAAGGAGAGGGGAAAAAAATATATTATGGTGCGTTTGGAAACTAGTGTTTTCGTTTTTGTTTTTTATCTCTTAAGAACAAATTTTTTTTTTTGTTCTTGTCCTAAGGGTAATCCGGAAACAAAAATACGTTTGGTTGAAATTTTTGTCTAAAACATTTTCGGGAACAAAAAAAAAAAAAAAATTTTTTTGGAGGTTAGGATTTGGAAGTTGAAGATGGATGTTAGGGTTTGGAGGTTGAAGATGACGGTTGGGGAATTTGCAACAATTAATTTTTTTTTGGCTGAGAACAAACAGTGCCGAAAACAAAAATACATCATTTTTGTGTTCTCAAATTTTGAACTAAGGGCGAGAAAATGTTTTTTTACTATTCATGAAAACAAAAACCATCAAAGACTCCCAAAGTATTTTTGTTTCCATGAACAATGAAAAAAACAAGAACAAAAACGGAAACACCCCTATCCAAACGGACCCTTAGTAGTAACCAACGGAAGTATCACACCGTGTTTGATTCTCACTTGACTGGAGACCTTGCTTGGAATTTGTCTCCAAAATCAAAACCTATTTTTAGAGCATCAGATCAAAAAATAATTTTTTATTTTTTCAGTTTGAAAATTTGCTTGGTTGAAAATATTATAAAATAATTTTCAGAAAATAAAAAATCATAAAATCTACTTGGTTGTAACTAATATTCTTAAAAATGTGTTTACAGGGTTTCACATACTTTTTTTTTTTTTTTTTCATTATTATTTATTTTATCGATTGATCTATGTTATGTTAATTATCGTCGATACCATGTTAATTATCAATTACTCTAAAAGCTTAAGTTGTTAAAGAGGGTGTAACTTAAATATTTTATATCATTCAACATGTTAAATTTGCTGCAAATTATTATGTAGGAAGATGACATGACCATTCTTATTCTTTTTACACCAAATTAAAATCGCAAGTTATCTCCCGCACAAAGAAACTATGAATTAAGCCATTTTTGCTTTGATTTTCTTTATGTGCAACGATCAACAGATTTTTGAAGTATTTAAACATTAATTACCAGAGGAATTTTATAGAAGACAACTAAATCATTTGAAACATATATGTTACTCGAAATTAATTCTGGATTCAATTTCTGTTATATTTCGTACAGAAACACCAATACAACACTCGATGACAATATTGGTATCAACTGTTTATTTGCAGTGTCCAGCTAACATGGAGATCAAAATTAAAGAAGCCGGAAACGTAAATAAATAATAACTTGGAACAGTTAGCATTGTTTGTTAATTCCAGTTGCATCTTTGACGGCATCAACTGCTCCTTGAGCCTTCGCCTTCATCTGCTGACCAGCCTATCAATTTTAGAATCACAGTTAATTAGTAACAAGTGTTAGTTAAATACAATAATAGATACAGAATGGTCATATTTATATACGAGTTATCAGTGTTGTATATAAATTAATTTCCCATAAGCTTCACTGCATTTTGGAACTTTGAATGTGGTTTGTGGATGTAAATCTGTGAATTTGTTCGTAGTTTTAGAATTATCTGATACTTTCTTTGAGTATAATTTGGATGGTTTGACTCATAATCCACGTTTGGGGTATGTTATCTAGTTTCGAAGGTGTCTAGAAAAAGACATATATATGTAATTTTGCTACATGTTATATATATATATGTTAACTTGGTTTATTTCAAACCTCTTGGCATGATTCCTTGGCAGACTGTGCGTTGTCTCTCGCTCTATCCGCCAATTGGTCTTTCTTAACCTGAAAGAGGGAGCAAATGAAATTTATCCATCATTGCATTCATTTCATACTGTATAGAATGTAATGTTCATCAAATCACTTGTTTTACTACATGATCATGCCACTCTAAGAGCCATTTGACGACGATCCATATCTAAGACATGACTGAAAAGCAAAACCACTTGACTTACCTCAGCTTGGCCCTTGGCCTCTCCGGCTTGGTAGCTAAGATTGCTCGATCGATCAGCCATCGCCTTGTTTTTTCTGTCTTTGTTAGGTTGAATCAGAAAGATACCTGTGAATCCAATGAAGGAAACATGTTGAGAATTTATAGGTGTTGGCACCAAGCCGTTGCTTCGACTTGCATCGAGCCTCTAACACATGTCAGTGTTTAGGCAAACGTGAGACTCATGGCTCAGCAGAATTTGTGGGGGAGGTTCTTTTAACTGACTCAGTCGATTCAAATGCAGTTGAGATTTTAGAGGGGACTAGGACAAATACATAACGGGACAGCATTGAGTACTAGAAACCATAGTTATGCTTGAGAAATTGAAGGTGTCTATAACATATTAGGGTTGGGTGAAAAAAGAAAAATAATAAAAATGTAATGTGATTGACGTAAATAAAGGAATTTTCATTAAAAAAAAAAAATAGTGATCTCATCCAGCTGTCATCATAATTGGTGCCCATGAATGGACAAGAGATCATTTTTGGGGATATATATATATACCTATATATCTCTACATTTTTTTTGACGAAAATGAATTAGACAAATTGGTTAGCGGATCCCATCTTTTTTCTATACCAAATTTGACTAACTACTACTATCTTTTGTTTTGAAATGTAACCCACCAATTACATTCCACTAATGAAAACAAATACAGCCTCACACTAGTAACAAACCAAAACATCTTCCCTTTCCTTCTCCACCACCACCATGCACTGCAAGCCCACCACCACCTCTTTCTCTTCCTTCTTCTCATCTTCCTCCTCTTCGCCATCATCATACACACACAAAAACACACACGCAAAACCAACTGTGTATTGTACCTAATGTGAACATCATCTCCATCCCCCAACATGTCTCTGCTCGAAGTTCATCAACTCAATCAGCTAAGGGACATCTTCTCTCGCTTCGACATGGATTCCGATGGCAGCCTCACCCAACTGGAGCTGGCCGCGCTCTTGCGCTCCATCGGACTCAAGCCCTCGGGTGACCAAATCCATGTCTTATTAAACAACATTGACTCCAACGGCAATGGGGCTGTGGAATTCGATGAATTGGTGAATGCCATAATGCCTGACATTAACCATGACATATTAGTCAACCAACAACTGCTTCTCCAGGTTTTTCGATCCTTTGATCGCGACGGAAATGGCTACATAACATTGGCTGAGCTCGCCGGTTCCATGGCCAGGATGGGTCAGCCATTAACGTACCGCGAGCTCAAAGAAATGATACAAGAGGCCGATACAAATGGTGATGGTGTCATTAGCTTTCAAGAATTTGCATCTGTCATGGCTAAATCGGCGGAAGATGTTCTTGGCTTTCCATTGTCATAGAAGAGATCTTTCGTTACGTCGTCATTGTGTGTTTTCGTAATCTTTCAGGACTAGGGTTTAGTTGGTTTGCATTATTGACTTGCTTATTAATGTTGGGTTGTTTTTACCATATATATGTGTCTACTGTATATACGAGTTTCTTTATTTGTTGCAAGAGACTCAATGGATATTATAATTGAGGACTCCTGCAAGAACACAAAAGATAGAGGACAATGTTCCTCTCCGAGGGAATTTTTTGTTTCTAGGTTCACTGTTGTTATTTCGTTGGGGTTGGATTAGATCAAACTTGTACTATTTATACCTTTCTATTGCTTTTATGGAGGACATTTATGATCTTGTTGTTGATATACCAGTTGAATTTATTTGCAGTTAAATGTTGTATTTGGTAGAATCCATGTCTTTTTGCCACTTCAATTATCACTTTAGCTTCTTCTTATTTTGTTTTTAGACATTGTTTCTCTAGGGTTTCCTATGAGGAATTTAACACATGAATATTCCACCAGATTTATAGCTATGATTTATGGTATACGGACTGGATTTGTGAAATCACATATAGACCTAGAAGGATCTTGGCAAAACTCTACCTCAAAGTGTATGATGATGTATATAAAAACTTGATGACAACTCAAAATTTTAACAAGACGTATCACATTTCTTACAACTAAACTAGGATTTATGATGAAAAGACTAACCTCCAATAATTAATGGGTACTCTTCATGTTC
Organism: Cornus suecica; assembly: GCA_963922005.1. NCBI lineage: Eukaryota > Viridiplantae > Streptophyta > Magnoliopsida > Cornales > Cornaceae > Cornus > Cornus suecica. The sequence goes on from OY998238.1 coordinate 2,692,264, forward strand.
ATCCTACACAAATCGTCTCAAGCAATCTTCCGCCTTCCTAGCCCTCAGTTCCTCCTCCGGCACTGTCAACTCTGCCAACAACGAAACTCAGCGCTAATCTGATATTGGGTAATCTGAGCATAAAATTAGTCAGTCGCAAGGAGCATGGACTAACAATGCAATGGAAAACCCCATCAACAGGAACAGAAAGGCTGTGGCTGATAAAATTGATGGCTTACACTTTATAAACCCTCCAATCACTGATTTTCAGAAGAAAAATCCAAGGCAATGAGCACTAGAATGTTTACCAAGTTGCTACTAGGTAGACTCTGGCGAATCATCCACAAACTTGGGTGATAACCTCCCTGACATGATCAAGTTCAAGAGTTTGAGGAAGGCAATTCACTGCATGTGCATAGAGCATAAAAGCATGCTATTACTTGACAACCTTCTACTGAAAAAGAGTAAAGACAATATCGATGGACCTAGGATAACTCGGAGTTGGTATTCAGGATCATTTCCTCCGTGCTCTTTTTCTGAAAAAGAGGGAAAACAACCACACAACCCACACAAATTTGTCCTTGATAGGACGTTAACTGTAACTTCTATCATAGTGTAACTATGTGTAGTGAATGCAAATGTTTAAAGATAAGGGCTTCCATGAGATCTCGATATTTGTCCGTTTTAATTAAAATTTAGTCATTGTCCATAACAAATAAAACTAAGGGATGTATTTCTCAAATAGTTTTCTTAAATTACTTAATAGAGTATATATATCCTTAAACAGAGTCAAATGATATATTTCAGAGATTATTCTTAAGAAGATAAAAATAGTTGAAAACTAATTTTTCTAGATTATTTAGAAACTGCTATTTCATGGATAAAATATGCATAAAGCCAAACGCCTAAAACACCTAAAAGCACACTTGCAAAACGGCTGAAACGGATGTTGCTCAAGCAATGAAATCCTAGATTGCATTTTGTCTAAATATTTTCTCTAGAAATCAGTTTGCATCTTCTATTAGAAATCTTTTTGAAAGAAATAATCTGGACAAAATATATTCATAACTCATAATGTAAACATCAATATATCAACATTAAGTAATAAGAAAGACAAACTACAGAAAAATATTTCCCTTTTATTTATTCGGTACATGGACATGATTCTATTATATTAAACAGACTCGAGGCTCTCGAGGAGCCCTTTTAGACTACTCACACATAACTAAAAGAAAAATACCTTTGATCTTTGGTTCTTCTTTCCTTAGAATTTCTCTCTATTTTTCTCGACCCCTTCCCTCAAAGATCAACTCTTCTTATATAGACTCTTAGACTCTAACACACATCGTTAGAATGCAATAATTTCTCCGAGTGCTCAGTGGGCCTCATCGACAAGAAATTTAGAGCATCTTCTGCTTTACAAGACACGCCTAAAACTGTGACCACAACTTTTCCCCAAAGGGTAGTGAGTGGAGGGTCCAGCCTTACAATTATTGAAACTATACACAATAAAATAAACTATGGCATAACTCTGCCGACACTAAAATACAAACAACTCTTGCCTATGTGGGGCTGAAGCATCTTCAAGTGGAAGCTTTAAACATATCTGTATCCACTTGATCTTATCTCCTTATCTTTATCATCGGGACAAAGCATGCTGATTAAGGCTTCGTCTGACATGATGATTTTTGGCATTAGCTTCTCAGGAATCTTGACAGTTGTAGTGGCTTCGGATGTCATGGCTTGCGTCAGTGGTAGAAGAATCTCATTATTTGCCTCAAATGCAATGGCCATTTTAGTGTGGTTATGCTCTGTTAGGGCACGTGTCACTATTCTCTCTGAATCTTCCCATGTGAAGTGGTCCGTGAAGTCAATGATTATGTCGTTGATTTGCTCCATACGAACTAGTCTTTCATGGTGGTTTGGAGGGCTTGGATCTATGGTTACATACATCTCTTCTTCGTCCTTCAGAAGATCTTGTATTTCTTTTAGGATTTGCATATCTGGATAGATGACTGCAGGCTGTTCCTTGTACTGGTTTAACGTCTTCCAATACATTCTGGTAGAACAATGGTGGAACAGAGTACACTCGAACTCCAAACTTCTCATTCTGATTGAAGTGGCATCGACTTTGTCTAGTTTCATACAGAAAGGTTACAAATTTCTGTACAGGTTCTGGACTCTTGGAAACCATAACTAATGTTTCCTCAAGAAGATAAAAAGATCTAATAAACCCAAATTTAAATAAATGCTGAAAAATATCAGGGTTTATAGTCTTAGTTATAACAACTTGTTTGCCTCCAGGGAGACTGTTCTTAATGTATCCTTCTCCAGGTTGGATTCCTAAAGAAGATAGTTTCTCTTTTTGAACAAGTTCATATGTCTTCTCCCATTCATTTTTCCAGTAGTAGAATGTAGGGATAAATCTATATTGAAAGAGGTCAAACTTAATAGGTTCACCTAAATCAATATGATCAATGTTGACCTCTATAGTTTGTATGATCGGTTTCAAACTAAGGTCTTCCTTATTCTCTTTTCTTAAAAGGTTAAGAGAATTTTCTGAGAGCTTGTTTAATCTAGCAAACTCTTTCTCTGTTTTTCTTACTGGTAATGGGCTCTTAGTACCAGCATGAATATGACTAAACAACTCACTTAGGATCTGGGCTTGATCCTCGGTAGTGGGAAATTTAAGGGTTATTTTCCAACTTATAGGCTTGGGTTGGAATGAAGGTTCATCCTTTATTTTTGGCTCAATTATATGGGGCCTAAGGTTTAAAGGATTATTATTCTGGACTTTCCTTTTCTGGTTATAGAGTTGGTCCAAAATATCAAAATAAGGGGGTTTCCCAGTTAGACCGGATCTAAACTTCTCTTGTTGGCTATTTAGCTCTGGCTTTTTGTCCATAGCAGTGGGCTTAGGACTTTGGGTAAAATGGAAGTGAGGTCCATTAAGGTTTGGGCCTACTTGAGGCATTCCGGTTTTGAGACCGTTGTTGGGCTTTTGTCCCAATGAGACTAACCCTTTACCTTTCTTGTCCATATAAGGACTTTTGGGCTTACTAGCCTCTTTGGACGAATATGTCCTATCCTCCTCCTTAGTATTTAGGGCTACTGCCTATTTATAAGTGTTGGGAGGGAAATTAGATACCTTTGCCTCTAGAGCTTCTATTTCCTGATTCAGTTGAGTTTGAGCTATTTTAATCTCCAACTGAGTCAATTTCCTCTTCATCTCAAGGATGGAAAGTTCAGCACTGGTTTTGCTTGAAGTTGCCATGTATAACTCCTGAAATAAAATTATGTTAATCTTGTCCAAAAAGGACTAAAACTTTTATGCACATGTCATGCAGTGGTGCATTTTTCTATATCTAAACTTGCCATTTCTCTTGTTAGAGAATCAGCTATGAAGTTCTTAGCTCCAGCAATATGCTCTATAGACATATGAGAGCCTATAGATAGTATCTTCCACTTGTCCCTGCAAACTTTAGCAGAATAGTCATTAGTAGAAGTAATATTAGATTTTAAAAATCCTATAACTGCCTTATTATCTGTTTGAAGAATAAAATGTTCAGTTATTACGAACATCTTGAATTTCTTTAAGCTTTTTCTTATAGCTCTAAGTTCCTTATCAAAAGTTGACCATTTAAGTTCAGACTCTGATCATACACCATTAGCATACCTGGCAATTTTAAAGTTATGATCATAACTTCCTTCTTCGTTCTTGGATTGAAACTGAAGTGATGCTCCCCAAGCTTTGTCACTTGCATCAGTAGTAACAAAAAGCTTGTCTCCTTTCTTTGGGAGAGTCAACTTGGGTATGTTTTTACACATATCTTTGATTTTCTGAACTGTTTCAGAATCTTTTGGAGTCCAACTCCATTCACCTTTGTTGTACTTCTTCCCGAGCTTTCTTTGTAGAGGTTCTTTAAGAATAGCTATATTTAGAAGATAACTACTAGTTGCATAACAAAGGCATCCTAAGAATCTTGTAAGATCCTTCCTATCTTTAATGTAATTGGGGAAATTATCAATGTTCTCTAAAACATGTGGCTGAAGGGTAATTTCAGAATTTGAAATTGTTATCCCTAGAAATTCTATACTGGTCTTATTTAGTTATACTTTCTTCTTAGAAATAATTATTCCATTATCTCTAAGTTCTTGGGCAATTTGCCTTAGATGCTCTAAGTGTTCGTCCTGTGTTTGGCTAAAGATGAGAATATCATCTATATACACAGAACATAAATGGTTATATTTTCCTAGAACAAGATCCATTTTTTCCTGGAAAATACTTGGGGCTGTCTTGAGTCCCATTGGCATAACCTTCCATTCATAGCTTCCTAAAGGGCTACTGAATGTTGTATATGGTATGCTTGATTCTTCCATTTTTACTTGGTAGAATCCACTTTTACAGTCTATTTTAGAATAATACTTGTTATTTCTTAATTTAAGAAATAACTCATCCTTATTTGGAATTCTATATGCATTTCCTTGGATACAGTTATTTAATTGAATGTAGTTAATAACCATCCTTGCTTTACCTCGTTTAATCTCGGAGTGATTCCGGACCATAAAGGCTGGAAATGACCATGGGGATTTGCTAGACCTGATTAGATCTAACTGAAGCAATTCCTTGATATGAAGTTCAAAATCTTCAATATCTTCTGGTGTTGTTGAGATAGGTTTAATTCTAATAGGTATCTTCAAGCCTTTTGTTCTTAAATCCTGAGGATCTAATAACTTCATTTCACACTTAGGGTGATCATCCTTCCATAAAGCTAAAGGATTCTCACTATAGTTATCCTTGAGCAAAGCTTCAATCTCAACAAGTGTAGGAATCTTGCTGTAGAGTTTGGGTTGTTCAATATACATAACACCATGCTTACCGGAGGAACTCAGATAGGGGTGACAACTGGAAGCAGATGTAGTGTAGGTACAGGAAAGAGGAATATGATTCAAATCAGAAGTAAGAATCATGTTGCTAAGCACTGTACAAGGGCTAAACTGAAGCCAAAAGATATTACCGATGATAATATCATAGCTCATAAGATTATGTTGCCAAAACTCAGCATGATAAATCTTATTTCCAAGCTTAAATTGGACTTCGGGGGCATAAAGAGACGTTTGACTTACTGCAGAATTTGCATAAGTTAGTGTCTTCTTTGGGCCTTGGATCCAGTATTCTGGAGGAAAAATATGCTCTTTGGCTAATAAAAGCGTACATCCTGTATCATATAGACAATCTATATTATACGGAGGATATCCATTGAACATAAGACTAATTGTACAATAACGAGTAGCTATTTGGACATTTTGGCAAATGTTTTCACTACATTCACCTGTTTCGATGCATGGATCAAGATTATTTATCTTTTCCATACTAGAAATACTTTCATCAGAAGAATCTTCATTCTCTGAACTATGATCATCAATATTCTGAGATAAACTACTACTGTTATAGTTAGTGGTATATCCAGATTTTATATCATCCTGCTCATAGTTATGAATTGGCCAGCTAATCTGGTTTTCTATAGGATAAGGAAGAACCTGTATCCTACTCTTCTGTTTCTCCTGTAGAGTCTTTAATAACTTCTCAGCATGATCAATTCTTTGCCTTAGGTCTTCAATGATAGATTCATCTTCTTTATTGATAGCTTGCACGACTTCATCAGTCTTGATCTCGGGGCGAGCTATAACCTTAAAATGTGACATTTCTCTAGCTTTATTTTGAAGCTCTTGATCTGTCTTTCCTTTGAATTGAGAAAATCCAAAAGGGGTTTGTCTGCACCATTTTAATTCTTCATTATATTTAAGAACTCTGGTGTCAAACTCTTCGGGGTCATCTATGAATCTAATCAGACTCATTCTTTTGACTATCATCTGAATATTCCTTTTCAGATTCTGATTCGGAGGTTATTAATTCATAGATACTCTCCTCTTCTGAGTGTTCAAACTCATCATAGCAAATGTAATTAATCTCCTCTAGAGATTTTACTTTGTCTGTTATTCTCTTCTTCTTATGACATTCATTTGCATAATGGCATTTCTCATTACATGCATAACAAGTGCAATCCTTCTTAGGTTTCCTCTTATACTCTTGTTTCTTCGCTTTGAAGAATCTAGGTTTTGTAAAAGATTTCTCCTTTGTCCATTTTCGGAATTTAGGTCTAAACCTTCTCCTAAAACTTCTTTATGTCTTCTCTTATAGTAAGACATATTCTTGTTGCATCCAAAAACTTAATTTTGGAATCTCAACATTTCTACAGAGTGCTTGTGTACTCTCTTTTACCTGTTGCCTCATTCGTTTTTCTAGGCAATATTGGGCAAGTTTCTCTTTAACGAAAGCCATTCTTATACCAATGCTATCTCCATTGGCTTCGTTAAATTCAGCTAACATTTTGTCATTCTAGGGATCTGGTAATTTAACAAAATAAAGCCTAAGTAACTCCTTGTTTTCTATATTTGAATAAATATAGAAAAGCCTTGAGAATGCACTATTGTACTCATCTAATTCAGACATTTTGCACATCTCTATCTTCTGTAGCATTTTCCAAGCTTTTTCTTTTTGCTTGTTCTCTACATCCTGGGTATTAGTTATCCCACATATCTCTTTTCTAAGGGTTTCTCCTATGAGGGGTCATTTACCTCCCTGAGATATGAACTTTACTTTTAAATCTTGGTAACGAGATGTTTTCTTAAAACCTTCCCAAACCTTTCTAGCTAATCCCATTAAACTATTTTCCTGATAGTTTAACTTCTGCTCTACGCTCCATTCATCAAAATGAATGCCTATAGCCGTATCCATGGCTGCTTCCCAATTGGAAATTTCAGTTTCGGCAGTCATTAGATTGTTACAATAAAGGGTTACACCTTTATCATTTATGGGATTTGTCTTAATTGGATCTTGTCTGATTTCTCTATCAATTTCACCTAAAATGGGTTCTTCATTTTTTACCATTCTAGATTTCCATAATTTCTCATTTCTAGCTGTCCCTTGTGATTGTGGTCTATTAAATCTTCTTCTAGACTCACTGGGTAGCTCTCTTTTAGCATATGTATCACGTGTTCCTGGGGGATTCTTTCCAAACATCGTGGTTGCATTTGCTTCCTCAATATTCTGTATACTCTCAACATTATACTGATAATGAAGAGGATATGCAAGAATATTTGTCACAAGGCTTAATTGTCTTATGATCTGCTGATCAATTATTTCAGCATTATCCCATTCTTTCTCGAGTCTAGACTTAAGTTGTCTTAGATCGATATTAGAAGGGAGACTTTCATTCTCAAGTAATGTTCTATAATTCATTCTGAATCATCTTCATTAAGTTGAGATGGTGCTACATCATCCTTCCATTTTATTAAAGGTTTGATGCTTGACTGGGGTTCCTTTAACCTTATAGCAACACTGTTTCTACCTTTGAGTATGTACTCAGGTTCTACTGATTGCTTAACTTCTAATTGAGACTCATCTTTCCCAAAGTTAAACTCAAGATCATACCTTAGCTTTTCTACTGGTATTGGCTGGGGTATGAGTGTTCCATCAATCTGACTTGATTTGACAATAACAGTTTCTCCACGAAGTCTGTTATTGGCATTAATCTTTTTATCTCTTGCTCTATAGGGGAAAGGTGTTTCTACCCAACTATAGTACATCTTAAGGGAGATAGATAGAGCTCTAGATCGCTCTTTCTGATTTATATTTGTTTTAGCATCAATAACAATGAGATCTATTAAATTCTCATCTGCTGCTGAAGCTGTAATATCACAGAAAATCTATGTATACACACTTCCTGTACACAGATTAGTTGACCATAATCCTATGATCTGCTGCTTAGGATCTAGTTGTCTTAAATCTCTAACTGATAGAGAAAAAGGAATATCTAGTCCTGTATTTCCTAGCCATTTTTCCATTATCTGTATGGCTGCTATGTTGTAATATCCTTCATCTTGCGTTACATCTTCCTTTTGTATGGCATGGATTCTAATTACACTATCAACTGCATAATCTCTGCTAGTGGTCTTATAGAATCTAAGGATTTTCTTTTCTTTAAGTTTTTTGGACTCATAGAGAATACTTTCAGGTAGGTGAGGCATAGCATAATTGCTAACATCATCTACTTCCTGAACTGTGATCTTATCATAAACTTGATAAGCTGGTTTCTTGACTTATTTCATAGAAATATTACCTTTCATCTTGTCAATCCACTTATTCATTTTGGTGTATATAACCAAGAAATGTCTGTTTTGTAATTCCGAATTGTTCCAAATTCTGGATTACTTGATTTTCCTGAAATCTTTAAATCTCCTAATCTCTTAGTAAGATTCTCAATTTTTTCTTGGAAATTCTCTTTGTCTTTTTCAAAGACTTCCTTGATTCCTTGAATCTGACTAAATAGATCTTCCATCTTATTAGATCTATTATTGAAATCATCTCTTAATTCTTGAATTTTCTTTTTACTATTTTCCTGATTCATAATTATTTCAATTAAGAGTCTCTGATTTGTTCTAATAATCTTGTCAAGATAACTAAAATTTTCAGTTAATGATGACTCCTCAGGGTTTTGTTTTGGGTCAACTAAGGATACTTTCTCTGGAAAATCCCTAAGTTTAAACTCAATTGATCTTTCATAAAACTTCTCCATTTTATGAAACTCTTTTCTTGATAACTTCAAGAATAGCTTCTACCCTTCCTAGTAACTGGGTACTAGATTCGACTAAGGGTATTATCCTATTATTAAGATGTAATATATGCTTATCGATATTCATCTCAATAGGCCTGGTCTTGTATGGATCATACTTCTTATCATCAATGAAGCATTTTATTTGTCCACACATTTTTCTAATTTCAGAACTCATCTCTTTGTTCTGATCATAGACCGATTCCTCAATTATCTTTCCTATCTTATCAATAGAAATGTTAATGAGGCATTTAGATAGACTTTCGAGAATCTCTGTATTCTCGAGTTGCCTTCTTTCTAAATCCTTAATTTTTTCAAGGATTTTCTTTATAGACTTATGATTATTCTGCTCCTCAGAATTCATTCAATTTAGTAAAAATGAATTTCATCATCGTCTGAATCTAAATTTGATCTTTGTAAAGAATAAATATTTGAGTATAACTCAGCATATTTAGCCTTTAACGTTTTAAGATCGTTCTCTTTATTTATTGCTTGAAAGAGTTCATTTTTGAATTCTTTCATAGAAGTCTCTGCTTCTTTTGGAACTTCAGTTCCTGAAGCTTCCTCTATAGGAATATGATTCAATCTTGTTGAACCATTGGTAATATAACCTTTGTTATATAACCATCCTAACGCTTCATCAATCTTTGCTTGAGAGCTGATTGATAATTCATGATTATAGGGTCTGAATCTAAGTATATTCTTAGTTCTACATCCTATACCAAGTTTGTTCCAAAACTTCTTGGCTTCATTAGTTTCTAAAAGATGTGATGGTCTATCAACATTGAAATCACATACATCATGAGCAAATAATTTTGCTTCTCTTATGTTAAATTCAGAATAAGTAATTACTACTTCCTCAATTTCTAACATTTTTATAATTTCTGTAAAATTAAAGATATTATCTCTATTATCCATGAAGTGGTCTGAGCAGAGCGAGACTTAATGGCCTGTCATGCACCGTAACACTCTTCATTACTAATAGGTTTTTATTCAAAATAGTTTTAGCTACTTTCGTAATTAAACGAGTTTGAATTAAATTCTTATAAATACTGTAAAAGTACTTACTTGCTTGAACCAAAATGGTTCGTTGTCCGTTGGCTCTGATACCAACTCGGAAATAAGATTTATCATGCTGAGTTTTGGCAACATAATCTTATGAGCTATGATATTATCATCGGTAATATCTTTTGGCTTCATTTTAGCCCTTGTACGGTGCTTAGCAACATGATTCTTACTTCTTATTTGAATCATATTCCTCTTTCCTGTACCTACACTACATCTGCTTCCAGTTGTCACCCCTATCTGAGTTCCTCCGGTAAGCATGGTGTTATGTATATTGAACAACCCAAACTCTACAACAAGATTCCTACACTTGTTGAGATTGAAGCTTTGCTCAAGGATAACTATAGTGAGAATCCTTTAGCTTTATGGAAGGATGATCACCCTAAGTGTGAAATAAAGTTATTAGATCCTCAGGATTTAAGAACAAAAGGGTTGAAGATACCTATTAGAATTAAACCTATCTCAGCAACACCAGAAGATATTGAAGATTTTGAACTTCATATCAAGGAATTGCTTCAGTTAGATCTAATCAGGTCTAGCAAATCCCCATGGTCATTTCCAGCCTTTATGGTCCGGAATCACTCCGAGATTAAACGAGGTAAAGCAAGGATGGTTATTAACTACATTCAGTTAAATAACTGTATCCAAGGAAATGCATATAGAATTCCAAATAAGGATGAGTTATTTCTTAAATTATGAAATAACAAGTATTATTCTAAAATAGACTGTAAAAGTGGATTCTACCAAGTAAAAATGGAAGAATCAAGCATACCATATACAGCATTCAGTAGCCCTTTAGGAAGCTATGAATGGAAGGTTATGCCAATGGGACTCAAGACAGCCCCAAGTATTTTCCAGGAAAAAATGGATCTTGTTCTAGGAAAATATAACCATTTATGTTCTGTGTATATAGATGATATTCTCATCTTTAGCCAAACACAGGACGAACACTTAGAGCATCTAAGGCAAATTGCCCAAGAACTTAGAGATAATGGAATAATTATTTCTAAGAAGAAAGTATAACTAAATAAGACCAGTATAGAATTTCTAGGGATAACAATTTCAAATTCTGAAATTACCCTTCAGTCACATGTTTTAGAGAACATTGATAATTTTGCTTGAACCAAAATGGTTCGTTGTCCGTTGGCTTTATTTAGAAGCTCTTGATCTGTCTTTCCTTTGAATTGAGAAAATCCAAAAAGGGTTTGTCTGCACCATTTTAATTCTTCATTATATTTAAGAACTCTGGTGTCAAACTCTTCGGGGTCATCTATGAATCTAATCAGACTCATTCTTTTGACTATCATCTGAATATTCCTTTTCAGATTCTGATTCGGAGGTTATTAATTCATAGATACTCTCCTCTTCCGAGTGTTCAAACTCATCATAGCAAATGTAATTAATCTCCTCTAGAGATTTTACTTTGTCTGTTATTCTCTTCTTCTTAGGACATTCATTTGCATAATGGCCTTTCTCATTACATGCATAACAAGTGCAATCCTTCTTAGGTTTCCTCTTATACTCTTGTTTATTCGCTTTGAAGAATCTAGGTTTTGTAAAGGATTTCTCCTTTGTCCATTTTCGGAATTTAGGTCTAAACCTTCTCCTAAAACTTCTTTTATGTCTTCTCTTATAGTAAGACATATTCTTGTTGCATCCAAAAACTTAATTTTGGAATCTCAACATTTCTACAGAGTGCTTGTGTACTCTCTTTTACCTGTTGCCTCATTCGTTTTTCTAGGCAATACTGGGCAAGTTTCTCTTTAACGAAAGTCATTCTTAAACCAATGTTATCTCCATTGGCTTCGTTAAATTCAGCTAACTCCTTGTTTAACAAAATAAAACCTAAGTAACTCCTTGTTTTCTATATTTGAATAAATATAGAAAAGCCTTAAGAATGCACTATTGTACTCATCTAATTCAGACATTTTGCACATCTCTATCTTCTGTAGCATTTTCCAAGCTTTTTCTTTTTGCTTGTTCTCTACATCCTGGGTATTAGTTATCCCACATATCTCTTTTCTAAAGGTTGCTCCTATGAGGGGTCCTTTACCTCCCTGAGATATGAACTTTACTTTTAAATCTTGGTAACGGGATGTTTTCTTAAAACCTTCCCAAACCTTTCTAGCTAATCCCATTAAACTATTTTCCTGGTAGTTTAACTTCTGCTCTACGCTACATTCATCAAAATGAATGCCTATAGCCGTATCCATGGCTGCTTCAGGAAATAGAAGCTCTAGAGGCAAAGGTATCTAATTTCCCTCCCAACACTTACAAAGAGGCAGTAGCCCTAAATACTAAGGAGGAGGATATGACATATTCGTCCAAAGAGGCTAGTAAGCCCAAAAGTCCTTATATGGACAAGAAAGGTAAAGGGTTAGTCTCATTAGGACAAAAGCCCAACAACGGTCTCAAAACCGGAATGCCTCAAGTAGGCCCAAACCTTAATGGACCTCACTTCCATTTTACCCAAAATCCTAAGCCCACTGCTATGGACAAAAAGCCAGAGCTAAATAGCCAACAAGAGAAGTTTAGATCCGGTCTAACTGGGAAACCCCCTTATTTTGATATTTTGGACCAACTCTATAACCAGAAAAGGAAAGTCCAAAATAATAATCCTTTAAACCTTAGGCCCCATATAATTGAGCCAAAAATAAAGGATGAACCTTCATTCCAACCCAAGCCTATAAGTTGGAAAAAAAACCCTTAAATTTCCCACTACCGAGGATCAAGCCCAGATCCTAAGTGAGTTGTTTAGTCATATTCATGCTCGTACTAAGAGCCCATTACCAGTAAGAAAAACAAAGAAAGAGTTTGCTAGATTAAACAAGCTCTTAAAAAATTCTCTTAACCTTTTAAGAAAAGAGAATAAGGAAGACCTTAGTTTGAAACCGATCATACAAACTATAGAGGTCAACATTGATCATATTGATTTAGGTGAACCTATTAAGTTTGACCTCTTTCAATATAGATTTATCCCTACATTCTACTATTGGAAAAATGAATGGGAGAAGACATATGAACTTGTTCAAGAAGAGAAACTATCTTCTTTAGGAATCCAACCTGGAGAAGGATACATTAAGAACAGTCTCCCTGGAGGCAAACAAGTTGTTATAACTAAGACTATAAACCCTGATATTTTTCAGCATTTATTTAAATTTAGGTTTATTAGATCTTTTTATCTTCTTGAGGAAACATTAGTTATGGTTTCCAAGAGTCCAGAACCTGTACAGAAATTTGTAACCTTTCTGTATGAAACTAGACAAAGTCGATGCCACTTCAATCAGAATGAGAAGTTTGGAGTTCGAGTGTACTCTGCTCCACCATTGTTCTACCAGATGTATTGGAAGACGTTAAACCAGTACAAGGAACAGCCTGCAGTCATCTATCCAGATATGCATATCCTGGAAGAAAGACAAGATCTTCTTAGGATGTCTTTGTTATGCAACTAGTAGTTATCTTCCAAATATAGCTATTCTTAAAGAACCTCTACAAAGAAAGCTCCGGAAGAAGTACAACAAAGGTGAATGGAGTTGGACTCCAGAAGATTCTGAAACAGTTCAGAAAATCAATGTTAATCTTTTCCAAAAAAGACTAAAACTTTTATGCACATGTCATGCAGTGGTGCATTTTTCTATATCTAAACTTGTCATTTCTCTTGTTAGAGAATCAGCTATGAAGTTCTTAGCTCCAGCAATATGCTCTATAGACATATGAGAGCCTATAGATAGTATCTTCCACTTGTCCCTCCAAACTTTAGCAGAATAGTCATTAGTAGAAGTAGTATTAGATTTTAAAAATCCTATAACTGCCTTATTATTTGTTTGAAGAATAAAAGGTTCAGTTATTACGAACATCTTGAATTTCTTTAAGCTTTTTCTTATAGCTCTAAGTTCCTTATCAAAAGTTGACCATTTAAGTTCAGACTCTGACCATACACCATTAGCGTACCTGGCAATTTTAAAGTTATGATCATAACTTCCTTCTTCGTTCCTAAAATGTGACATTTTAAGGTTATAGCTCGCCCCGAGATCAAGACTGATGAAGTCGTGCAAGCTATCAATAAAGAAGATGAATCTATCATTGAAGACCTAAGGCAAAGAATTGATCATGCTGAGAAGTTATTAAAGACTCTACAGCAGAAACAGAAGAGTAGGATACAGGTTCTTCCTTATCCTATAGAAAACCAGATTAGCTGGCCAATTCATAACTATGAGCAGGATGATATAAAATCTGGATATACCACTAACTATAACAGTAGTAGTTTATCTCAGAATATTGATGATCATAGTTCAGAGAATGAAGATTCTTCTGATGAAAGTCTTTCTAGTATGGAAAAGATAAATAATCTTGATCCATGCATCGAAACAGGTGAATGTAGTGAAAACATTTGCCAAAATGTCCAAATAGCTACTCGTTATTGTACAATTAGTCTTATGTTCAATGGATATCCTCCGTATAATATAGATTGTCTATATGATATAGGATGTACGTTTTTATTAGCCAAAGAGCATATTTTTCCTCCAGAATACTGGATCCAAAGCCCAAAGAAGACACTAACTTATGCAAATTCTGCAGTAAGTCAAACGTCTCTTTATGCCCCCGAAGTCCAATTTAAGCTTATACATATATATATATAACATAACAACCTTGGAGCATAAAAGCATGATATATACATATATTTCAAAAGATATAAATTTTGAAATATATATAATTCAAAACAAATATATAAAATTCGATTTTTTTTATAAAATTAGAAAAACTATATAAAATTTGGAATATATATATATATAATTCGAAACAAATATATAAAATTCAAAAAAAAAAATTAAATTCATAAATAATATATTAAATTTTGAAAAAATATATAAATTTTGAAAAACATATATAAATTTACCCCAAAAAAAATAGAAAGGAAAGAAAAATAAAATGATGATGCTAGTATCCAAGAAGAGACAAGCAACCAGCCCATCATCTTACTCTATCCCACTTCTTCTTGTACAACTTTCGCACATTTACCACTTTTTCCTTTAATTTTTTGTCCATTTAAAACAATACAATAAAAAATAAAAATTTAACTACACAACATAACATGGGTTCCTATTCACCCTCACGTGCCTGGTCCAAAACATATACTTTGTCACATGCCACTCACATGGTGACATAAAAAAAATAAAATTCATTTTTTGAAATATTTATATTTTTTCAAATTTATATATATTTTCTGAATTTTATATTTTTTTTTCAAATTTTATATTTTTTTTTTGAATTTTATATAATTTTTTTAAAATTTATATATTTTTTTGAAATTTAATATATATTTTTTGAATTTTATATATATTTTATAAATTTAATATATTATTTATGAATTTTATATATTTTTTTAGAGTTTTCTATATTTTTTTAGAGTTTTCTATATTTTTTTCGAATTATATATATATATATATATATATATATATATATATATTTGAATTTATATATTTTTTTCGAATTTTATATAGTTTTTCTAATTTTATATATATTTTTCCAAATTTTATATATTTGTTTTGAATTTTATATTTTGTTTTTAAAATTTAATATATTATTTATGAATTATATATATATATATTTCAAAATTTATATATTTGTTTCGAATTATATATATAATATTTTTTTATAGATGGGGAAAGTGTAATTATCCAAACAAAAGGGGGGAAAGTGTAATATGTCCAAACAAGAGGGGTGAAATTGTAATTTATGTGATGGACATTTATGTTATTTTGACATGAAAATTGGCTGGAGGAAGGTATTTGATTAAAATCTGAAATGTCAGGGGGTTTGACGAACGACATGTGGTTTGGTGATTAAATCCTGAAATCTCAAAGAATTTGGTGTAAATTACTCATATATTTATGTTAAATATATATATATATATATATATCAAAAGATGTATAGATATTTATTAGGTAACTTTCATCGAAGCCAAGAAAGTGTTTCATCGCAAATATGTCGCGAAATAACTTGGAGACGCTTATTTTCGATGTTATAAGATGCAATGCAAGGAGGCTCAATGCATCTCAAGTACACTATATCCAAATTAAATGGATGGAACGCTAACGACATAAAATCAACATCTGACAAAGAGCCCATCAGATAATCATCGTCCGTTCAAATGTCACCTCGTCTCACTTGATGCTCCAAACACCATTCCGCTTTAGCATACCGTGCCTCCCTCGAGACGAAATACCTTAATTGCCTTGGCACACCTCGCACAGACTATAACATCCATCATATTTGTGCACATTGTTAGTGTTAATGTCCACGGGTAAATTCATCAGACTGCAATGATAAGAACAAGGGTCAAAGGTCACCTTTCGATTTTCGTAGGTAAGCCAATGCATTCTACCATTAAAGATCAAGGGTGTAGCAGGCATGCCATGCTTAAATAATTGAACATGCGAAGGCAATGTTGTGTCTTACGACTCTGAAAAGTCTCAAACCAAACACACACAAACACATAGAGACACAGATATATACGTGGTTCCCCAAAAATGGGTACGTCCACGAATGGTAGCTCAATATATTCCAGGGATAATTCTCTCAACCCTTTCATTGCCCATTCAAAAATTGAGCTCTCTACATCTTTAGCTCCCCTTACCATATACAACATGTATATGTCTTTATATATAGGCTTTGAGTAAGAGTAAACCAAAATGTTCACTCCTATGAGGTACCAGTAAAGGTTATCAATTTGATCACTTCACAGTTGGTGACAGACTTTGTTGACAAAAGCTTCACACGGTTTTCCAGATTTCTTTGAATGTTTTAGGTGCATGCATGTAGGAGAGGTGGCTTCAACCACCTGAAAGAACCTTCTTCAAATCTTTGAGTCACCATTATTCACAAATCTCCAGCGTGACGAAAAGAGTCCACTGATTGAAGGTACCCCAATGCGCCCTTAGGCGCTCTGTTCCCCGAGAGATATTGTTTATGTCGGAAACACCTTGGCATAAACCCATCTGTAGCTAACCCTTTGGAAATAGGACTAACTTCCAAGTCTGATTCTGGTGAAATGACTTCATCTCGTCATTCACTGCATCCTTCCACTTCGTACCATCAGTACCCTGTACTACTTCTTAGTCCGTGTACGTGACATCATCGTATGTCGCTGGAAGGGCATAAGCTATCATGTCTCTCTTCTGGATCTGTTAGTGTCAATAGCTTATGGCTACTGATTGATCATTGGTTTTGGAGATGGATCATCCACCTCAACTGAGTCATCTTGTTGCTGAGTCACCGATGCTGGAGTTCTCTTATTGGAGACCTCTTCTGGTTAGTCTGATTACTCACTGGTCACACGGTACTAGAGATGGGACCATGGATCATCCACCTCAACTGAGTTCTCTTACTAGCGATCTTTTCTGGTCAGTTTGTTACTGACTGATTACCAATACTGGAGATGGAACTCTATCCACCTCAACCTGAGCTACTGACAGATTTCCCAGTACTCGCTTCTCGGTACTGGAGATGAAACACTTCTTCATCTCAACCTCAGCTGTTGACTCATTTCCCGGTACACGTTTCCCAGTACTAGAGATGGAACACTTCTTCATCTCAACCTTAGCTGCTGACACATTTCCCGGTACTCGTTTCCCAGTACTAGTGATGGAACACTTCTTCACCTCCTCTCAGCTGGTGACTGGACTACCGGTGCTTGAGATGGAATTTCTCTTCACCTCCACCTCAGCTGCTGTAAGTGTGGAAAACATCTTAGCCCACCAGAGCCTTCCCAGGTCAAGCCCATCAGGCTACTGACCTAATAAAATTCCTGTAAGCCCAATAATTAGGCCCATTGTATTTGTGTATATCCTTAGTGAACGAAAAGTTGTCTCAATGGGCTTCAAGCCCATTAAGAAAATATATAAAAAGGAAAATTAAATTTTTAATAAAGCATTCTCTTGTGTGGTGCAAATTTGAGCATCTACACATTGGCGACGTCTATGGGAAAGAGACGACGAGGAGTTCCCGACTTTTCAAATTTGCCCTTCGGGATCTGAAAAAATGCCTCATTCTTCCCATCTTAAAAAGCTGAGTCTGTTTGTCAAACAGAAAATCAACCCACTGCAGAGATGCCAATCACTCGTTCGCAGGAAGATGTTTAACCCACTGCAGATAATCGTGCGGAGGGTTCCATGGAACAAATTCTTCAACGCTTGGTAGTTGCTGAGGAACGTAGCATGGCCTTGGAAAGGCAGAATGCGGAGCTCATGGCGAGGTTGACTCCACAACCTGTTGTCCCACCGGTAGTTGCAGATGACCCTTCGGTGGCGGCAGTCGACCATTCTCTAAACTAGCTGGGCAGCGACAGACCTGAGGAGCATGCCGAGTCTTCTCAGCGCTCAGAAAAGGCTCCAGCAGCCGACGAGTCCATAACCCCCCCCCCCCCGAAACTTCAAGCGATGATGGATGAATTCCAAAGGAAATTTCTCGGGGACTTGAGGTCCCGATCTACTGATGACATGGCCATCCAGGCATCCACTGAATTGATACAGTCACCCTTCGTTCATGAAATAACCCAAGAGCCTTTCCCAAAGAAGTTCGTTATGCCCCAGTTCACCCCTTACGATGGCACGAGGGACCCCGAGGAACACATATACCAGATCCACCAGAAGATGACCATGTACGCTGAGAAAGAGTCCTTGCTTTGCAAAGTATTCTCCACAAGCCTTGCTGATGCCGCTCTATTGTGGTTTAGGAAACAGCCACCCCGATCCATTGGCAGCTGGCAGCAGTTGACCAAGCTCTTCATTGCCCAGTATTATGGAAACAAGAGACAGAAGAAGACCATATCCTGCCTCTTCACCATGATCCAGGAGAAAGGGGAGTCATTGAAAAGTTTTCTATCCCGATTCAACATCGAATCCTCGTCTGTGGATAATTGTGACCAGCACTCTGCGGTTGAGGCATTCAGGATGGCCCTCATTCCAGGAACCAAGTTCCATCAGTCTTTGGTGAAGCGCCCTCCATCGGGCATTGGGGAGCTAAACTCCAGGGCCCGGGGGTACTTAAGAATTGAAGAAGAAGAGACTGTCAGACAAAGGAGGTCAGCCTTTGTCGGTCTTGAGATTCAGTCCAAAGATCGATTGACCGATCGAAAGTGAGCAACTCTACCGGGCTCCTCTGCCCCACCGGGATCGTCAGTCCCGAAACCGTTCAAACGCCCCAGGTTCGAGGAAAGGTTGACACCCCTGAAGTTTAGCCTTGCAAAACTCTACCAAGAGAACAAAGCCAAAGGAATCTTCCAGCAACCCCCGACCATGAGACAGCCACTCGACCAGAGAGACAAGTCAAAACATTGTGCTTTCCACGGTGATTTTGGGCACATCATGAATGAATGCCGCAATCTAAGGCAACAGGTGGAGACGTTACTGCTTCGCGGGGAACTCCAGGATTACGTCCAACGAGACAGACCAAGGACCAATGATCAACGTGCTCTCAGTGCCCCTCGAAAACCCTCAGATGCACAGCCGGTCAGGGTCATTAATATGATTCATGGTGGCCCCCCATCCAAAACAACCGAAGGGTCACGTTGGAGCCATCTGCGGAGAGCTCACAAGATGAGAAGAGTCAACGAGATCAGTGACGTCCACCACAAAGCAGGGGAAACACATATCACCTTTTCGGTGTCGGACCTTTGGGGTATCCATACCCCGCATGAAGACCCTCTGGTCGTGACCTTAATGGTGGCCAACTGTCTTGTGAAAAGAGTCATGATCGATCCTGGGAGCAGTGCCAACATCATTACCCAATGGGCTTTTGAAATTGATCCATCTGAAGTTGTGGCATCCCGGTGCCCCATCGCAGGTTTTGACGGAAGGCAAATCGAGTTGATCGGAGAAGTTCAGCTACCGGTATCTGCCGCTCAGAGGACCCTAAACGAGACATTCATCGTGGTGGATGCCAAACCTTCGTACAATTTGCTCATGGGAAGGGGATGGATTCACCGAATGCAAGGTGTGCCTTCGACTCTTCACCAGATCATGAGATGTTTATGCCCCGACGGTACATGTACCATTGATGTCAAAGGTGACCAGGTGGCCGCCAAGGAATGTTATGCGGTCACCCTGAAAGAGATCCAGAAGGTGAAGGCCCCAGTGGCATCCCGCTCCAAGGAGCAAAGCTCAGGCTCCAAATAGCAATTAAATGAGGGGGACCCGGGCACCCCAATTATGGTTGAACCGTTACAGCCGATCTGTGTTGTGCCCGACAGCCCGGGAAAAGTTACCTTTGTAGGTACAAACCTCACCGATCCCGAATTTAAGGAACTAACATAATTACTATAGGACAACTTTGATGTCTTCGCATAGGAGCATACGGACATGCCAGGGATCAACCCTAAAGTTTCGCAGCACTCATTGCGTGTTGACCCGAATGTCAGACCTATCAGGCAAAAGCAAAGGCGCATGGGGGCACATCGGAATCAAATTATAGCAGATGAGGTATCTTGATTGCTCCAGGCAAGCTTCATTAGAGAGGTCAGATATCCCGAATGGTTTGCCAACGTAGTGGTAGTGCAGAAGAAGAACGACAAATGGAAGGTTTGTGTTGACTTTACCGACCTGAACAAGGCATGCCCGAAGGACAGCTTTCCACTGCCAAAGATTGACCAGATGGTTGATGCTACCGCTGGATACGATCGTCTAACTTTTTTGGATGCTTATTGAGGTTACAACCAAATAAAAATGAACCCAATGGATGAGGAAAAAACCTCATTCATTACTGAAGCAGGTACATACTGCTTTAAAGTTATGCCTTTCGGACTGAAAAATGCAGGTGCCACTTTCCAGAGATTGGTCAACAGGATCTTTAAAGGTATGATGGGTACAGTAATTGAGGCCTACATCGATGACACTGTGGTCAAGAGTAGAAAGAAGAAGGACCATCTCACCCACCTGCGCCAAGTGTTTGCCACCCTCAGGTCACACGGCATGAAGCTTAATCCGGTGAAATGCTCTTTTTGTGTATCATCCAAGCAGTTCCTAAGGCACATCGTGGACTGGACCAGGATTCAGGCCAGCCCGACACAAGTCAAGGCCCTGATAGAAATGAAGGAGCCCTGTACATATAAAGACGTTCAGGTCTTGACGGGAAGAGTGGTTGCACTTAGCAGATTCATTTCACGACTCACTGATCGATGCCGACCATTCTTTCAGGCAATAAAGGCGAAGAAGGGAGAAATCTGGGGTCCAAAGCAATCGGAGGCCATGGCGAGGTTAAAAGAGTACTTGACCATGCCCTCGATCCTGTCCACACCAACTCCCGATGAAATCTTATACCTGTATTTAGCAGTATCCTCTGCGTCAACCAGCGCCGCCCTCATCAGAGAGGACGAAAACCTTCAAATGCCAGTATTCTATACCAGCAAATCATTAGCTGAGGCAGAAACCAGATACAACAGGCAAGAGAAATTGGTTCTGTCACTAGTGAATGCCAAAAGAAGGCTAAGGCATTACTTTGAAGCCCACCCGATCGTCGTCCCAACAGTAACACCCCTGCGGGTTATTATGTCAAAGCCTGACCTCTCAGGGCTAATCTCTAAATGGGCCATCGAATTGGGCATATACGATCTGACATACATACCCCGGGTTTCCATCAAAGGACATGCAGTAACGGACTTTCTACTTGAAAGCAAAACTGAAGAGCCAGACCAGAAAAGTGAACCGAACACCTGGAATATTTTTGTGGATGGATCAGCTTGTTTTTCCGGGTCAGGGATTGGTTTGGAGATCTTGACACCTGATGGGACACGCCTTCATATGTCAGTACAACTACAGTTCCCAGCCACGAACAATGAGGCAGAGTATGAGGCCGTCGTATCCTGGTTAAGGATAGCCCGGAGCCTCCAGATTCAGACCTTAGCAGTACACAGTGATTCTCAGCTGGTTGTCCGTCAGATCAACAGAGAGTATGAAACGAAGGATCTGAAAATGGAGTCGTATCGGGCACTCGTTTTGAAAAAAATAGAAGGTTTTCAAAAAATAACCTTCACCCAAATCCCTAGGAACGAAAATTCTGAAGCTGACCACCTGGCCAATCAGGCGTCCTCAGCTGGAGATGACCTAACCCGGGTTGCACTGATGGATTTTATTCAGAGGCCCAGTATCCAGGAGGCCGAACAAGTAATGCTTATCCCATGGGAACCCAGTTGGATGGATCCCCTGATGGATTACCTGCGAAATGGAACTCTTCCCAAAAACAAAGTTGAAGCTTACAAGATCAGGAGGAATTCCGCCCGATACTCAATCATAAACGGGCAACTCTACCAAAAATCCTTTTCAGGTCCTTGCCTGAGATGTGTTACACCATCAGAATCTAGAGCAGTGATGCAGGAAATTCACAGTGGGGCTTGTGGAAACCACTCCGGCGGCAGATCCCTTGCCCATAAGATTCTATCTCAAGGGTACTTCTGGCCCTACCTGTCGCGGGATGCCGAGGAGTACGTCCGAAAGTGCAAGCCTTGTCAAATGCACGGGGATGCTATCCATCGGTCACCTGAGTTCTTGCATCCCACTATAGTACCACACCCATTTGCCCGATGAGGAATGGATATAATGGGACCCCTCCCGAAAGCAATCCGGTCGAATGCGTACGTCCTTCTGGCCACTGACTATTTCACCAAGTGGGTGGAAGCGGAAGCCTATCCCACCGTCAAAGGTACCCACGTCATCAAATTCATATGGACCAACATAATATGCAGATTCGGGTTACCAAGGACGATCATGATGGATAATGGAACAAATCTGGACAATAAGGGGGTTAGAGCATTCTTTGTCGAGCATGGTATAAACCAGAACATGTTGTCCGTCGGCTACCCGCAAGGGAACGGGCAGGCGGAAAGGACCAATCGAACTATATTCAACACCTTTGCCAAAAAGCTTGAAAAGGCCAAAAGGGCCTAGCTAGAGAAACTGCCCGAAGTTCTCTAGTCATACAGAACGACCCCCAGGCAACCCACTGGTGAAACCCCCTTTGCCATGGCGTACGGCGCTGAGGCTATGATTCCTACAGAAATCAGGGTTCCAACCCTCCAGAGTGAGGCCTGGGTTGAAGGACCAAATAACCAGCACTTGGCTCAGAATCTTGATCTTCTGGAGGAAAGAAGAGAGGCTGCCGGGATCAGGCTGGCCGCCTACCAACAGCACGTCCGAAACCATTTCAATCAAAGAGTCAAAAGAAGAGAGTTCCAGGTCGGGGATATGGTCCTTAGGCGAAAAATAGGGCTCGTAGGCAAGCTCAGGGAGCCTTGGGAGGGCCCGTATACCATTACCGAGGTCATTGGTCGTGGAGCATTCCGAGTCTAAAGGAATAGTGATGGCGGAATGGAACCAAACTCCCAGAACGCCTCTCGCCTGAAGAGGTACTACCCGAAGTGTTGCATTGTCTTTCGCATGGCCTGAAGCGCCCGAAGACACAACACAGATCCTAAAGAGATCAAAGTTCCAAAAACAAACTAAGTGTTGCATTGTCTTTCGCACGGCCTGAAGTGCCCGAAGACACAACACAATTCCTGAAGAGATCAAAGTTCCAAAAACAAACTAAGTGTTGCATTGTTTTTCGCATGGCCCGAAGCGCCCAAAGACACAACACAAATCCTGAAGAGATCAGAGTTCCAAAAACAAATCAAGTATTACATTGTCTACCGCATGGCCTAAAGTGCCGGAAGACAAACACTGATCCTGAATTTATCACAAAATTTGCAAAAATAAACTAAGTGGACAAAAACTATGATCCTTCATTCAAAATGGGCCCCAATGGCCAAGGCTTACAATATGTTTTATAAATGCAAAAATCCTAAGGGCCAACATCGATGCCCGACTCAGGGGGATTCACTAAAGCGACGGTCCCATCAGGAACGGGAGGATCAGAGGGGGCCGTGATGCTCATCCCTGGTAGAGGCTTGGTCAGGAACTCGCAGAAACGAACGTCATCTGGACCACCGACCGGATCGTCGTACGGAGAAGCGATGCCCAAACTCTCGTCTAGTTCCTCCACCGAGGCGAAAGTCATTTCTTCAACGGGTTTCTGCATGTCATTGTAGCATGACCTCCAACCGAACCCGATTCGGTACTGGGAAGTCTCACAGAAGCGCTTGTACATTTCGTTCTTGCCCCAATGGCACATCTCCACCACCGACCTTTCAGTTGCAAGGAGGTTCTCAATCTCTGCCCTCTCCTTTAGGAGCTTCGAATTGGAGGTCGTCAAGCTCTCATTCTCAGTTTTTAAGGACTCTGCTTCAACAAAAAAGGCCCGCCGGACTGCCTCAATTTCTTTAATCTGATCATGAGCGGCCCGAAGCTGCTGCTCTGTAGCGATAGCCCTCTGGGTCTGGATGTCCAACTTTTCATTGGATATGGACAGCTGGTTGGCGACCTTCATACGGGAGTCCTCCTTAAGCCTCAGAAGCTCATCGGACTTCTGGAGCAACTTGGTGTCTTCCTCCATCTTTGCATTATAGGCCTGGGTCAGGTAAAACATTTGCCAAAAGAACAAGTGTTAGCCTGATAAAGAAATAAATTAAACATTAAGTAAGATTGAGGAACCTGATGATTGAAGCAATACCTTCATTGCTATCTCTGGACCTGTCAGGGCCAATTCCTCTCGGTCAATCGTCCTCAGCCTCTTTCGGTCAATTGCTGTCCAGATTTGTGAACCCATTGCCCGAAGGAAAACATCATTGTCTATGGTTGCGTGACCTGCAACCAGAAAGTCACCGCCCGGGAGTATGATCTTCGGCGCCCATGAAACGGGCCGATCCACCTCAGTTGCAACCCCATTTTCATCCAGTACGATGGGAGACGACGGCGTGGTCATACGGGGCTTGACAGACCGTTCGGGAAGATTCTCCTCTGATCGAGGATGTCTTGTCCCCGTCAAGCTCGTCTCCCCTTCGACAAGCCGAAATTCAGGAGTAGGGACGTCCCCTGAAGGTCGAACCACCCCCTCTGATCTCGAGGAAGGAGTCTGACCGACTTGAACATTTCCCATCGGTGCAGGTGGAATTACCGAAGTATTCTCCACCGGCGGCAGAAGAATGGGCCCAGATGGTGAAGTTGGAACACTGTCTGACCCCAACCCGCTTTGATTCTCACCCGATGCTGGAATTACCGCTTGAGGGCCGATTGCCCGCCTGGTCTTCTTTTTTTACACCGCATGCGGGATTCTTAGCATCTCTGTTGACAGGGCCTGCAAATTAGAACCCGTCAGGAAACTATTACACATCCTCAAGGGCTGTCCCCAAATTTTTTATTTTAGCAGTTCAAAACGGGTTCTGATATAGTTTGAAGTTTTGAATTCATCAGGTGCCCCGATAAACTCAAGCACATGGAGGCCTAACTTATCATTACACTGATCGCAGTAGTATGACCCCCTATAGAATGGCTTGAAGGAAGGGAATAGGGGACGGTCAAACTCGCTAGGGACTTTGAACCTCGATAAGCTTTGGAGTCTCCAGTTCCCGCTTACCAAGATCATTCTCACCTTCCACCCTTTGTTAGACTTTTCGGTGCCATCACAAATCTTCCTCCCACTAAGAGGAAAAAGATTGTACCGGCCTCTGCAGTTCTTCTGAGCCTGTATTTTGTAACATAACAGAAGTTCCGCCAGTCCAAGGTCTAATCCCAGATCTCGGTTGATCATCAGGATCATAGCCAAGACCCTGAAGAAGTTAGCCCCCACCTGAAGCGGGGCTAGACCCAGGGCAGCTAAGGTATAAAGGAAAAAGGGTTGGATCGGGAATTTAAGGACCTGAAGGTGAAAGGCCGACAACAGGATCTGGTGGTCGAGAACCCCCTCACCCTTCCTGAAATCATACTCTTTAGGGTAGTTTTTAATAATTACCCCATCGGGTATTCCACATTTGACTCTCAACCTTTTTAATACCGTCTTCACCCTATTCATAGGAGGAAGGGGGTCGACGTAAAATTGATCTCCCGATCCCCCTGCAGCCGGGTCCCCGGCTGCTGCGATGTCCTGGTTAATCTCCGGAGGACTAGACACGACTGGCCTAATCACCTCCACTGAGGGTGAACTAAGGGAGGCATCCGGGTCTACAGAGGAAGGTAAACGGTCGTTACCCGACCGGGTATCATCACTATCAGACATTTTGAAAAGAAAGACGCGAAGATGAAAAGAAATAACTTACTCTAAGATGAATCCCGAAAGGATTTCAGACGCTTCCAGGGGAAATGAGATAGACTCTCACAATGATAAGTGAAAAGCTCAGGTGCAGAGAGTTTGCTGAAATTTGCAAGTTGTGAAGAGGGATGAATCTTCAACATGGACAACCGATATTTATAGGAGTTTCAAAGACACCTGAAAAGTTGTGCGCTCGGGAAGCGAAATGTCACCTTGCTTCACGTGCGCCTCATCGGCCTCCCTTCTCGCTAATCGAGGCCATCCGGACCACTGGTTTCAAATATTGCAATGATTACTCAGCCATCAAATTTATTGGATGAGCCACGTCACCCCGATAGGGCATTGTTTTCACCCTTCCTTCTCCCTTATGGGCCTGGTCGCCCTACATCCCATCATGAAGAAGTGGGCCTGTGTAAGTGTGGAAAACATCTTAGCCCACCAGAGCCTTCCCAGGTCAAGCCCATCAGGCTACTGACCCAATAAAATTCTGGTAAGCCCAATAATTAGGCCCATTGTATTTGTGTATATCCTTAGTGAACGAAAAGTTGTCTCAATGGGCTTCAAGCCCATTAAGAAAATGTATAAAAAGGAAAATCAAATTTTTAATAAAGCATTCTCTTGTGTGGTGCAAATTTTAGCATCTACATCTGCTAACTGGATACTGGTACTGGATATCTCTTACTGTAGACCTCTTTCTCAACTGAGCTACCTTGTTGTTGACTGGATACTGGTACTGGAGATCTCTTATTGGGGACTTCTTCCTCAACTGAGCTACCTTGTTGTTGACTGGATTACCGGTGTTGTAGATCTCTTACTAGAGACCTCTCCATCAACTGCTATCTCTAGCTGTTGACTCTTCCTGATTATCATTTCCACCTTCAGGATGATATTATAATTTAGTTTAAAATAATATATTATTAATGTTAATATCTTAAAATATATATGACCAATACCGGATTGGACCGTATTAACCAGATTATTGAAAATCAAAACCAGAATCGATCCGTAAAATACCGGATTCGGTGTTTTTCGAACCATGTCCAATCCAATACATAATGAAACTGATCCAATATGTCCTGACCGAATTGGACGGATTGGATTTTCGGATCCGTCGAATTTTTGAACACCCCTAATTTTTATGTGATTTGTCCAGGTGAAAGGCTTAAAAGGATAAAAAAAAAATTGCGAGATCAAAAAATTAGAAAAGTCCACAAATTCAAAATCCCATAAGAAGAAGAAAAGTATAATCCACAACATACCTGACAGATATATAGTTGGTGTTTATGTAGGCAAATTAAACCAACAAATGGTTTTTTATTGTTCAATTCGTTGTTCATACTGTTAGGAATTAATTCTATTTTTGCTTAAGAATTAATCTCGTCAAAGATCACATACACAAGAAAAATCAACAACTTTTTTTATTAAACAATAAAAACATTCAACAAGAAAATATCACTCACAAATCTATCACTTTTACTTTCTCTCTCTACTTCTCTAATCTCACAATTTTTCTCTTACTATCCACGATCCCAATACACTCTACCCAAGCATATAACAACTCACACTTTTTTATTCTCAAATTAAGAGAACTAAGAAAGAAATTTAACTAGAGTCAAAATACAATGCTTGAAGTGCTTTTGACTGAGATATATAGAAAAAAAAGCTTGAGCTCTTTATATAGGCTCTTGAACTCATCACCCTTTACTTTCTAAGCGATGTGGGACAATTTATCCTCTTTTATTTTTGCCAAAGCCTAACACTTTCTGCTTCAAACTTCTTTTCTCTAATTCTCTTCATCAATACTATCACCACTAATCATAACAACACTTAAATTTTGCCACATCCGAACAATCTCCACTTTGGCGAAATTTCTCCACCTTGATTTAATATTTTAAAATAGGTTTATACACCATTTTCGGAATTGCTCCACCTAACAGTGTATTTTCTAACAACTCATACAAATTACCAACCTTCTTTCCAATGAACATGATACATGGTCCTCTTTCTACTTTCAACAACCCATAACTTACTTTAAACCAGCAATCTTTTGACACCGTTGCACCCAAAGAAATCACGTTATTTCTAACACTTGGAACATTATACACATCTATCAAAGTTCTTACCAATCCATTTGTTATCTTGATATTAATTGTTCCGACTCCTACGACTTCACAAAAAGAATTATTTCGCATAAATTTTTTACCAACACATGGTTTGTAGGAGGTAAACCATTCTTTATGAGGACACACATGATGGGAACTGACATAATCAAGAATTCATTTATTTGTTTCATCATTTTTGCCAATGATTGATAGGGCTTCAAGCACATCATCATCTTCTTCTCTTTTCTTGGCAATTGTAGTGGTGTTGTACCCACTTTCTTTTCTTTTTGGACACTCCCGTATGCAATGTCCCTTTTCTCCGTAATAATGGCATGTTCGCTCCATAATTGACTTCTTGTTCCATGAAGTTCCACCTTGCCATCTGTCATATCCTTCTTGTCTTATTTAAAATCTTCTTCTATTCTCAACAATAAGAGCATGATCATCTCGGATACTTTTTTCATCTTCTCTATTTATTTTCTCACTAGAAAATAAAATACTTTTCACTTGCTCCAACGTGACAGTATCTCTCCCATAAAATAAAGTATTAAACAAATGCTTATGAGTTGAGTGAATTGATGTCAATAAAATAACTGTTTTATCCTCATCACTAACTTGTACACCAAGATTAGATAAATCACTGATAATTTTATTGAACTCATCAAGATGAGTATGCAGATCCATACCTTATTTCCTATGACAGGAATACAACTAAACCTGTCAAAGGATCGGATTCGGATCGGATCAGTTAAATTCAAATCCAATTTGTTAAGAAATCGGATTATCGGATTCGGATCATAATTAGATTATTGATAAGTCTATTGATAAGGATGACAAAAACTCCCGATCCGCGATCCGAATCCGATAATTCGACATATTTTCACTTAATTAATTCATATTTGAATTTCTTCATTATAGAATATCTGATCCGAATATCTAATTAAAAAAAATACAAAAATCAATAAATATTGAAACACTAAAATTATTCACACTTTTAATAATTGTATTTATGATCAATCATTATTAATAAATAATAAAATAATTAACAACTAACATTTATATACATGTACAGTATTAAATATATACACATATATAATATATATATATATATTTTTTATATCGCATCGGGTTATTATCGGATCAGATTGACATAAATCCAAATCCAATTTGTTAAGAAATCGGATTATCGGATTCGGATCCTAATCGGGTTATCGGATTTTATTTTCAATCCATATCCAGCTAATCGGATCGAATTCGGATCAAAATCCGATCCATTGACAGGTCTAAATACAGCTCTTGTTTTAAGATTAACCGATTCGTAATATTTTTTCCCATATAGAGATCTTCTGATTTCCTCCATAAATCTGCTGCAGATTTTTCGCCGACTACATCGTATACAACATCATCTGTCAGAGTCAACCGAATGGTACTCACTGCCTTCGAATTGATTCTGTTCCACTTTGTTGCATCCATATCTGCAGGCTTTTTGTTCAGCGCATCTTTTAAACCTTGTTGAACTAACAAATTTATACATCGTATGCAGACTGAAATTCTTTCTTCTATCAAATTTATCCACCGCAAATTTGACATCAGAAATTGTTGCCATAGCTCTGATACCACTTGTTATGAATTAATTCTCTTTTTGCTTTAAGAATTAATCCCGCCAAAGATCACACACACACAAGAAAAATCAACAACTTCTTTTATTAAACAATAAAGAAACTCAACAAGAAAATATCACTCACAAATCTATCACTTTTACTTTCTCTCTCTACTTCTCTAATCTCACAATTTTTCTCTTACTATCCACAATCCCAATACACACTCACACTCTAACCAAGCATATACCAACAATTTTTCTCTTACTATCCACAATCCAAATACACAATCACACTCTACCCAAGCATATACCAACTCACACCTTTCTATTCTCAAATTTAATTAAGAGAATCAAGAAAAACATTTAACTAGAGTCAAAATACAATGCTTGAAGTGTTTTTAACTGAGATACATAAAAACAAAGGCTTGAGCTCCTTATATAGGTTTTTGAACTCATCACCCTTTACTTCATAAGCGATATGGGACAATTTCTCCTCTTTTATTTTTGCGAAAGCCTAACACTTTATGCTCCAAACTTCTTTTCTCTAATTCTCTTCATCAATATTATCACCACTAATCATAATACCACTTAAATTTTGGCACATCCTAACACATACAAATGGAACCAATTAAAAAGTAATCTGCACAAGCCTTCTACAAAAATTTCAACCTCAATGGTTATCAACAGACTCTAAAGTAAACTATGCAAGACAAAAAAAAAAAAAAAAAAAAAAACCAAAGAAGCATTATACAATTTCAGCAGTCTTAATAGTCTTCAAATAGAAATAGGGTCTAGGAACTGCCTTTGGCCAAAAGAAGCCCCGATGGTACTGCCGGCCAGATTGGAATTTCAAATGCAATCACGGAGCGCCAAGAAAGCGATCTACTGCAAATATGGCGCGAAATAACTTGAAGACTCTTATTTTCGATACTGTAAGATGCAATGCAAGGAGGCTGAATGCATCTCAAGTATACTATGTCCAAATTAGATGGATGGAACGCTAACGGCATAAATTCAGCATCTAACAAAGAGCACATCAGATAATCATCGTCGGTCCAAATGTCACCACGTCTCACTTGATGCTCTAAACACCATTCCGCTTTATCATAGTCTTTTAGCACCCACATTTTGCAGAAATTTTCATTATAAGTAGTCATGCCTCCCTGGGGACGAGCTAGCTCGAAATACCTCAATTGGCCTTGGCACGCATCACACAGACTATAAGATCCTCCCTCTTCTTGTACATTGATAGTGTCGATGTCCTCGGGTAACTTCATCAGATGGCAATCGTCAGTACAAGGGTCATAGACCACCGTTTCGTCTGGGTAGTAGTTAAGCCAATGCATCTTACCATTAAAGATGAAGCAGGATGCAGTGGCGAGTACGCCATGCCTATTGTATTGATCAATGCGAATTAATTGAACAGGCCGCCGAGGCAAAAACAACTCTAACGACCTCCATCTACCAGTGTCGGACGAAAGTATAGTAAAAATGAATCCATGATTACCATTGTCGTGAATAAACACCGCCTTGTAGCTCACCACCACATTTTTATCATTCACTTGGGTAACAAGCCCCGCTCTGGCACAGCCTTGACCACTTTTGGGCAGGGGAATCCAATGCCCTGTGACCAAATCACAAATATAGTGGATTGATTTCTCCGATTCGCACAAAACCAACCCGTTGCTCGCTGCCAAGACTTTAAATATTGTGCCAAAGCTTGCTTCTTCAGACGAATAGAGAAGCGAAAAAGGTAAATTTTGAGGCGTGAACGCCTCAAGACGCAGACGATTGATGGCTTCCTGAAAGTCGGGTGCACGTATGTATCTATAAAGAAGACTGAAGGATGGGGATGGGCCATTCATAATTCGGGACGTGTAGGAGCGAACAAAATAGGGATCCTCAATGACAGAGAGCCATTTCGGGGACACAGATTTGCACCTAAACACCGATTTCACTGGCAGTCTTAGAAGAACTTGTAGCAGCAGCCACTCGGGAATGTCACGAAACTCATCCTCCCACTTGTAGTCTGATTCTTGTTGAGATACTTGGAGTTTGTTGGATTCCATTTTCATCAGCTGTGAAGTAGACAAGTGTTAACATTTTGTACTAAAACTAAAATTTCTCTATCATGCTCATCATGACATAAAGGAATAAAGGAAGAATGAGATTATATATATATATATATATGTTTAGTTGTATGAACCAATTAAGGATGGCAAGCTATGGTAGATTTGAATGCAGCTTATATGACTATGAAACTAAATGCCAATGCTATGTCTATTATTTGAATTTGATGAGTGAAAAGGCAACGTGTAGAAACTACAAATCAACATATATATTTAACTTTTGATATAGTTAACAAGCCACACCTTGTATTTCTCATAACTACTAGTTAACAAATATTATTGAGATAGTAGTAGTATAATCAGACTCTTCTTAGGTTTGGAGAATAAGCAAAAGAAAGTTAACAAAGAATACTCTTAATCCAAGAAAAACAATTAGAAGAAGAAATACAATTATTGTAATAAGAATTAGAAGGAAAAAAAAAAAAAAAAAGAAGGAATTTAAGGCATATATAATGAAGGAAAATAGGGATAAAAGCTATGACTAGAAGACACGGAGTAAAACTTGTAGTTAACCAAAAGTTTCTTATGCTTAGCCGATTATGTAAACTTATGAATCAATTATATACGTAATTTTTAGTCACCCTTTAGTCTTGTGTTCAATATTGAGTAGTTAGAGATGAAGTCTAAGTTATCTGTACCTAAAAATTAAAAGTATATTTTGATATATAAAATTATTGAACTTTAGCTCTTGTTTATCCTTCTCCTTATCATAGTTTTCTTCTTCTTTCCCTCTCTTTCTACACACATCACTTATATAGTTATAATAATTATAACTAATCAGAATTTTTTCGAAACCAACTATGTGTGTGCAGATAGTGGGGTAATGAATCAAACCTAGGGTACGAATATACTCTGTAATTCACCGGACATGTGACTAATTTCTCTAGAATTACAAATTATCATTCTGTATGATATACATATATGTGTGTGTGTATACACATTCTGTCCAAGCAATCAGAGAAATTATAAACAAAAGTTGTTGTTGATGTGCATTATATTATACGATTATTATAGCATATATTTTGAAATACAACAGTCAATAACATAAAGTAGGTGCTTACCTGTGTCTGTGGATGCTCCATATACATGACATGAGAAAAGGGTACCAACTTACCTTATATTATGCAATTTCATCTTTCAACTAGGAAAAAGGATTCGTATTTCAATTTAAATAGGACGTCCCATGGGCCATATTACCACTACAAAATTTCGTGTTTTTTTTTATTTATTAATTTTTTTTCTTTTTTAGGCAAGTAAATTTGAAGTTTGACTCGTATTGATGCTGGACCAAGCAAGCCCAGGCCCACAAATCCGCTAGATGCGCAAAATCATTATATCATGAGAATTATGCTTATTTAAGCTAGATTAAAAATTAAATTTGGAGATAGTGAACACAATATAAATGTAAATGCATATTATAGTATATACATAAATTAACAAAATTGTTGCGCACCTCTTTCTGTGCAGTACATCGAATATGAGAGAAGTGTAAGAACTTTTTTTAACCTCACCCAAATCCTACTAGAATTTAAACTTCATATTTAGGACAGGTTATAAGGAAAAAGAATAGAACAGGTAAATAACGTAAAAAATATTCAAAAAATGAATTTACTTGAAAAACAAACAAACAAATAATATTAGATCTTAAGTTCAAATTGTTCAATAGTCCATTTTATGTGATTTGTCCAGGTGAAAGCAATCAGTGGGGTGGGTTAAATAAATTAGACTCCTAGGGTATAAATGACATATATTTATTTTAGTGGGGATTTAAAATAAATTTTCAGTGGGGGCTTAATTCTGAAGAAATCTAAATTCTATAGTATCTAAGATAATAAAAAAACTCCAGAGCCCCACTAGTCCTTGTTGACATCCTAAATGAGCCAACACGTAAATTGATAAAATGGTCCACTGGCCACGGATACCCCATATAACAAATTGGAGTTTGCCGAACGGATAGCGAACACGAGTTTGAAGAATTTCTTGTCGACCAAGGAGTTTTGGATTGTTGGACACTTTATGAAGAGTTTAAATTAAAGTTGGTATTAGTGTTTAGGTAGGATTAGATTTAGGTTATTTATATTTTATTTTATTAGTTATTTATCTCTGGGTTATCTTTTAGCCTATAAATAATATACGTATACCTCTGTTACAAAGGTTCATAATCAAATACAAAATGTCCCTGCTACAATAACAATTTTTCATTCTATTTAATTTAATAGTTTCTTTTACATTCCATGCAATCTGCACTTTCATTACCCAATTTACTTTACTGCTGATATTTTCAATTCCATGTTTCGTACCTTCAATTATCTCGTACTTTATTTTTCTCGGTTACTCAAAAGTCCTCTTTGTTGAGACAATCATAACCCATTCGTGCGAGTTGAGTTCTCTCTCGCACAAATCGTCTGATTATATTCAACATGTTCAAAAGAGACAAAAAATCATTCCTTTTGAACCGGTTGAACTCCGTCACCGGTTATGGCACTCCCGCACCCTACGGATACGAAGAATATTATCGGCCCTACTATTCGACCAATAATTATTATTTTTCGGAATCCTACAAAAATCAAGAATATTATTGGCCCTATTATTCGTCCGATGATGATTATTATCTTTCGGAGCGAACATATTTTGGCACGCCCGGTGGGACCCCGCTAGGTAGTCGAGAGAATTGCGACATGCCATCACAAACAGTTTATGGTAAAATCCTATAGCAGTTGAGGGTATCGATTCAAGAAAGAAAAGCGTATTGTGATGAGAAAAAAGTGTATTATGCCGATGCAGAAGCGCGTTATGAGCAAATAGCACAAGCTTGTTCTGAAGTAAAACAGATGCTTCAGGAGGTTTACGATTCGATGAAGAAACCATATGCAAATCTATCAAGTCGTCCAATCCATCATTCTAGACATAGGGGGCCAGCCGCCAGTCCGTTCACCATCGGTTGGGAAAAACAAAGTGGTATTAACTAATACTAATTTGGTCGTCGGGGTAAATATAGTGGTTGATATCAATATGACCAATACAATTGTCGCTAACACCAAAGTGGCCGATACCCAAATGGTAGCGGCTTGGATGAATATAGTGGCTCCAATAGTGGAAACATTGTTTTTTATAATTTCAGTCAATATTGCTGGAATTATAAAAATTATAAAATTTTAAAAGCAGTTGTCGTACGATCGGCTAATATAACTTTGTATAATAATTTGATTCCGGTCAATCGTGTTTGTTTCACCCTCAAAGAGATTACAAATTCAAATATTGGGATCATTTGTAGGTTCATTGATCCACTGTCAATGAACACTAAATGATTTTTTACTTAATTAGGATTAGGATTAAAGGAATAAAGACCACTTTATTGTTGGTCCTAAATGAATAAAGCACTTGAGTCAACTCAATTTTCTTTTTCTTTTCAAGTGACAGACTCGGGGGCAATGATACAAGGATGCAAAATGGCGTTGGAATTGGGGGCATTGTTGACACCCTAAATGAGCCAACACGTAAATTGATAAAATGGTCTACTGGCCGCGGATACCCCGTATAACAAATTGGAGTTTGCTGAACAGATAACGAACGCAAGTTTGAAGAATTTCTTAGAGGTCCGCGACCAAATACAAAATGTCCAAATCATAACCCATTTGTGCGAGTTGAGTTCTTTCTTGCACAAATTGTCTGATTTTATTCCACATGTTCAAAAGGAACGAGGATTCGTTAATATATGTGTCGTGTCTGTGTCGACCCATGTAATCCATTTAGCCTATTTATTATAATATTTTAAATTAAATTTGATATAATCCAACACGAAATAAACTATTTAACCTATTATCAACAAAATTAAATTGATTTTGACACGATCCAGTACTATTTTATTGATATATTTCAATTCATGACCAATTAGAGAAGAGAAAAATATAAAAATAAAGATAAATATAAATATAATCGTGTCAAACGTGTCGTATTCGGATCGACCCTTTTTAGGCCTCAAATCTTTTATGCTCAACCCTAATCATTTTAAATAGACTCGTGTTCCGCACCCTACGAATACGAAGAATATTATCAGCCCTACTATTCGGCCGATGATTATTATTTTTCGGAATCCTACGAATATCAAGAATATTATCAGCTATATTATTAAGCCGATAATATTATTAAGCCGATAATGATTATTATTTTTCGGAACCAATAGTCCTTATTGAATCGGTGCCTGGTGAAAGCCTTAAAAGGCCCCTATATAACAGTAATGATCAAACAAAAATAGGTGTTATCAAAAAATTAAAAAAGTCCACAAATTCAAAATCCCATCAGAACAAAAAAATATATATAGTTGGTGTTTCTGTAGGCAAATTAAACCAACAAATGGTTTTTTATTTTTCAATTCGTTGTTCATACAAATGGAACCAATTACAAATGGAAGCAATTAAAAAGTACTCTGCACAAGCCTTGTAAGAAAAGAATTAAATAAAATGCCTCGACTGAATTCAACTACCAAAATTTTAACCCCAATGGTTGTAAGCAGACTAAAGTAAACTATGCAAGTGTAGAAAACAAAAACAACAGCAAAGAAAGCATTAAGCATTATACATTTTCAGCACCCTTAATAGTCGATCGTACTGCCGGCCAGATTGGAATTTCTAATGACATCACCCAGTGCCAAGAAAGCAATCCACTGCAAATATCACGCGAAATAACTTGGAGACGCTTATTTTCGATACTATAAGATGCAATGCAAGGAGGCTCCTGGCATATTAAGTAGACTATATCCAAATTAGATGGATGGAACGCTATCGGCCTGCAAAAAGAGCCCATCAGATAATCATCGTCGACAGTCCAAATGTCACCGTGTCTCCCTTGATGCTCTAAACACCATTCCGCTTTATCATAGTCTTTTAGTACCCACATTTTGCAGAAATTTTCATTATAAGTAGTCATGCCTTCCTCAACACGAGCTACCTCAAAATACCTCAATTGGCCTTGGCACGCGCCACACAGACTATAACATCCTTCGTATTCTTGTACATTGCTACTGTTGATGTCCTCGGGTAACTTCATCGGATGGCAATCGTCAGTACAAGGGTCATAGACCACCATTATGTTTTCGGAGGTAAGCCAGTGCATTTTACCATTAAAGATGAAGGGCGCAGTGCGGAGTACGCCATGCCTAATATTGAATTGAACAGGCCAACCCAAAATTAACGACCTCCATCTACGAGTGTCAGACGAAAATATATTAAAAATGAATTGATCATTACCATTCGGTCCATTCTTGTGATCAATACACACCACCTTGTAGCTCTCCACCACATTTTTCTCATTCACTTGGGTAACAAGCCCCGTGCTGGCATAATCATAATCGCTACCAGTTTTGGGCAGGGGAATCCAATGCCCTGTGACCAAATCACCAACATAGTGAATCCCTTTGTTTAAAGAGTGGCACAAAACCAACCCATTGCTTGCTGCCAAGACTTTAATAACTCCACCACTAGTATCGTCTTCAAAATAATAAAGACGAGTAACAGACAAACTTCGAGGCGTGCACGCCTCATGGCGCAGACGATTGATGGCTTGCTGAAAGTCGGATGCGTGTATGTATCTAAAAATAAGACTGAAGGATGGGGATGGGCCATTCATAATTCGGGACGTGTAGGAGCGAACAAAATAGGGATCCTCAATGACAGAGAGCCATTTCGGGGACACAGATCTGCACCTAAAGACCGATTTCACGGGCAGTCTTAGAAGAACTTCTACCAGCAGCCACTCAGGATGGTCACGAAACTCATCCTCGGACTTGGGGACGTCGACATCTGATTCTTGTTGAGATAATTGGAGTTTGTTGGATTCCATTCTGATCTGATTTGAAGAATATATATACTTGTTAAAATTTGATCATGACATAAAGGTATAAACAAGAAAGAGAGTATATATTTGAATTAGTTGCATGAACCAAAGATGGCAAAATATGGCAGATTTAAAGTTGCCTTATATGATTATGAAACTAATTACCAATGCTATATCTATTACTGAAATTTGATGAGTGAAAAGGCAGTGTAGAAACTAATTAAACTTAAAAACAAGGCACAACTTGTATTTCTCACAAGTATTAGCATTAGGTAAGAGAGAAAATTAAATATTGAGATAGTATAATCTACTTCGTAACGCTTTTAGAATATGTTGATACCGTTACGTAACACCAATATTCATGTTATACTCACTTTTGAAATTGATAATGTCAGAGTTTGTTAGACTACTATTCTGCCTACTTACAATGGAATTTGTTACTAATGTTTGTTACAATTCATATTCCAATTAGGAAAGGATTTGTATTTCAATTTAAATTTCACCTTCCCATATTACTGCCGAAAGGTCTCGTGTATTTTTTTTTGTCTTTTTTGTTTTTGTTTTTGGGCAAGTAACTTTGAAGGGTGACTTCTATTCATGCTGGACCATGCTAGCCCAACAGACCCACAAAACCAGCAATCACTTCTATTCATGCTGGACCAAGCTAGCCCAACACGCCCACAAAACCAGCAATGAGCTAAGGAACCTAACAAGTAACAACCACAAATCCGCTGGGGCACAACAAGTACTAACAAATAACAAACCCATTCCAAATTCCTTATCCGTCTGGTTAAATTCAGCATATATGAGCGAAAAATAGATGGGCAGAATCATAATATCAAGTGAAGTATGCTTAAGACTAGGGATGACACTAGGTGGGTAGGAGACAGGTTGCCCTATATTCATGTCACCTTTAATTTTTTAAAATACCATATTCTTCAGAGATTTATCATACATTATTTTTTTATAAAACATACTCGGCTCATGTCATCTTCATCATTTACTTAAGTGTTTAGTGCATAGAATATTAAAAAAATAATAAACCCTAAATACACATCAAAAAAATTCAAAAAATAAAATTAATCTATGAAATTCTTTCTAATCATCCAACAATCGATATTTAATTCTCATCCGGATACTTGTTTCTCTTTGAATTCAGATTTCGAGTCCCATGAAAAAATGATAAATAATAACAAATAAAGTAAAAAAATTAAACTTAATGCAAAAGGAGCGGTGAGGATTTTACCAAAACCCATCTCGTCTCATAACGTGTGAGGAGTTCAATTTTATTAAACAAACCCTTCCCTTCCCTACGAAATAATAAACGCTCCTAAACCCTTCAATACGGAACAGGTACAGATTGTTATGTGCGCAATATATATGTAGATGATTACTATAAGCATACAGTAAAATTGAAATAATAAGTAACATAGAATTGTTGCCTACCTTTTCCCGTCGAGGCTCCATCAAATATGAGACAAGTGTAACAATGTGTTTTGAGAGAAGAGTAGAGACCATTAACTGTTTTTATAACCTAACCTCACTCAAAATTAGGGCGGCAAGCCTGCAACTTTAGTTGGGTAGCCCGGCCCAATTCGAACCCAACCCAAAAAATAATTAATTTGGGCTAATTCAGGCCCATGTATTTAGAATTCGGGTTGGGTTTGGGCCTGTTTTTCAGCCCAAACCAAATTCGGATTGGATCCGGGTTCAACCCGAAACCCGACTTACCCAATATATACATCTTACGAAACCAAGCCACACTGAAGCCTTCTCTCATACGCGTCGTCCGTCTGTGGTGTTCCCCTGCCACCCCTTTGTGTAATCCCCCTGCCGTCCACCACCCCTTTGTGCTGTCCCGTCGCCGTACCTCGCCGCTGCCGTCTCTCTCTCCATCCTCTCTCTATCACTATGAAACTCTTTTGGATATAGATATGTAAGAGACAAAATATATATTCACGTTTGCCATATATATATATATATATATGATTAGTGATTAGTGATTAGAAAAGTAAAAAACACACTGATTATTTGTAACCATATATATATACATCGATAAAGTGGTTTATATATATATAGATTAAAAAAAAGAGAAATTAAATCTTGAATCCTGTTTTCATTTTAATAATTTCTTTTTTATTATTTTCAAATTATTGTTAAATTTCTTTCTTATCTTAGAACTAGATTTTCTTTTTTCCAAATAAAATTTAAGAAATTTATAATAAAAAACACATATATTTTAGCTTCATGTAGGAAATTTATAATGAATAATATATATTTTGGTTTCACGTGCTGTCAAGTTTTTCCTATAAACAAAGTGTTGGATAGTTTTAAACTTGTTGTTGATATTGTAAGATTTGTAGTGGTAAAGCATCATTAGTGGAAAACACAATGGATAGCATAGTGCATTTGTAATTCTTTAATTAGTGGTAGTGGGTTCTTTAATTTATGATTTTTCTTGTATATATATTAGCGTTCCTCCATGAATATATAACACACAGAAAATTATCAAATTCTTCAACATTTTGCTCCTTTCTTATTCTGCTATTTCTTTTTCTCTTACAACATGGTATCGGAGCAACCCATTTAATCTGTGTGCTTCTTTATAAGCCTTACTAGAAGAAAAAATGTATTGATCTTCATTTCTTGTTGTAATATTTTACTAGCATCAATATCTGATATTGTTGTTCTTTTCAATCACCCTTTCCGGCTTACAACTTCTTGTTGTCAGCTCTGATTTTGCTACTACTTCCTACTGCCATATTTTCTTTTACCTCCTAAGGATTTCTTTTGTCTCTACAAACCTGCTATTGCCAAATTTTCTTTTATTTCAGCTATGTTTTCTGCCAACTTGCTACTGCCATCTCTAATCTTGTTGCTACAAGCTCCGATATCTTTCTACTACCAACTCCTATCTTTCTGTTGTAAGCTTTGATTTTACCACTGCTTATTGTTGTTGCTGATTTTTAGATTTTTATTGTCATCTCTCTACAATCTGTATCCACTATAATGGAAGATAAAAATTCTTTCAAGGACACTCTCTTCTTCGGATCTATGACCAATACCAAATTGAAGGGTTCTAACTACCTTCAATGGTCACGTGCGGTAACTGTGTTTCTAAAAGCTCGGGGCAAGGTGTCATATCTTCAGAATATTAAACCTTCTGATACAACCAAAGTGGCTATATGGGAACAAGAGGATGCTCAGATAATGACCTGGTTATGGAATAGTTTGGAGCCGAAAGTTTTTAACAATGTTTCGTGTCTTGAGACCTCTAAGGAAATTTGTAATACTCTTCCAAGCAGAATCTTTCTCGGATATATCAACTCTATCAAGCCATATTTTTTCTTCAACAAGGTGATCGCTCGGTTGAAAACTATTTTTCAGAACTCAAGGGTATGTGGGACGAATTGAACATCTATCAGCCATTGACAAATGACTTGAAAATACAGCAGCAACACCGCGAGGAATTTCGAGTTGCTAAGTTTTTCTCCTGGCTTAAACTGGAACTTGTTACCATCAGCTCTCAAATTATCTCTGGGAAGGACATTCCTACAGTTAGTGAAACATTTCCTCAGGTATGGTGTGCTTCTATTAATTCTTCTGCTTCCAAGAAAGATGCCCAGTCTGCCCTGGTTGCTCCTGATGGGCCTATTGACCAATATAATCGCAATAACCTTAGTCATCATACTGGCCACGGTGGTCGTCTCAACTGTGGTCATGGTGGTTGGCGTACCACCAGTGTCCGTGGCACCAGATATTGCACTCATTGTGATCGAAGTAACCACATTGTTGAGTCCTGCTGGAAACTTCACGGTAAGCCCGCTTGGGCTAATCAGGCTGCCTTTGACGATGTTCCCCATGTTGTTACTTCTGACGAGCAGGTTGTAATAACTAAGTTCGAGTATGATTTTATCACTCAGCGCCCACATGTCAACTCTACATCCACAACCAATCTTGTTGCTTCAGGTAATACCTGTCTCATCTCATCATCTACTTCTCCTTGGGTCATCGATTCAGGGGCCTCCAATCATATGACAGGTAATTCGTCTATTCTTTCTAATTTTTCACCAGTTGTCTCCCAATATTTTGTTACCATAGCTAATGGTACTAAAACTTTGGTTTGCGGAGTTGGTAATGTTCAGACTTCTACTCTTACTTTTTCATCTGTATTATATCTACCTAATTTTCCCTTCAATTTATTATATGTGCCCAAGTTTACCAAATCTCTCAACTGCTCAGTAACTTTTTATCCTAATCACTGTGTTTTTCAGGATCTAAAGATGAAGAAGACAATTGGTGGTGGATTTGAGAAGGATGGTCTCTACTATTTTCAGTCATCTTCAAACTTTATTCATGCAGCCTTCCACTCTGTTGTTTCTCCGTACCAGTGGCATTGTCGTTTGGGGCATCCCTCTTATCTCAGTTTGTAACATTTAGTTCATTTTTTACCTTCGGTCTCTAAGTTTAATTGCGATACTTGTGAACTTAGTAAAACACCGTCGAACTTCATTTAAACTTCGAATATATGCACCTTGTTCACATTCTTTTGAACTTGTTCATTCAGACATTTGGGGATCTTCTCGAACTACTGGCTTATTTGGTGCACGTTATTTTGTCACTTTTATTGATGATTATTCACGAATGACTTAGTTACATGTTTTTAAAGAAAGATCTCAATTGTTCCAATTTTTCAATCTTTTTATGCTGAAATAACCAATCAATTTAATGATAAACTTCTTGCCATATGAACTGATAATGCTCTTGAATATCGTTTTGGCATCTTTCATCAATTTTTTGAGTCGAGATGAATCATCCATCAAACATCTTGCCTTGATACCCCTCAACAAAACAGAATTGTTGAACGGAAAAATGGGCATGTTCTTGCCATAGCTCGTGTTCTTGTGATTCAAATGAATGTACTGAAACACTTCTGGGGTGATGCAGTTTTGACTGCGGCATATCTTTTAAATAGAATGCCCTCGCTTATTCTAAAAGGGAAATCACCTTTTCAACTAATGTTCCCTGATAAAAATGTTTTTTCTATACCCCCGAAAGTGTTTGGATGCGTTTGTTTTGTTCACAATCTTAGTCACAATCGAGATAAACTTGATTGTCATGCCCACAAATGTATTTTTCTTGGTTATTCTCGTACTTAAAAAGGATACAGGTGTTATAGTCCTACTTTACACATACAATTTGTTAGTGCTGATGTCACCTTCTTTAAGGATACTCCATATTATTCTTCTGCAGCCAATCAGTTAATGGAACCTGTTATTCCCACACCTATTATTCCTACTATTGTTCCTATATCTCAGGCTTATATTCCTCATCGACCACTAAGTGTCTCTCGACATCATCCATAAACTGTTTCGGTTGCCCCTGATCATGTAAAAACTACTCCATCACATCCACCACCGGCCTCAACGTCTGCAGATCCTTCTCTTAATTCCGATCTTAATCTTTCTATTGTTTTTCGCAAAGGTAAGCGCATATGTACTGAACATCCTATATCAAACTTTGTCTCTCTAGATCATTTGTCGCCTTCCTTTAATGTTTTCCCTCTCTCTATATCCTCTACTACTGTTCTTAAGTCTTACAAGGAGGCCCTTTCTCATCTAGCTGGAAAACAACAATGGAAGAAGAAATGCATGCTTTGAAGTTGAATCATACTTGGGATCTTATTCCTACTCCTGCTGATGCACAAGTGGTTGGTTGTCGTTGGGTGTTCACTATCAAGCAAAATCCGGATGGTACTGTGGACTGCCTAAAAGCTCGTCTAGTTGCCAAAGGATTCACCCAAACCTATGGTATTGATTACACCGAAACCTTCTCTTCAGTTGCCAAGCTGAATTCTGTTCGTATTATTATCTCCATTGTTGCGTCTCTTGATTGGCCTCTTTACCAACTTGATGTCAAAAATGCATTTCTTCATGATGATCTCACCGAGACAATGTACATGGCTTAACCACCCGGGTTTGAGTCCAAGGGGGAGTGTGTTTGTCATTTTAAGAAATCTATTTATGGACTCAAACAATCTCCACGAGCTTGGTTTGATAAGTTTAGCAAGACAGTTGTTGCTCATGGTATGACTCGAAGCTAAACTGATCACTTAGTCTTCTTTAAAAAGACTAGCACTGGCATTGTCATATTAGTTGTCTATGTGGATGATACTATCATCACGGGGAATGACAAGAAAGACATCCAAACTCTGATCCATCATCTTAGCTCACGTTTCTTTACCAAAGACTTGGGCAAGCTCCATTATTTCCTTGGCATTGAGGTAGCAAGATCAAAAGCAGGTATTAGTTTATCTCAAAGGAAATACACTCTTGATATTTTGAAAGAAACATGTTATCTTGGCTCTAAACCAGTTGCTACTCCCATGGATGTGAACCTGAAATTATTATCAGACATGGGATATCCAGTTGATGATCCAGAGATGTATAGAAGGCTTGTAGGTAAACTTATTTACCTAACCATCACTCGACCTGACATCTCATATGTCGTTAGTATCGTCAGCCAGTTCATGACCAATCCTTAGAGTCCTCATTTTGATGCAGTTGTTCGCATCTTGAAGTATCTCAAAAATTCCCCGGGTCGTGGGCTTCTTTACCGTTCTTCAGGTCATATTCGTATTGAGGGATATACTGATGCTGACTTGGCAGGATCACCATCAGACAGGAAATCTACTACTAGTTTTTGTACCTTTATTGGAGATAATCTTGTGACTTGAAAAAGTAAGAAACAATCCGTAGTTGCCCGATCTAGTGTTGAAGCTGAATATCGTGCAATGGCCCACACAACTTGTGAACTCACTTAGTTGAGGACTCTCTTACATGAGTTTGGTTTTGTAGCACAAAAATTGACTCCTCTCTACTGTGACAATCAAGCTGCCATCCATATTGCTAGTAATCCCATTTTTTATGAGCGAACTAAACATATTGAGGTTGATTGTCATTTTATTTGAGCAAAAGTTGAGTCAAAAGAGATCATTACTCCTTTTGTTCCATCCAGTCGTCAACTAGCAGATATTTTAATCAAAGGACTTTCTAAAAGTGCCATTGATTTTATATGTCGCAAGTTGAGAATGATTGACATCTACTCTCCAGCTTGAGGGGGAGTGTTGTTGATATTGT
The DNA here is from genome assembly GCA_963922005.1 of Cornus suecica. Lineage (NCBI taxonomy): Eukaryota > Viridiplantae > Streptophyta > Magnoliopsida > Cornales > Cornaceae > Cornus > Cornus suecica. The sequence continues at coordinate 2,736,958 of OY998238.1, forward strand.
AAGATTTGTAGTGGGAAAGCATAATTAGTGGGAAACATAAATTAATGGGAAATTTAGTGGATAACATAGTGCATTTGTAATTCCTTAACTAGTGGTAGTGAGTTCCTTAATTTATGGCTTTTCTTGTATATATGTTAGTGTTCATCCATGAAATATAACACACAGAAAATTATCAATTTCTTCAACATTCTGCTTATTTCTTATTCTGCTCTTTCTTTTTCTCTTACAACAAAACTTTTAAATATTGCATCTGAGATTCAATTTCAAACTTTATTTTTTTTTTATTTTTTTGTAGAAATTCAGTTTGAATTTCTAAAAAGTAAAATTTAAACATAACATCTGTCAATTTCAAACTTTTTTTTAATAGATTCAGTTTCAATTTAAACAAAACAAAAAATAAAATAAAATTGGAACCCAGCCAACCTGATTGACTCGACCCGATGCAAGTATGTCGGGTGGGGTGTAGCACGGTTTGAAATCCGGGTTGGGTCGCTGAGTTCATCTACATTCGGGTTCGGGTTGGGCCAACCCCTAACCCAAATTCTATTAGGAAAAGTGTAAGATTTTTATTGCATATTTGATACGTTGGAATGAAATGTCCATTCATTCCATTCCTTGATTTGGTATAACATAATAAATGATAATGGATTTTCATTCCATTACAAAAGTTATGGAATGGTCATTTCTTTTAAAACATAAAATTACTTAAATAACCATCTTACATTTCAAAAAAATAAGCCACCGCCACTGCCATTCGCTACTACCACCGCCACCTTTATTGTCCGTCATTACTATTCCCGTTACGTTTTACCATTTTTTTTGTAAATAAATTAAAAAATAGTATTATTTTATTTAATACTAAGAAGAGTATTTTTGAAAAAAAAAATTTAAGTTCATTTTATTCCTAATGTGCTTTATATTTACAGCCAAATAATAAAATGAGAATGATTATTTCATTTAATTCCATTCCATTCAATCGTACCAAATGTGTCTTTAGAGTATCAAATATGGAAACAAGTAATTTAGTTACGGTTAGTGTAGAGTAGAATACGTTATAAGAGTCCAGTTGGACACCAAGTTTCAAATTTTAAAGAGTGAGAGAGAAGGTGTCTATATCTTGATCTCTAAATTAAGTCCTTATTAAATGAGGACTTAATATTTAATATAACTTCATATTTAGGACAAGTTAATACCAAAAAAAATAAAATAAAATAGAAAAGATAAATGATGTCAAAATTTTATTCCTAAAATATTAAAATTAATTTGAAAATCTAGAATTTTTGTAATATTTAATAGTGTTTAACGAGCTACACCAAAGTAGTCATCATTCACATCAACCAGCGCTAAATGGGCTAAAACCAACAACTACATTAATTCCATATATACATATAAGTGAAATATGCTTATTAAAATCCCGAAAAATATGGTTATTGGTAACGTTAAATTTCAAGATGCATATATGTATTCCTGTTTTCATGTCAACTCAAATTAGAAATAAAATAATATATATTCATTGAATGAGAGAAATTAAAACCAAATTTATAAATATCTAATATATCTTTCCTCTTTTTTATTTTATTTTATTTATTTTATTATTTTTTTTTTTTATTTTTTGCTCTAAAACTAATGTAGAATCATTGAAGGCGAAAAAATAAAATCACAATTCATGATCCAATAAAAATGTCTGAACTGAGGAAAATTTTATCTAAGTTCCCAAATTATTCTAGGGGAATACTTGCAAGATAATTGAAAATATGTGTTATTTGATATATTAGTACTTAATTTGAACAAATTACGCTCTTATTTAATTTAGTGTGTATATTAAGTATTTCTTAAAATAAAATCGAATTTTAATTGACTTGGTTGATGGTTCCATACCAAATTATGAAGCAAAGGTTGACAAGCAACTTCAATGGGAGGTGCCTAACTCACATAGTCAAAAGAGGTGCCAAACATGGCCTAACCATGGCCAAACTTTCTTTGATTTTTCCCTTCCCTTCACCCTATAAATAGGGAAGCTTGTCATTGTTGTAGATATCACCAATTCAAGAAACCAAATAGAGTTGAGAGTTGTGTGCATCAACAAAGAGAATTGTAAAGAATCAAGAGAGTTCTTGTGAGGTAGAGAGATAGATTGTGAGGTTGAGTTGAGTGGAGAGAATAACTTGTATTTTCCTCCTCCCCCATTTTTCTTCTAAAGATAGTGAAGCTCTCTCTAAAGTGAACGTAGGTACCAATTGGACTGAACCACTATATATCTTGGTGTCTATATTTCTTGTGTGTGTGTGTGTTTGAAGTTGATACAGGTACATCATTGGTCACACTCTCTGGTGATTGAATATTAATACAAATATAAAATAAAACTATAATATTTTCAAGATTGAATATTAATTTGGGCTCAATACTAAATTTTTTTAGATATTCCAAATTGAACATCTTCTTTCAGGGTGGTAGGACCGCGCGCGAGTTGTTTGCGCCGGTGCACGTGTTCCGGTGCAGCCAAGTCCTATTCTATTTCAAGCCACTTGCCTCATTTTCACATAATATGAAAGTGCAATGTTTTGGAAAATAGAATATGAATGATGTATATACGCATGCAGTATATCATATACATTACTGATGCAAATTTTTTTTTTTTGCAATAATTTGTCAATTTTTTCTAGGGATGGCAATGGGGCGGGTCGGGGCGGGTGGTACCCGATTATTTTTCCCTACCCCATACCCGTCCCGTCCCCGTTTAATTTTTTATTTTTCCGCCCCGTCCCCGCCCCGATTACGTATTATTTTTATTAAAAATATATATTTTAATAATAAAAAATAATATTATTTTATTTCTAATTAATATTATTATTCTAGAATTTTTTTCTAGAATAAATCTATATGAAATCAAAATCAAACAATAAATCTATAATTAAGGAGAATATTATATGTATATAAATTTATATATATATATAAATTTATAATTAAGGAGAATATATATATATATATAAATTTATAATTAAGGAAAATATATATATATATATATATATATATATACCTAATCGGGGCGGGTTCGGGGGTGCCCCATACCCGCCCCGAGTATAATCGGGGAATTGATACCCGCCCCATACCTGTCCCGATTAGCTAAATTAGATGGGACGGGATGGATAAATGAGACGAGTTCGGGACGAGGCGGGTTTTTTTACCATCCCTTATTTTTTCGCTTGCTCCACAAATCCAGATCATTCTCAAATCTCAAATAATGCAAATTATGAACCTATTTTCAGACCATGGCGCAGTATAACTTCAAATTCATGTGACACGAATAATGTACCTATAATCGACAACGTGTGATAATATTAATCTTAAATATAAATATTAATACTACGTAACGGTATTGGCATCAACACTTTTAAATTAGTACCATTGCATTTTTTAAAAAATAACTATTACGTAACAATATTGACATCAACATTTTAAAAAACATTAACGTATCGAATCATACGGCTAACCATACTATATTGAGAGCATGCCAAACAATCGCAACACCAGGAATGCTCTTAAACAATCGCAACACCGTACCAGTAAAACTTGTTGCCAATTGCTTTATGAACCTAATGACAACGGGTTAAGTTTGTAAAAGAGCACATTTCTAAACATAAATGGTTGCGATCACAAAACTTTTTTGCTGTATATATCATTTTGTGGTTCGAAATTATTGAAATGCCAAAGTCCGAACACTAGAAGACAGTAGACCAGTTTTAGCCCCATGCCTGTTTCTGATAGGAATTCATAAATGTATAGGGCCAAGCTGTAACAGGGGGGGAAAAACAGCGTTTCCGAAACCTATTTCACATTGAAAGGAAACTAATCTCGAAACAAATTAAGAACTTATTTACAAGCAACATTAGCCAAATCTAAGTCCTGCTTTTGAAATATCTACAAAAAATTGCAAACATTAGCAAGCTCAACGTACTCGAAAACGCTAGAAGCCAGTAGTACTTGTCTAGCCTGGCCTCTCTCATGTCATCAGAGAACCAGTTGTGCTTTCCTCCTATCGAACTCGTAACACTTTGGATAAGAGAGATTAAAAAGGCGCTCAAGAAACTTCCCACTCCGAAAACACTAGTGTATAGAGCTATGCCCATTGTTCTCATTTTTATAGGTACTTCATTGTAGAAGAACTCTTGCATCCCAACGACAGTGAAAATATCCGAAATGCCCAGCAAAATGTACTGAGGCAGCAGCCAAAATATGCTCAGTGGCACTGTTTCAGATTGTGGTTCCGAATTTCTACTGATCTCGAGCCTTTTCGCTTCCACAAACGCTGCAATTACCATAGCTATGACCGATAAAGACATCCCGATTCCCATCCTCTGCATCACACTAATGCCTTTCTCATTTCGGGTGATAACCCGAGCAAGGGGGATAAAAAATGTATTGTATAAAGGCATCAAGATAATAATAGACACAGTGATCGCGGTCTGTAGCATTGCTGGTGGAATCTTGAAGTTCTTTCCAATGTTTCGCTTCATGGTCACGCCTTGTTTAGTGAAAAATGTTGCTGGCTGTTGGAAAATCACTGCAAATAATAGTAGTGTGGTCCATATAGGCAAGAGTCGCAATATGACCTTTGCGATTTCAAGTAGATGATTGCCTTCATTCGTGCTCTCATCGAAGCATTCCATGTCATTGACATCTTGATGACAAAATGGTTTCTCTTCAAGCCTGTGGGCAAAATTAAACTTGTCATTAGTACTAGTAATTCATTTCATAATGCAAATCGTTTTTCCGAATCAATAGAAAGAATTTACTCTAGCTCGACCACGTTAGATTTGTTAGCTGATAGGGTAATTCCGCCATTGAGTATCTTCGACACGGTTGCTTTGATCGAATGAACCATGCTCTCGAAGGACTTAATGTCAATGCTCTTGTCCTGATTGTACCTATAATATCGGCTCCCCAGAGCGAAAAATGCAATCGATAGCGCCATTGCCATTGTTGGGATCGCGAATCCTAATCCCCATCCTAGTGTGTCTTGGATGTAGGACATGAGCGAAACGCCCATGAGGCTGCCACCACAAATGCCGAAGTACCACCATTGGAAGAACAAACTCTTCTTTTCGGAAGTCTGGTCGTTTTTGCTGCAAGGCAATTCCTCTTCGTCTTCGAGTTGATCTGCTCCTAATGCTTGTAACGACGGGTTATAGAAACCTTGACCCAGCGAAATCACATAGAGTGACCAAAATGGGGATGAAGAGGGCCTTGTTTTGTTTGAAGGAACCCAAGGCCACACCAATGCTGTTGATGTCAATGCTAGAAGCCCCTATTGGATACAATCAAGCACATAAACATCACAAATCAAATGCTTATAAAGGGTGCATGCTCAAATACATGTAAATTCATATACGAGTTCACCACACACATAATGTGACAGAATACAAGAAAAAAGAGCCATTTTATTCGATTCATTGTCACACACACACACACACACACAAAATTCATGTGAACGAATGGTCTTTAGTTTCACTTTCGCGTTATTCCATCTAAAAATTCGTAACGCCTAGATTGTAATCATAAAGTAAACTTTTGTAGACCATGCCTCACACCACCATCGTCGATAAAATAAACGTTCAACTGAAAAAGGGAATTCTTTTAGTATACGCAGGTTTGGGGGTAAATTTCATGCAACTGAAAAAGGGAATAATTTAATTTTTTTTTTATTTTTGGGAAAATAAATGAAGAAAATTATTGTAGCTCACCACAAAGTAGAGGAAAGAAGAGGCCAATATAGTGGTATATCGATCCCAATAGGAGTCAGCAAGAGGTGCCACTAGTAGTGGCATCATGGATGTAAATCCACACCAACTATTCACCGTCTTGGCTGCCGATGAATTGCTCATATTCACAACATCTGTGAGATACGTCACCAAATTTGATGCCACCCCTTTGAATGCAAACCTCTCCATACCAGCAATCACTACCACCAAAAAAAAATAAAAAAAATTCAATACATGGTTTGTTGAGTCCTTTTCTGCCTTCTAGGCATTGGAGTTGGCATATATATATATATATGTATGTAGAATCAAATAACGGGAAGATGAATGAAGAATAGTATGATGATTTATTACCTATGAGAAGAATACATGGTTTGTTGAGTCCTTTTCTGCCTCCTCCAGCCATGGAAAGAGAAGTGAAAACAGAGCAACTCTGCAATTAAAAAGGTGACAAATTAAGAAAACAAATAATCAAAACAGACTTTAAATTTATGACACTGTTAGATCCAAAAACTGTCACCTATAAAAAGACCGATGTTACACTTGGCACTTTTATTTTTTGGTTCCACCACTACAGTTTCTCCAATTTCTTAAATATTAGTATCTTAAAAGCTTGATCTTTGGGGCTTAATGGTACACTAGACCATCACTAAAAATATGATCTTAAGAAAAAGTTGTTTTGAATAACAAAAAAAGGAAAAACGCCATTTGTTCTGTGTCAGTTGGCTGTGTCGTCACGACGGGGTCACCGAGAAAAGTATTATGTCGACATGCAACCCCCAAAAAGGACGTACGTTACACTTTATTTATTTATTCAATTTACCAAAAATAAAATAAAATTTTATCAGTTTCTGCACAATTGACACATTGCAATTATGGACAAGTGAACACTCCATTTCTATGCCAGCTCTTCACAATCCAAGGACTTGATAAGTTTGAAACTTTTTGAATTTATAGTAGATTAATACTTGCTTCTGTCCCCAAAGGTTGCTAAAAACTGGAATTAATATCGATTTTTTTTAACAAAAAAATTATGAACCCGAGTCCAAATTATGCTAGAATACGTTAAATCTTCGTCCACATAAATATTATATTTTATAATAAAATAATATATATTAAAAATTATTCTTTACAATCATAATATCACATCATTTATCACAATCGATTAAAAGTTATTTTTTTCTACTGATGTAATATATATTATACTATTAACATTCAGATATATATAGAAAAAAATTAAAAAAAGAAATATGAAAACGAATAATATGCTGACATTGTAAAATATTACAAGGGTAAAAAGATGTTGATTTCTATTAAATTATAACATCAAATTATTTTGATGACATGATATCTTTGTTGCAATTAATAATTTTTTGATATATATATATACACACACACATAGTAGAATGTAATTTTTTTGTTGATTTATTTTATCGACCTTTAAAAGTACATAATCATAGTAAGATTTAACATATAACTTTGGTGAGACAATATCAAACAGAAGTCTTATTCTAAGTCATTATGTGGACCAAATCAGCACTATATTTCTGCAGAATAATAACAAACACATTTTCCACGTCATCATGTCATATGAAGAGAATTGGCCAAGCAACCAATTACAGAAATTTATGAAACGTCCGTAACTTTCTATGCATAAAGTAGAGAGGACTACTAAAATTTGTTGCAACGCAAACCAAATGCATGAGATTTGACGCATTGCATGTTGAAGGACATTGGTGATTGATGACGATGAATAGATGAGATTGATAAGCATGTAAAAAAATAAAAAGAATTGAATCTAGATGCTATTGTTAAGCAAGTGAATAAATAAAATTGAAAAGAAATGAATTTTATTAATTATAACCAAAATCAATCACAATCAACAATCATACGATATATTGATGCTGTGCTAGTTTGTATGAGTCCATAATGTTGCTGTCAATATAAGACTATATATATACGTCAAGCGTGGAAATGTACCGAGTCTATATATTGACTAGTTCAAGTTGCGAACTAATCAAAGTGGTGTTATTGGTTGCATTTGTTTTTTCACAAATAATAAACAAAATATATATTTTTTGTAAGATTCTTATCATAGAACAAAAATATAGTATTTACTTTTCCACAACATGGGGGAGGATAAAGATTGCTCCAATTTGGTGGTTTGGTGAGATGGAAATCACTTAGCAACCAAAAGGAATTGCTTTGACATCACCACAATAGATCATCTTCACATAATGAATGTATTATTAGTATCATAATAGTAACAATAATAGAGGGTGTTTCCATGCACTTGAGTCACGCATGTTTTTTTAGAACTCTCTCCTTTACGCTTTCTACTTCACACTTATATTGTGCGATAAATTTTTCGTTTAGAAAGTGTGACAAATACATAAGTTTTTTAATGACTAACAAGCCGTATGCCAATTATGGTTGATTTTATTGTCCTATATTTTATGTAGGTATTATTTAATTCGTAATGTTTAGATACTCTTATGTATGTTGGAAATAGTGCCTAGAGTTTAGGAAGAAAAGTGTATGAAGAAGAATTAGAGAAAATTAGTTATTCCTCTTATTTAACTTGATTAAAATATATAAAGTACATAGTCTTATATATGCCTCAAAATATACATATAACTATCATATTTAAATGCAAATAAAGACTCACTAACACACTAACATAATACTTAATAGGGTAATCCCCACTAACATTCCTATTAATTTCATAGCTTTATTGTCTACCACTAACACCCCCACTAACACAAACATTAAGACACTTAATAAAACTTATGTAACTCTTAAAACACATAATCATGTTTATTATTTTCAACACCCCCCTTAAACTTGATTTTCCTACTTCAAGTAAACTTGTCAACTTCATAAATTCTTTCAAACTTGAGGACCTTGGTGAAATTATCAGCAACTTGATCTTGTGACTTCATGAACTTGAGGTACACTTCCTTCTTTTTCACTTTGTTCACCTTCTTGGAAAGAATTTTGAAGAATCTTTCATACTTGTTTTGCATTACTCGCACTAGCAACCCTTTATAGCATTGCATCATCCATACATTAGTGGATGATCATGACCACCTTCTGGTCCTTTTTTATCTCTATCTCTATGTACCGCATGTGCTTCACTCGCACTAGGTGTTTCACTCACACCTTCTGGCTGCGCCCTGTGCTTCACTTGCACTAGGTGTTTCAGTCACACCTTCTGGCTGCGCCGGCCTATATTAGCTCTCTCGTGCCGACCTGTTCTGGTGGCACTCACTTTTTGACATAACCTAGCTCTGATATCACTTTGTTTTTAAATAGTGCCTAGAGTTTATGAAGAAAAGTGTACGAAGAAGAATTAGAGAAAATTAGTTATTCCTCTTATTCAACTTGATTAAAACATGTAAAGTACATAACCTTATATATGCCTCAAAATATACATATAACTATCATATTTAAATGCAAATAAAAACTCACTAACCCACTAACATAATACTTAATAGGGTAATCCCCACTAACATTCCTATTAATTTCATAGCTTTATTGCCTACCACTAACACAAATATTAAAACACTTAATAAAACTTATGTAACTCTTAAAACACATAATCAAGTTTATTATTTTCAACAACGTAGTAGTGATACTTTTCTGGTATTCATTAATTAATATTGACTAAGTTTGTTATACCTTTATCGGGATCAAAAACAAAACTGATACAGTGAAGACGAACTATGAGTCTGCACAATCTGACAAATTCAATTTTATTGATTATGAAAAAGGAAAGGGACACAGTTACATCAACCAAATCAAATTTGTCCTTGTGTGGTGTGGGACATTGGGCTTTCTCAAAGGCTAATTTCCTTGTTAAAGGCTAGCTATTGAATGAGTCTGTTGATAGGTTATGGCTGGTAAAGGAGGTGATAGCATGATAGAGAGTATTAATTGGTTAGAATGTTGAGTTGACACGCAGGCAATAAGCACAAAGTAGACAGTGCGCTTACACACAGAATGTACGTATCATTTCTTGTCGCACGCAACAATACGTACGGTTATGGAGTTAGCTAAGGACTCGTCCATGCATCAAATTACAGTAATTATTTACATCACCCTAAGTTACGTGAGCTTACGAGCTAGATTACTGACTCATTCTTTGATAACGAAGGCCTGGGTTGATATTGGACAGACCATGGTTTGTTTACTAGTGAATGTTCATATTACTTTTATATATTTTGATACATATATATGTCTTTGTAATCCAAGTTTATTTGAATTTAAGGCAGTGGTACAATGTTCAGGCACAAGTCTCAAGAAGCCTGAACGCGCCTTTAACAATACTGTATCTTATCGATTCACTTATGTGTATAAATGGTGGAGGTAACTTTGTAACTATTGTTTAGAAGTATATATATATATATATAAGAGTTTATTCATGAATGATTAATATACAAATACCGATTTAATTTATAAGTCGATAAGATAAGAAAAAATACGAAATAACTTACCTTAATAGTCCTTACTCTCCTAACTCACCATTTTCTTTCCGTCTAATCTCGTTTTATTTTTAAGTGACACAGATTTCACTTATTCTTGTTTGATTGAAAATAAGGGATATTCATGATCTTTTTATATTATTCTAATATATATACCCTCATGTACAATACTTTATAACAAAATTGTCATTTTCAATCAAAAAAAAAGGAAGAGATGTTATGCATTTTTTAGAATATTTTTTTGAAAATTAAAAACTAGAAATTAGAAAATTAGACGAAAATTCTGCTTGGTTGAATTTTCTGAAAACATTTTTCGAAAATTTCAGTTATAAAAATATATGTTTTCAGAAAACTCATTTTTTTGTTCTTACTATTTTCAATTTTCAGAATCCTCAAAATAGTTTTCAGAGATAAATCTCCTTACTTCTTTCTTCTCTTCGCTTCCCTCCAACAAAACACAAAATAACTTTTTTCCATATTGTATTGAACTATTAAATAAGTTTAAAAGCTATTAAATTCTAGTATTTAAAGATATATGAACCAGAACAAAACCTTGTTGAGTAGAGTGTAATGCCAAACCTGATCAGGCCCAGCAGATTCGCTAGCTTGGAGTAGCTTTTAAACCATCCTCATGAGCTCAATCAACCATTGATTCAATCACCCAATTACCAGATTCCTACACCGCAAAATGTAAAGCCCATCAGCACAATTATCAGAATTATTTTAGCTAGAAACCATACACATAGCTTTCTAAGAACTTACACACACACACATATATATATAAGAATATATGAGAAGAAAAATCATTCTCTCTCTTATATATAGAAGGAAAATAAAAGTTCTGCAAAATCTTTGTGAACATAGAAGCATCTGATTCAATCTTGCAAGATGTGGAATAATAATAATTGTGAAAACTGCCACAATATAATTTGTGATACATATTTGAAAAATGTAGTTGTATTGAAAATTAAAAAATGTAGCTAACTGAAATTATATGATAGGAAGATGTTACTTAAAGAGAGAAATTGATAGCATCGGCGAGAAAGCTACACAAACATATACAGGTATACATATACATACATATAGAGAGGAGTGAGAGGATGGGGCATTGAGAGAGAAGTTTGTTGAGCATCACCCGGGTGTGGCATGAAGCGTGCTAGAATTTAGAAATTTTCAAACAGCTAATTATGAGCAAATTGATTAGTACAAAAATAATGTCACATAAACATAAACTAGCATCGTGTAAGTTTGTGACACATGTATGTGGCATTATTTTGGGTCCTAAAACCAAAAATAAAATAAAAAATATTTTGTTTTAATTTGATATATATATTTTTTTGTATAAAATGACTACTTTTTAAATTCATTAGCCATGTTAAACATTACTATTTCACAAAACTATGAATAATTTTAAATGGGTGAATGATGCAAAACACACGTATAGTTTCAATAAAAAACTCTTCTCTAGTTTATTTTGTGTAGATAAGCCCCACTACTATGTCAAAAGTGTACACTTTGACCCCTTATAGCACTGTTTCGTTCACTTTTTGGCTATAATTCAGTTATGTGACTAGCGCAAAACACCCATATGATTTTAAAAATGTGCAGAAAATTTCCCTCTCAGTCACCGGAAAAAGGTTTGGAGGGGGTTATTTGCACTTTTTGTAAAGTGCAGGAGTGTTTAAAAACTAATAACAAATTTTTATGTCAATTTATGAAATTATAGGAATATTTTGCGTCATTTTATTAGCCATGTTAAACCGCATTATCATTGATACGATGATTTAATTAAGCATAACATAATGGTATATATTTCAATACTACATAATCTCTGTATACTTGATGCTTTTGTCTGTGTAGTATTTGTCTTCTCTGGTTTGACAATTTTATTTATTTATTTTTATATTTTTACAATTACTTTCTTTCTATCATCGTCAGTACTTTTTTCCACGAAGAAAGAAAAAAAATTATTCATAAAAATGGCACCTAAAAAAATGAAAACGTAAGAAAGGGGGAGGAATTGAAGAGAGAAGTAAAGCTTGGGTTGAACAATGGTCAATGGATTGCATTGAGCTTGACTCACCCCAACTCGGAAGTGTCACAATCTAGGAACGTACCATGAACTCACCCGTTTTGCATTAGTCACCACTCACAATTTGGAATGCGCATATAATCATTAGACCTTGAATATATATATATATATATATATAGTTCTTATTTTATCTTAAAATTTACTTGTTAACAAGTTTTAAGCAAACTAAGCCCTGTTTGGTAATATTTTTATTTTGAGATTTATGTTTTGATTTAAAAAACAAAAAATCAAAAACAAGGTTAAAAACTTGTTTGGTAACTTTTTTAGTAAAATTTTGAAAAGTAAAAATCTAGTTGTCAAAATTTGTGATTTTCTTCGTAGTTTTGGAAGCCTTTTCCACTTTGAGATTTATTTCCTTTGTAGTTTTTGAAGTTTGAAATAAAACTTATTTATAAATATGGATATAATAAATATAAATAATAATTAATAAAGAAATAAAATAAAATGATTAAATAATAAATAATTAGCAATAAATAATTAAAAATAAAAAATAAAATAACAAAAATGAATAAATAAATATTAAATATTAAATCAATTTGAATAAAAATGATAAATAAATAATTATTAATAAATTAATAAAAATGGTAAATAAAATAAACAAAATAAATAATAAACAAAAATCAATTAATTAATAATAAATAAAATAATAAAATAAATATTTAAATATTAAAAAAATTTGATTTAAAAAAATATATTTAAATTAATTTATTTTATTTTTATTAGTAACTAGTTCATAATTTATTGATTTTTAATATTTTTCGTTACCAAACATATTTTTAATTTTTAGCTTTGAAAAGTTCCACAACAAATAATTTTATCAAATATGTTTTACTTTTTATCAAAATAACAACAAAGCAAACACAACTTCTAATTTTATAAAAAAAAAATCACAGAGTTACCAATCAGGAGGGTCTAAGTAAGTAAGTAAGTGATGTTTCCATTTTATAATAATATATTATATTGCAATTTGCAACACATAAGACTATTATTTCATATAAGACAAGGAAAAAAATATTATTTTATAAAATATTTAAATGTATTAAAAAATAAATATATGTATCACTAACTAAGCACACGCTCCAATTCTTAGAAAAGGTTAAAGTTGCAAATGTTAATGCTACATGTACCGAAGCCCGCTGTGAAAGGGTGAACTCTATTTATGTAACTTCATAGTTTATTCTATACACTTATATTGTCACGCAATAAAGTGTCAAGGTTTATTTTAGATTGGGTTTTCTATTAAACTTTAGACTAAATCCAAAATTGGGAAACCATATAAATATGTTGGGCCTCGTTTCCAGACCCGTAACAAAATAGGTTCAAATGGCGCAAAAATAATCATAATTCATAATGTATCCATTGTAAATTTAGAAACTTTTTTTTTATTTCCCTTTAAGGTAAAATAAATGACACTTAACATAATGTAAACTATATTATCATTAAATATTTAGTAATTCAGATATATTTCACCGAGTAACTCACACTCGCTTTGTTATAAAAAAAAAAACTCAGACTTGCATATAATCACATTTACATTATTCCTAGAAAGTTTTTATTTATTTTTTCGCAAAAATAAAAATATGATTAGAAGATTCATCTATATATAAAACATTCAATTGGTCCAAATATATAAAACATATCATGTCAATTTGCACTTAATGGTATCTAAATTGTAGATGTTATTTTTTATTTTTGAATTTTATTAAATAATAAGTGAATTTATCATCATTAAAAATCTTGCCTCCTCATATCTATGGCAGAAAAGTATTAATAATCACTTACATCCTATTAAAAACACCATGGGACCATTCCATGATCTATTTTTTTAATTTTACTTTGAAATCCTGACATTATAAGGTAGTATTTGAAAAGATCAAACTCTAATTAATTTTTGTTTGAATTTTCCCATCTTCAACCAAATTCATCAAAATTCCACAGAAATTTCAACCTATACATATATATATATATATATTAGATACAGAAGTCCCAGAAGTGTTGGAAGTCGGAGTCGAGCAGTTCAGACCTTGAAGATCCTGGTCTTTACTCTGTAATCAAGTCTCCGTCAATGGCTGACCAGATCATCTCCGACGACCACCACCACCACCACCAACACCGCCCTCACCGCCTCTCAGTCCCTCCACGGGCCACCTCCCCACGACCCTCTTACCCTGTTTTCTCCTACCCTCCGACGACCCCCACACCCACTCCGTCCAAACACCGCCTCTCCTCTCTCTCCACCGTCAGCACCACCACCAGATCGACCCAGAGAAGAACCACTCTCTCATTCCTCTTCCTCCTCCTCTTCTCTCTCCGCTCTCTCTACTCTCTCCTCCCCTTCATTCGCTCCTCCCCTTCCTCTTTCTCTCTCTTCCCTTTCTCCTTCCTCGTCTCTCTCTTCTCTCTCCTCCTCACCCTCGCTTTCTCTCTCCTCACCAATTCGTCTTCCTCCTCCAAAGACCCTTTTCGATTGAAGCAGAACCAACCCTTTTTCTCTCTCTCCATGATTTCCCAATCCCAGCACAGACTCCTCCTCGCCAAATCCCTCCTCCTCGCCGTCGTCTTCCTCCTCCGATTCCAAGCCCTACGCTACTGCGGCACTGCAGCAATGATTCTGGCCGAATTGGCGGGAAACGTCTCCGCCCGGTTCGTCGCCGAGGGCCATTCTCGCAGTTCTGATCGAATTGGGCTGTCTAAGGTTCGTGGGTTCTTCACTTTGTTTGTGGGGTTGTTTCTGTTATCGATTAGTTGGGATCGAATTGAGTGCTTTCCTTTATCTTCTGTGAATGTTGATAGATTTGGGTTTTCGATGGTTCCGAGTGGGAATTGTATTAGGTTTTGGCCAATGTTGCTCCCTTTTCTTTCTGGGTTTTTGGGGTGTTATGAACGTGTTTCCATGAATTGGGGGTCAATTAGAGAATTGGGTAAAAAAAGGGTTAGACTGATTTCGCTGTTTTTCACTACAGTTGTGCTTTTCATTCCTGCTGTTATTAGCATGTTCATGTTTGAAGCTGAGGGAGATAGTATATCTATTGGAAGTTTGGGTTGGCCTTTGGCTAATACTGTTGTGTTTGGGGTACTTTTGAGTGAGAATTACACTGATGGCAAATTGATAGGCTCCAAAGATTTCCAGAAGGAGTTTCTTGTCACTTTTGTGAGTACACTTGTGTTGGAGCTGTTCTATTTCCCGGAGCTTTCGCTTTGGGGATTGTTGATTTGTGGTTCCTTGATTGGTGTCTCTGTTAGGGAACTGGATCCTATGTATTCAAATTATCTTGAACTGGGGTTACAGTCTTCGGAATCGCTTACTACTGTAATAATGAAACCTATCCGTCACATTTTGAGTGAGAGGAAGTCCCGTAAGATTGCCCTTTTCCTGTTGATCAACACTGGTTACATGTTTGTGGAATTCGTTGCTGGTTTCATGAGCAATAGTCTCGGGTTGATATCAGATGCTTGCCACATGTTGTTTGATTGTGCAGCTTTAGCAATTGGATTGTATGCTTCGTATATTTCGCGGTTGCCTGCAAATAGTCAGTTTAATTACGGTCGTGGAAGATTTGAGGTTCTTTCTGGATATGTCAATGCGGTTTTCTTGGTTCTGGTTGGAGCACTAATTGTGCTGGAGTCGATTGAAAGGATTTTGGATCCTCAGGAAATTTCAACTAATAGTCTGTTGACAGTTTCTATCGGGGGACTTGTGGTGAATGTAATTGGTTTGATCTTCTTTCATGAGGAGCATCATCATGCTCATGGTGGAAGTGGATCTTGTTCACATTCCCAATCACACCACCATAGTCATTCACATGATCATCACCACCATGATTCACATGATCACCACCACCATGATTCGCATGACCACGGAGGACATGATCACAAGGTTCAGAGAACTCATCATGAAAATATAGCTGTTTCCAATGAGTCCCATGAAAAATCGTGTTCTGGCCACAATGAGCAATGCACTCATAATCATGAACACCATGACTCTAATCGCCATCAGAACATTCATACAGAGAGCCACACGACGAAAAGTGAGAGTTTTCATGTCCACGATCATCATGACCATGGTCACCAACATGACCACCATGACTGTCATCATCATCACCACGCTGACCACCTTCTCCATGGAAGCCTCATTGATAGTCCTTCAAGACTGTTGCATAGCCATTCCCTTGAGCTTGAAATTCATAAAGTGGGAGATTCTCATGGCCAAAGAGACCCCCACAGCCATGTTCACGGTTCAGATATTAAGGGTCTTTCATGTTCAGAACATAGTGATTCCCAACATGAAAAACTATCTACTGAAAGAGAGAGACTGCAAAAGCACCACCGCCACATTGACCACAACATGGAAGGCATCTTTTTGCATGTGCTTGCAGACACCATGGGAAGTGTTGGAGTTGTTATATCAACCCTCTTAATAAAGTACAAGGGATGGCTTGTCGCAGACCCTGCCTGCTCCATATTTATTTCTGTATTGATAGTATCTTCTGTTATACCATTGCTCAGAAACTCTGCAGAGGTTCTGCTTCAAAGAGTCCCCAGGGCTCATGAACAGGATCTGAAGGAAGCTCTGAATGATGTTATGAATATAAAGGGAGTATGTGGCATTCAGAACTTGCATGTCTGGAGTTTCACAACTGCAGAAGTTGTGGGGACTCTTAATCTTCATGTTTCAGGAGAGGCAGACAAGGCTTCTGCAAAGGCAAATGTTTTGCACATGCTGCATGACGCTGGAATCAAGGATTTGACGGTTCAAGTAGAATGTGTCAAGCCTCAAGGATAAAGCACACTGACCTGCATTTCACTTATTTGAAGGGTTATAGAGGTGACAAAGATGGCTCATCAATTTTGAGAGAAAGGCTATCTATGTCTCCAGATGTGCTTTTCAAATGGTTATCCAAATCATTGTTCTTGAACTTGAATTTCAAACAAAATGCAAGAGTGGTCACGACACCCATTGGATTTTCTCAAGCATCAGTATTTATGGGGGGACTCGTGTTTGCTATGTGTAATGTCATCGTGCATCTTTACTCCGAGTCACTGAGGATGAAATTTCTCATAAGATCAATGAAAGAATGAGTAAGGAAACACGCAGGTGGTGCTGACTTATTTGGGTAAGTTAGCCTTCTGCACCCTTTTTTCTTGTTCTAATTAAAAGCTAGCTTTGGAGGGAAATAGTGTAGGGGGGGAAAAAGAGAGGATAGAGGCATAGTTTTTTACTTGAATGGTTCATATCATGAGCCATTTGAACTCTAAACTGTAACTGTGGCATCCTTTTTTTTTTCTTTTTCTTTTTCTTTTTTGTGCGCGTGTGTTGTTATTTAAGCTATAGAAAAATTGGAAGGAGATGAAATATATGGCTGGATAGTTTGTATCAACATTGAGCAGTTTGGATCCTGATATTATCGGTGTTGTACTTGTAGCATTGCTGTTTCTTGTAAACTGAGAGGGAAAATGACATAGGGCTGCATCATTCGATGCAACCAGACCCTTGTATGTGAGGAGATTGATGGAATCTAGTAAACATGAACCTTCATAGAACTTCAAAAAATCGAATTATTTTTTAGTTCAAATTGTGTGTCATGTTACTTCCTGAATTCTCGTACATTACATTTTAAGTGATAAATAAAAAGGAAATGCGTTGTGATTGAATCATGCTAATTTGTTCACTGACCATTTAGAGGTTATGCTGATTTTTCAAGCTCATCATTTCTTAAGAGGTTACCACCACCTTGTTTTCAAAGTTGTTCAGAGTTTGGAATAATGTATGGAACTGAAAAGATCATTCAACCAATTTACGTCAATTTCTTGTGGGATGATGTTAAAAGGGTTGTAGGATAGGTGATCGAGGTTATGCTATTAGGCAAGTGCTCGTCTGAAAACAGAATTGACAAAGGGGGGTTTATAAATGAGTGATTTGTTCAAGTTACAGAATGTCTTCTTTTTCATTCATCTCCTAATTATTCTGAAACACTAATTGGCCAATTTATTTTCCTTGCGGTCTGATAAAGTGTCATCAAATGGTATAAACGAAATGATATTAGTCTGGGTAACATGAATATATTCTGTGACGAAATGAAATTTGTTGCACCAAGAGATACTGTTTATGCAAGGATGGGGCATTAAATTTTTTTATTTTATTTTTGTGAAATGTATTTCACTGAAAGATTTCCAGGAAACTGTTGATATTTGACAAACTGAGGTGGTGATCCACATGACTTGTCAAGTTCATGGATCTATTCCAGTCTAACACAGAAGTGTGTTAACCTCGATAAGATTAGGGCACAAGGATGTGGCCTGGGTGCTACACACACAGGAGTTTGTTTTTGTCTCCTCTGACTGCAACGAACCAAAAGTCCGAGGTGTCCATCCCAGAAAAGAGCCAGAAAAAGTCATCATTCGGATCCAAAAGTTGATCACTTGTTTGATTCTGCTATGGCCAGTTCTGAGAAGGAAGCTGGTACTCAATTGCATTCAAGTATCAGTGACACAGGCCGATCATTGCTCAACTTCATTGTTGCAATCGGGGTGAACAGGTACTGAAAGAATGAATATCAATCAGTCACCAACCCAGCTGGTCAGGAAACAATAGGTTTCTGCTTGTTCTTTTTATTATTTCCTCTTCCAACTTGCAAATTCAATGGTATTGTGTACTGGATATCTAGTTGCTTGCCTTGTTTAGTTGTTTAATGTGGATGGTAATTGTCAATATAATGAAATCCAAATTAGTTTCAGCATTAATTCTTCAATATTTTCCCATTTTGGTTTCTTTATAGTTGTTTTATTTTTCTCGCTTTGTCTAATCAGGTGATTCACCAGCAGCAGCAACTGCTGAAGATGTTGAAATCATAGATGCTGCTCAGAGCTTTCTTCATGAACACCGGCAACCATTGGGCTACTGCTTCTTGTTCTGTTCATTGATGGAGAGGTAATTTATATATCAGCCAGCATGACTAACTTTGGTGTAAAAAAATGAAAACATATTCAGAGCCTTTATAAATGAATTAATATTCAAGCAGGCATTGTACAATGGAATTATAACCCATGTTGTATTAATTTAGATCTCATGTTTATTTTGTGCTATCTTCAGGGGTTTAAAACTACTCAAATGTGAAGTCAGGTGCCAAGGGAGGTGGTATCCTCCTCCCACAGACAGTATTCTGAAAATTTTCAGAAGCAAGAAGAGAAATAATATAGAATTATGGGACCTTCATCTCCATGTCATATAATGTAATGTACTTGTTCTGGAATATTTGTAACATTGACATGTGACCATGGTTCGCTGAATGGCCCGTTCGTAACGGTTTTTTTGGCGTCCATATATCGATGTGGGCCGATTTTTACAGTAGAACCGGGTCATTACGGCGACTGTAACCTCGATTATTACCATTTCTCAAAATATCATAACGGTTGAAATAACGACGATACCATTAGATTTATTAATAACTCATTTTTTTACTAAATATCTTTAAAAAATTAAAAAAAAAATTCACTTAAATCTATGAAAAAATCATATTTATTTATATATGTTGTCAAAAATATCCAATTAATACATTTTGGGTAACATGTATAAGATTTTAAAAAATTCATGATTGCGATAACCGAGTCCATTATGTAATTCCGATACTGACTCGATTCCGTTACACCAATACCGTTACTGTTACATCGACTGATACCGCGACTGCCAACTTTCATGTGACATTTTTATGAATTGTATGATACTGGGAATCATCTTAGGAATTTATTTTACAAGGTTCAACTAATTTCTTTCCAATCAAAAATATAGTTTTTATCCTTGATTATTGAAATTGGTTACAATATTAGTGAATTTTTTTTGCATTATACTCTGTTTGTTTGGACATGAAATATTTTTCAAATCATGTAAGATAAGTTTACTACTATAAAAGTACTATCAATATTCTTAAGAATTTTATTTATAACAAATTTAATAAAAAAATTAATTATCAAATATTTATAGACAATCAAACAACAACTGAAAAACAAAAAAAAAAAATATATATATATATATATATATATTTCTATAAATATTTTACATTTAAACAACATGAATATAATATTTTATTTATTTATTTCAAGAACCAAAAAAGCCATTAGGGGGACCGAAAATACAGTCCGTCAATAAATATCGGCCTTCGAGTTCAGGTGTTGGATCTGTAAATATAGGCACTGCTACAATGATATTGGACCAAACAACGTTTGTATAAACACTGTAACCTGCGGACCCTCACTTTGATTGGACCCCATCAACCACCGTAACGTATGTCTCTCCAAAGTAAACTACTCTGTCTACATACAAGTCTTGAAAAACCCTTTTGAACCCCCACTTCTTTATAGTATTGGTTGGCACAAACAAATCAACAATTTTAAATCAATATTACCCTTTTTCTGTGAAACCAGAATTTGAGATTTTAGTGTTATTTGAGCTGAGAGGATCTAGGGTTTTTCAGATGGCCAGCTTGGAGGAGAAGGTGGTTGCAGTGATCATGGTGGGTGGACCCACCAAAGGTTTATACCCCCTCTCTTATATATCTATCTATATATGTTAAGCAAATAACTTTGAATTGGAGGATTATAATTTCTTCCACATCTGATGTTTTTTTGTATATATATATATACAGGTACAAGGTTTAGGCCGCTTTCCTTCAATACTCCGAAGCCTCTCTTCCCTTTGGCTGGTCAGCCAATGGTTCACCACCCTATCTTGGCTTGTAAAAGAGTATGATTTCCTCTTCCGAAATTCCCAACTCGCTGTTTGGTTGCTGAGAAAATTTGAAGAAAAGAAAAGGAAGAGGAACTTCCATTTTTCATGAATTTCCCAGGAAAAAATCTCCTCAATTTTAGCTAAATTGTTGGACTGGTAGTAATAATAATAAGGAATCATTATGTTTTTCGTCACCATAATGGTTCAGTTCCTATTAGTATCTATGATACAAGTAGGATCCTAGATGTAAAAATATAAGAAGGCTCCCACAACTGTGCAGATTAGTGTTTTCTTTTTTATTTTATAATGAATAACAAACAATGCTTAAAGTCAGTTCCTTTTTTTTTTTTTTCAATCGACGAGTCTCACTGAAGTTGATTTTGTTGTACACTGTCACATAGATACCGAATTTGGCGCAAATTTTTCTCATTGGATTCTATGAGGAGCGAGAGTTCAGTTTATATGTATCTTCAATCTCCAATGAGCTTAAAGTCCCAGTAAGGTGATTAAGGCATTGATTGCCACCCATTAGATTCATTATTCAGTTACATACCGTTTCAGTTAGAAGAATTTGATCACATTATCAGAATTTCTATATCTGAATGTTGGTTCTTGTTGCTGTTGCTACTCTAGATACTTGAAGGAAGACAAACCTCATGGTTCAGCTGGTGGCCTCTATTATTTCAGGGATCTGATTATGGAAGATGCACCTGTAAGAATTCGGCACTCATTTGATTTTATGTGTACTTTGATCCGATTTTGATCTACTTACTTGATTTTGCCTGTGTGTGTTTAACCTTAAATCCGTACCATATTGTTGGTTTCTTGATAATAGAAAAAATGTATGTGCATGTGCGGGTATATTTCTCCCAGACGTATACAACTATGCCCCTCTCCTTTTATCTTAATTCTGTCTTCATTCCACATCTCAACTCATCTAATTCTGTTCATTTGTTGTTCTATGACAGTCGCATATTTTTATGCTGAATTGCGATGTTTGTTGCAGTTTTCCACTGCCAGGCATGCTTGGTAAGTTTTGGTCCACATTTATCAGTACTTCCATGTTTTATCTTGTTTCTGGGCAAATGAAACTTTTCATCTGAATTTTTATTTGACAGGTGAAACTTCTCAATCTGAATGTTATGCCCCTTTCAAACATTCCTCACTTTATCTTTGAACAGTCACTATTTGTTATTTCATGCGTCAAATTTAGAAATTATAATAGCTTTCTTTTATCATTGTACTCGCAGAGGCACATAAAAGGTATGGTGGAATGGGAACACTGTTGGTAATCAAGGTTGGTTTCCATGCATGAAGTGATTAATTAGAGGATATTTCTGCTGGAAAGCAAATCTATATTAATGCAAACTCCCTTTTGTTCAGGTTTCCGCTGAATCAGCCAACCAGTTTGGTGAGTTGGTTGCTGATCCAATTACCAATGAACTGTTGCATTACACAGAAAAACCAGAAACTTTTGTAAGTGCATTACCACAAAGAAGCAACTTCAATCCTTCTGATGTTTTTTACTTAATGCTGGTTCCCTGTGTTGGTGATCTGAACTTCATTTCGTTTTGTATTTCCTTGTTGTCTTCTTTACGTTAAATGCAGGTGAGTGACTTAATAAACTGTGGTGTCTATGTCTTCACCCCTGAAATTTTTACTGCCATTCAGGATGTCTCCACACACCGGGAAGGCAGAGGTTGGTAGATCAATCCCTACTTAATTAAGTGCTGATGTTTCCACTATGAACAAACTTTACATGAACATCGATGGATCCATTTTTCACCTTTTCCTCCCTTCCCTGCTCCCTGAACCCCTTTTCCCTGTCAAAAGGTCCTCTTGTTACATTTCAAACATTTTGTCGTTCACGAATTTCCCTACACTACTTGTTCTCTTTCAGATGAAATTAATTTTTGTAATGGGTGGACTGTTGTTTGCTTGAGAATGTTAACTATACTGTAATTAAGCAATGCAAGTTGAAATACCTCTTTATCCCACCATGCATCAGATGTACTTGATGAGTTGCAGATGCAACAAATCACATTTTTAAGTTCTTGACACTATCGGATTCGTTGTGATGACATGGGAATAAAATTTCCTCCTTGTTGATGTTGGTACTGTATTTTTTTCATTTGCAGCTAACATACGTCGCGTGTCCAGCTTTGAGGCCCTTCAGTTAGCAACAAGGTTAAACCACTTAACTTGTTCTCTGGTTTACAAACTTGACTATTTTTGCTCTGAACTGCAAATATGGCATATGGGGAATGGACTATGCATTATTGGTCATATACCCGCAAACATACAGATATTTATAGTAGATATGTATATGTATCTTTTTGGGTTAGCATGGAGATCGGTGTTGGTGGTGACTGTGTTGAAACTATGTATTTGGTGTAAGTGCAAGATGTAGAAAATATTAGCAGGATTTGCTCCATGTCTTTCTTGGGGATGGTAGCACTTTTAAATGTAATTTAATAATATATTTAATTATATTTGATTGTAGCGGGTCTAAAGAGTATTGGTTTGAGTTCCCCTGTCATCTCTAATACAAACTTGGATTTCTGGTCAGACATGAAACACCAAATGATATTTGTTATTTTACGTCAAAACATTCAAAGTCTGATGAAACCTTCTTACTAGGCCACCTTTCATCAGGCTTATTTATATTTGCATTCAATTATATAGGCTTAAAAACCATCACTCCGGTTCCTCCTTGTAATAATGGAAAAGGGATTATTTAATCAAGGAAAACTAGTTTATTTTCTCATGCAGTATATTGGAACAATTTAACGGATATCTTTTTTGACGGCTAAACTTTGTGGAGTTAACTTTTCTGTACGGTTCAAATATTTAGTTGCTATCTTTTTAAAGCATTTTATATCATTATTCCATTCATTGTAGTTCTGTTGATAGAATGCTCATCTTAGTGACAGAGATAGCTGTCTTCAAGGGGTTAGTGTGATTAAGATTTTGGCTGTCATTTCACCTTTTTTCCTTATTAAACAAATTTGTATGCTCTAGGTTATGCATACGTGACGCTAACATTGTTTGTACTATTGATTATACTAAGTGAAAAGGAAAAGGATTTTAATTCTGGTGGCTGTATATGGTATATATATTGGTGCCCACTTTAGTATGGTCTGCAATCTTTCAGTTTTCATGGTAATATGATTTCTTTCAACAGGACCCTTCCTACAGATTTTGTTCGATTGGATCAAGATATCTTGTCACCTCTTGCAGGAAAGAAACAACTTTATACCTTTGAGACCATGGACTTTTGGGAACAGATCAAAACTCCAGGGTAGAGCGAATACCAATATTTCTGCCACCTCTTCTTTTCACATTGAACATTGGACTTCGTATCTAAATTTCTACCTGACTTCACAGAATGTCGTTGAAGTGTTCGGCTCTGTATCTTGCTCAGTTTCGGTTTACCTCTTCCCATCTTCTAGCTAGTGGAGATGGCACCAAAAGCGCTACTATTCTTGGTGATGTTTATATTCATCCATCAGCGAAAGTACATCCAACTGCAAAGGTAGTTCCATCTCTATCTATTTCCAACATTTTAATCCATGTAATTTAGAAGTTTAAATGACATTTTTGTGTGTGTCTGTTTTTTTTCTGTCCTTTCTCTTTGGGATTAAAAAGTGCCTTATCTTTCTTATTCATATTAAGAGGAGAACTTCCATTACACTACGTATACTATCTTATTTACTTTATTGAAAACAAATCGAGAGTTTCCTTATTAGAGGATCCTTTAACTAACGAAGTTTAACATGGTCAGAGCCATTGATTGCAGTACACATACTTGGAATTGAATGGGACTTGGTGTTCATAAATTTGTCAGAACTTGTTCTTGAAAGATCCATTTCTTGGTGTCATTTTATGTGAAGTTTGAGCTACCCAACTTCAATACTACCTTTTATAGATGCAATTTTCTTATTTTAAACTGCATCCATGTTTTGTACACATATGTAATCAATATTTTTGACAAACAAAAAAGAGGCCTGGAATACTGTCCACAGACTAGTGACTTTTTAGATAATTTGGTCAATCAGCCAAAAAGTACTCATTGAAAAGCAAGAAATCAAGCTCAGTTCAACTCTACCCCGTGCTCATTTGAACATCATTCCTGAAAAACCGAAAAGAAACTTATGCTGAATGCAGAAACTTCGTCTGGAATTGACTTTATTTTCAGTCTACTCTGGCGTTGCTTCATCTAAACTAGTTGTTTTTGTTCAACAGATTGGTCCCGATGTTTCAATTTCAGCAAACGTTCGTATAGGAGCAGGAGTGAGGCTTATAAGTTGCATCATTTTGGATGATGTTGATATAAAGGTCTGGAGTTGTAAAATAAAAGTATGACATGGTTAACACCACAATCTGGCCTAAATTTGGTATATCATCTCCTGACAGGAAAATGCTCTTGTTATGCATGCTATTGTTGGATGGAAATCGTCTCTGGGGAAATGGTCTCGTGTGCAGGTATTCCTCACTATTTCAGGATTTCACTATTTTGCAAGCATCACACTTCCTTAAATTACCGGATGATCCATCTTTTTTTTCTTTGGTGTGCCAGTTTTGAATGTGAATTTTTGTTGGCATCTCAAATTATGTTATGTTTTATGTATATCTTGTTATTAGGCATTTGACCTGCTGGATTTTTCAGCATATCCATCATTCGTGTACTAAGCATTCTAAGAATTGATGATATTTTGACATTATATTAGTGGAGTACTATAAATGGAGAACAACAGATATTATAACTAGGGGATGCATAGAGATGATCATTGTGTTTATACAGTTCCGATGTAAAATCAACTAAATGTGACATTGCTAGATTGAGGGTGTCTATGTTCTTAGTGTAGCTATAATGAGGATATTAGAAGAACGAGTGGATGTAGGGAAGGGTACCGCTCTGCACAGGGTGAATTTCCGACATGTAGTACCAAATTTAAGCAAGAGGAAGGGAAAAGAAGAAGGGAAAGGGATTAAGGAGATCTGGGCGAGTCTGCTTGATGAGGTTCGGGAGTATATGGGAGGTGGAGGGTCCAATGCTGAGGAAAAATTGAAGTACTAAAAACAAAATTTCCCCCAAAAGGGCCTAGTATTCTAGGTTCTGCAATTGTAATTACATTTTTGGAATTCGGTGGTACATGGAAACTCAACAGGTAAAGAAAAAGAGAGGCATGAATGGAGGCAACTTACTTGCAAGAGAGAAAGAGAGACAGGAAAAAAAAAGCTTGTGGAAAGAAATTTCAGAATGTACTGTAAGTGTTAAAGAAGCATACTGGGATTTCTTGGAGTAATTGACAGATTTAAACTCTCATCTGGGTGCAATGTAGTAGTTAGGCCCGATCGATTTCGCTGTCCTGAAACTCCTAATTGACAGGCTATTAGTACATAGAGTTATGGTTGCTCACCACCTTTGATTATTTGTTTGATCTCATGCTTCGGGATTTCCTTTGAATTCGTGGAATCTTAGCCATATTTACCAAGGGATGAAATTGAGGGCTTGATATCCCCCAACCCCACCAATAAAATCATAGTAGAATAGAATTATCCTTATTGAAACTTCCCATTTTATACCTAGAAAAGCTGATAAAAATTTGATGTTTGGATGCCAGGGCGAAGGAGACTACAACACTAAGCTTGGAATAACCATCCTTGGTACTAACCCTTTCCTTCTCGTTCCTTCTTTCTTCATTTCCCTATTCTCTATTCCCTAAAGCGGGATGTGAAGTAGTATTGAATCATCTCTCCTATGCAGGAGAAGCTGTGACTGTTGAAGAGGAAGTTGTGGTAATCAACAGCATCGTTCTCCCAAACAAGACGCTTAATGTCAGCGTACAGGAGGAGATCATTCTCTGAGTGATGAAAACGAGATTGCACATCCCTTTTCGCTTGAGTTTTATCTTTCTACACCAGTAGTAGTCATATTGCTGAATTAGAAATTCAACAGGATGGGAATCTTCTTTGCCACCACAAGTGTGTAATGTTGAGAAAGCTGATTTCTTTTTTAACATGTATTTTTGGAGGGGGGGAAAAAAAACGTATACGTTTTCTTTTCCTTATTTGGGCCCAGAGTTAATATGCTGGTTATGCCATGACTACATCTATTCTTTTGAGAGTTTGTTACCAAGGTTATTGTAATCTGACATTAAATTTAAAGCTAATTAATTTCCCTTTTTTCTTCACAAATTTCTGAAAGAGCCTTGTGTTTTACGGTTTAGTTATTTGCAGTTTCAGGATTGGTTGTTAAATTCATTGTCGTCCTCAAATTAATTCAATTTGTACTGGTATTACGGAAACTAATGTATACTAAATTAACCAGGTGTGGATCAGTAATCATGAAGGATATTAGCTCAGGTTAGAGTCAGCCAGTATAGCCATGTTCACTAGCATGAATAAACGTTTTCTTCCAAGCCAGTATTAGGCCTGCAAGTTGAGCGGGTCAGCCCAGCCCAACCAATGCCCAGCCCGAATTTTCAGGCTTGGGTTTCAATCGGACCAGCTCGGGTTGGGTTTTGCGGGCTTTAGTGAAATTGGGGTTGGGTTGTGTTCAACCCGAACCCAACCCAAAACCCGAATTAAAAAAAAAAGAAACTAATCAGGCCCGTTCAAATTTTTATCTAACGCCTGAAAAAACTCCTCTTTCTATCGAACAGCTTATTTGTTCTCTTCTTTCCAAACGTGGGGGCAAATCTCTCTCTCTCTAATTTCTCTCTATGTATATATCCATCTATATTATCTTTGTATGTGTATTGATCTCTCTCTATATATATCTTGTATGTGTATTGAGATCTCTCTATATATATCCATATATCTTATCCCATATAGCTTCTTTCTTTTTTTCTTTTTTTTCTGTTGCCCTTTTTAAGAATTGTTGCTTTGATTTTTAATATCTATATACACAACACGTGCAATATATAAAAAAATGATAAATCAATCTTAATTTTTATATATACATATATAAATATAATAGATCTTAATTGTTATTTTATTTTTATAACTTTTTATAAAAAAGAAATATATATTGCAAGGTAAAAAAAAATTCTTCTCTTACCACCGTTTTTATTAATCCAAATTCAATTTCAAGTTTCAATAATAATAATAATATATAAAAAAAAATGGGAAAAAAAAAAAAAGAAACCCAAGAACCCAGCCCGACCCGAATATATCAGGCTGGGTCCAGCCCGGATTGAAATTCGGGTTGGGTCAGGCCGGGTTCATAAAAAATCGGGCTTATGTTGAATTTGGGCTGGGCCGGTCCGGGTTGGGCCAGTCCAAGTTGCACCCTAGCCAGTATTGTCATGTTTCAATTAATCCACGAAACCGTGCAACCAGCATGAAATAAACATTTTGATACTAGAAAATTAGAAAAATTAATTAAATTTAAATAAACAGACAAGGCCATCTGCAAATCATGTTCATCATCTTACTTGCAGAAGAAAAGGAAGAAACATCTCCATAGTCCTTCACCATGCAACAGCATTCACATGGCAACTCTTATTCTAATAGGATTCCCTCTTCAAAATGGCAGCACAGTTGTGATCATTGCATAAAAAGAGTATCTACCATACGTATGAAGGCGCTAACTAGTGCATTTCCAGCTTAAATTTTTATTTCAGATCTTTTGCATTCACAAACGAAGAATACATCGTATCCTGGTATAAAACAACTTACTCTAGTTACATGAAACACATATCTCGGAATCAATACATACTATATCAACAGCACCTGTATATACTTGATCTACTAACCTGAAGCAAACTTCTCACCAACTTGTAGTGCCATTACCTGATTTCTCGGAAAGAGAGTTCTTGCAGATAACGAACAAAAAACAAGAACTCCTAATAGCGTTCTGGAAATTAGCTTCCTACCAAATAGCAACTGCTGCTTCATAACCAAAAATGGCGTGTTATCATTTGACTTCCACAGCTGGGGAATGTTCCTAACTATACCACGAACACTATCTATCCACTACAACAAACACTCTCGGGCCTCCTACAGCTTGACTTCGTCAGCTATGTCCATGAAATAGCAGTGTACAGGTGATACATCTTGATATTTCTCAAACTGGCAGCAAGAAAGGAGAACGCAGGGTCATCTTCTCCACCAAAAAAACACGACAAACAGCACCAATGCGGAAACAACAGGACAATCAATGTGAACTCATCCCTGAGGCCGCAAGTCCAACTTGTAAGCCTGTATTTCCATCGGAGAGATAAGTACGCGTCCTTCTTGATCAACATCTCCAGACAGTTCACCATATCCAAGCATCTCTATGTCTTCGTGCAAAAGATTCAAGGACGTAGCTTTCGCATTCAAGACAGTAAGCCCTTTGAACAAATCGAACAGATTTATAGGCTCTTTGGCTACACTGGAGCATTGCGCCCTACCTTTTCGACAGTATGAAGAATCCCAGTTCCGCCTCTGTAAGATTAAAGCAAACCTAAGGTCTTCAATGGCTTGCTGAGAATATTTCAAGGGCCGAGGAACCTTGAAGCTTACGACATGCAAGTCACAAGGCAAGGAAGCAGATAAAGGAGAGAATGATAGCGAGGCTGGCTGCACAGATATTTCTTGTGGTTTTTTGGCAATGAATGCATGTATTGGATAGTTCAAGTGGGCACCAATACAATGAGAGAGAAGAGAGGGGCTTAGCGGAAGGGAATTTGGAACAGGATTTAATATGGAGGAAATGTTGGATTCCACAAGGATGTGGAAAACCACATTCATTGGACGATTGTCCATTACTCCTTGACCAAGACCACGTCCATCATCATTCACCAATCGGCGATCAAGCATGATTTCGAGCCATCCATTTTTCAAGCTTGCCACACCCAATGACTGCCTGGTATGGACAGAAAAGCGGCGACCATTTGATGCTTGCACAAATGCAAGAGAAGGCATTGGGTAATAATTTCCCTGCAGAGGAATCTTATCATAGGTTTCCCTCCTGCTCATCTGAAATCCATTTAAATCAGAATAGAATACCCTGTTGTTATCAATATCTGTCTTGTATCTAACTATCAATTCCCTGTCATTGAAATCATTCCCAAGAAGTTCGACATGATATTCCTTCTCGATGAGAAGTCCCTGTATGGTGTTATCGCCATTATATATACGGGTGCTATGTGAGATTGGATTGCGGTCCCAGGCAGTTTTTGGGTAGGAGTAAACTTCCTGCATCAAAAGGCCCTCCGAAATCACCAGTTGCCCGCCAGCTTGGACAATGGGCTCAGCATCACCATTGGGTTTGAATAGGTACGCTCCACTTCCTCTACTAGAGTACATACCTATTTCTTCACCAATAACATTTTGAAAACCATCATTATGGCTTATTTTCTGCAATAAACCAAGATTTACATCAAATGTGAGTGTAAGATGCTGGTTCCGGATTTCTGCAGTGTCACCTTCTAATTTTGAGCAAGTATATGGAGTGGGGCAAGATAAATGTTTGGACTTCGTCAAAATTTTCAGTTTTGCTGGTTTGCTCTTTTCACATCCGACAAATCCATTAGCAATGTAATATACTTGCAACCCCATGGCAGGAACAGAAGCTTTCCAATGGACTCGATGCCTCCCTGTAAACATCTTACTTTTATCATGCTGCAATTCAGGAGAGACTTGGCTTTTAACACACGTCCAGTTTGAGTTTAAAACAGTCACATCTGGCCTGTCAACGACTACCATCACAACCTCATCTCTTGTTTGTTCTAGCGGATTAAATAGGACAACTGATTGTGCAGTCCCTTTGCTAGCACTAATTCCTCGATACATCGGTTGCACGTTATACTTGGATCTCACTTGTGCTGCCTCAAATTGAGCTGGGTTCTGATCAGGTCTCTCATGGCGGATTCCAAGTAGTACTTCAATAGCTTTAGACATGAAAATTTGCAAGTCCTCTAAAGAAGTATGCATCCGCATTCCATAATCCTCAACCACATGATCCTTAGCGGTGCCAGTTACACCATCATGATGCTGAAAAAGTGCCAAGTTCCTTCTTGCAGCTGTCAACTTGTGGGAGAAACCAATAGGAAGCTTAACACATGATGTTCTCTGGCAATATCCTAATAAAAAGGCCATCATCATTTCTGCAGCACGAAGTGTTTGCTCCAGTACACGATCAACAGCCTTAAAGAAAGGCCTAGAAACATAATATCCACTCCAATAATCCTGCTCTCGATCTGCATAAGTAAAGAAATCACCTGATAGAGAAGGAAAACCTCCAATCTGACCAGAGCCCACCTCGCCCTGAATAGAATAATTTACTCTGTCAGCCTCCTCACGAAGAGTTTGGAAATAATCTTCCAAAGTACCAAACTTTGCCTCAGCATTCAAGCTGGGATTGGAATTGATGTAATCAAATAACAATTGATAATTTCTAAATTGAGCTTCCGCCTCATCAATGCTGATGTAACGGAAGTCATCTCCAAGGGGAACAAGAAGCGTATTCGTCCGGTAGAGAGTTGATTTCTTCTTATACTGATCTAGTAGTTTCAGTGCTCTCTCCTTCACGTTTTCCTGGTTGGTCTCTACTGGATGTTCTCCCCAAGGGCAGAGTTCATAAGTGAAGGCAGGCATCCGAGCAAAATCAAACTGACAACAAACTGCAGGCTCTGGGCCACAAGTATGTGGAATATCATAAGAATAGAAGGGCATCATGTGGACAAAAATGTCGGTTGTTTCCTCCGCATCCCAGCTCTGTCGCCATACGTATTCCAAATTCTTATGCAAAGCTAGTTCCTTCTTGAGCTCATAATGGGTCCTCTGTATAAGCATATTCTCAAAGCCCATACGACGAAGAAGATATGCCATTGTAGATGAATAACCGAACGGATCTATTGCCCAAGAATTTTTAGGAACAACCCCAACTGTGTCGTTTAACCACATATTCCCCTCTATCATCTGACACACAAATTTCCCAAGTTTTTAGAGAGAGGTCTCAAAAAAAAAAGAAAAAAAAATACAACCACTGTGCTACACATGAGATAAAATGCAACTGGACGAAGAGGAAATAATACTGATTGCGCATGCTAACAAGGGTAGGATTCCATTGATTCTGTTGAACATAAAAAATTACCTACTCTAAAGCAAAAGCATAAGAGCTCCAAAAACTGTTAAAAAGGAAACGCATTTAACATGGTCTGAAGACCTTTGTTTAGAAGCAAAACCGAAAACTAATAAACAATCCCAGAATAGCATATCTCCGACAGACAACATCCCACTTAAACCCAGACTAACAAACCCAAACTACACAAAATTGCCACAGAACTATAGAGAAACAAAATGTAGCCCAGAAATCTAGGTACCACACCACCAGATCTCTCTAAAGTATTTAGTTCATTCCTCGCAGTCCTGGTATCCAATTTTCCTAAGAAACTCTAAGTTCGAAATGCTATTCAAAATTATGCTTGAAATCCAACTCAAAATTAAGCCTCTTCCATTCAGGATTATTGAGAGAGAGAGATGTTGGTGATTATTTTAGTCAGATCATAGGTAGCCTGCTCTAGTAATCAATTCCTGAACCATAACAACTGGATAACTACTCTCTATCAAAAGAACAATCAAACCCGAGTCAAAACTAAACAGAGAATGCTGAACTGCCATTAATAAATTGTGCTATTATCATAAAACCCCCTATGCTTTGACATTTGTATCAAACAATCCCCACCACTATCATATTGCCTCCTGCATTATTAATTTGTCTCAAATTGCCCCTCCCTGCACTATTTGACTATGTTAAATGACTATATTAACCTTACCCTTTTAATTATTTATCTTAATTACTCTATTTCAAGGACAATAACAAAGCAACAATAGAAAAGAAAAAAAACACATGCACTAACAAATATTTTCATCACATTCAACATAAAATTATTCGATAATTTAATTCATTTTTTTTTTCTCATAAAAAAATATTAATAGTAATGTAGACCCATTTCTTTTTAAATAAGTATTTGGATTGTGTAATTTAGAAAAAAAATTAATATTGCTTTAATTTCGGATTGAGACTAAATATGAGTTTATTATGAAACTAAATATACCCATTTTTATTAGTGCACAGTATTAAAGCAATATTTTTTTTCCAAAATTACACAATCCCAATTTTTATTTAAAATGAAATGGGTCTACATTACTATTAATTTTTTTGATGAAAAAAAAGATTCTGAATTAAATTATCGAATAATTTTATGTTGAAGGTGATGAAAATATTTGTTAGTGCATGTATTTTTTTTTTCTTTTCTATTGTTGCTTTGTTATTGTCCTTGAAATAGAGAAATTAAGATAAATAATTAAAATGGTAAGGTTAATATAGTTATTTAACATAGTCAAATAGTGCAGGGAGGGGCAATTTGAGACAAATTAATAGTGCAGGGGACAATATGATAGTAGTGGGGGTTGTTTGATACAAATGTCAAAGTATAGGGGATTTTATGATAATAGCCCTAATAAATTTCAGTAACCAAAAAATGAAAATCAATGTAAAGATCATAGGGATAATGGTCTATACCTGTTCAATGATAGCAAAATAATGTGAATTAGCCTGCAAGAAAGAAATTCAAACAAAAAGTTAAGCTTGACAATTTTTAGCCCATTAGTATTTTGTTGTAAAAACTTAAACGAAGTGGATGAGAAAGATTAATTCTCTTGGCATGTTATGTAAGATTAGGTAACCCTCTTCGTTCTATTTAACTTCAATGAAAGAAAAAAAAGTTGTGCTATCATAACTATGCTAATTGTGTACCAGCTCTTTCTATGGAACTTATCCTTACAAAATCAAAACTTCTTTCCTTCATCAAACAGAAAGAAACAGCCATATTTCAGGATCTTAATAGCTATGATATATAATCCAATTCGTTGCCCATTAGCAGATTATGGTGATATTGCCATCTTACAAAATTTATTAATTTTTCAAATGATATGCAAAAATGCATATTCCCCAGAACCTCCAATCCTAAGAACTTCAGTTGCTGCAGGTATTTAAGAAGAAAATGTTCCAATAAATAACACAATTCCTGCTCTTTTGGTCTATGACGTAAAACTGTACTATCTTACAGTCAATTAATTATAGCTACACAAGCCATATGCGCTGCATCACATGTGACATCGCTTTTGATGTTCATACAGGTCAGCAAACATCAGCTATGTAACATAATCGATGTCCTTCATCTTCTACCTTTTAAATGGCCAGGACTTTCTTATTGTTAGTTTCATCCCGCTATGCATTAAAAAAAAGGAGTAGGTTTATTCCTATATGCAATAATGTTTGGGAGTAAATGAAAATCCAAAATGAAAGGATACTGCATACAATTGATATCTCATGACTATGACATCAAAATGTTTTTAATTGATACAAGAATACAACATGATGGTGTGTCTTAGCTTGTTGTAAAACAACATATGGCTGTAGGAATGGGGGACAGGAGGCAAAATCTCATTTCAATGGGGATTCTCTATTATTTTCTTGTTACATTCCCCACATCATCAAAATAAAGCATATCGCAACCCCTTAAATAGATAAAACTTTGAAAACATATGCAAAATTTTCTTTCTACAAAATTACAAAAAAAATAAATAAGGAAACTAAAAAGAATTAGAGGTTTTGCACATGGTCAAGTATCTTACCTCATCATTCATCACCCATCCACCTCCAACAATCTCCAACTGCCCATTCTTCACCAAGTCAATGAAGGATGTTCTTTTACTTTCTGAGGCATCCCTCCACCATCTCTCCAAATAAGACATCTCTTCCCATATAAATTTTCGGCGAACATCCTACAAATTCAAGTCCAATTATAAACCCATAACTTTCAAAAACTCCATATACCCAGTTCATAATATTATAAAACATAAAATTACTCATAAGATCAACAAAACCTCTAAAAACCCCAAATTAAGTTCATTTCACTCTATACCCACCAAAATTAAGCCCCAGATTAAACCCACTTCACAATACATAGATCCAATATGATTAAGATCAAAAACAGTTAATCAACCCAAAATTACATATACTTGTATATCACAAAATAAACAAAAAAAAAAAGAGTTCAATTTACCTTTGAAAGTGTATCTACAATGGTGTTGAGGATATGATGGGACTGTCGATTATAGTACTCCTCGACGGTGAATTTCCAACCAGGATCGTTATGCGAATGTGGGACCACAAAAATCTTCAATTTCTCCGAATCCCATTCATCCCCTTTGTAACCCACCTTCCAACCTTGCTTCCATGGCCCACCATCCACATCCGAAAACTCGATTTTGTCATACAAATCCTTGGTCGTCAAATCCACCACAGCCGCCGAAACGCCGTCGCGGCCTGCCTGAACCGGCGATTTCCGGCTCGCCGGTTTCCGGAACCTCTGGAACCGTGAACCGGGTCGGGTCCTGAAGTGGGTCGAGAAGGGTTTGGGAATACCGTATTTGTAGATGACGATGAAGAAGAAGAAGAGAGAGAGACAGAGTCCGATGGTGAAGAAATTGGCGAAGACGAAGTCTCTGAGGGCGGATCGTTTGCGGGACTTGCGAGAGTGTCTGGATTTAGGGTTTGGGGAGGAGGATCGGGTGGGGAGGAGGGAGTGGGCCCACCCGCTTCCACGGCGGGTGTTGCCGCCGATGTGGGAGAAGGCCATTTTTTCCGGTTGAAGATCAGAGATGAACACGCCACAGAGTCACTGTGTGTTTGTGTGTGTTGTGTTTGATCGGATAGTTTAAGGAGTTTCTGGTGGACAAGATCTATTTTTATTCATATGTATGTACTGGCGTGGATGACACATGACTAGTACTAGTAAGTGCAGGGTGGGGTCAAATAATTGAGTCAATCTTGTAAGTCAATATTACATTTATATGACCTAATTTTAGTTACCAAATTTTATTTTATTGTTTTCTCTCTTTTGGAGTAGATTGATCCAATGGTTATTTAATACTGTATATCCAAATTTGTCACTTCGAAAATTTATCACCTGACCTGGTTGATTTCTATTGGACGGGAAGAGTAATAAATAAAACTCTTTAAAGCTCATTTTTTGAATGCTCATATAAGCTATTTTTTGAATGTTTGATATGGTAAAATTTATGGGATAAAATATTTTATATCTATTGATTGATTTGTAATATAATATTATGATGATAACATGATATTACGGTTGCAACTCTATTTTTATTTATGATTAAGCTGTCATTAAGGTGGCATAATTAAAAACTTCATGTTGTTGGAGAGATTGTGTGATTTCTGCTGCGACATAATTGGTGAAAAAAATTAGTCTCACTCCTTCAATTGTAATAATTGGTTTTTAGATTTTTTGGAGTGAGAGTAATCTAATTTATTTTATTTTACATAATTTTTTTAATAAAAAAATGAATTTTTTAGTTAGAGAAGATAAACATTAATAACATTGTTATGTAATCAGGGACGGAGCCGAAATTTTTTCTCATTGGGGGCAATAAGTCTAATTTTTTCAAAATTAAATGGGGACAAATCTTAATTTTTGCCTATATTTTTTTCAAAATACTTAAATTATCATTAAAAAAACAAAAAATAATAATTTTTGAATGGGGGCAGTTGCCTCATTGGAGCCAAATGGCTCTGTGCCTGCATGTAATATAAGAGTTAGGAGACATTCTTAAAGAATAATTATGTACTGTATTATTATTGGTCGATTTAGTTTTGGCATTTTATATAAAAATAAAATAAAAAAAAAAAAAACCAGAAGAAAGAACAATAGAAAAAAAAAAAAAAAAAACAGATTAGTAAAGGGTAAAATGGTATTTCACATTTATGAAATATTTTTTTAATTTTTTCTCTTAATTATTAAACAAGCATATAAAATTTGCTCGAACTTGACTCATTTGCTAAAAACACAAACTGAAATCAATCTTTAGTTTTAATTTATTAAGTCTGCCCTCAAATGACTTAGTTTATTTGCAGCGTTATATTTATTTTGTCAGCTATTGAAAGAGTCGGTGTAAGTTTGTTTTTTACATGTTTTCATTTTCAAATACTTTTTTCCTTGATTTTTTTTTATACATATTTTTAATTAGTTTATAACTTCCTAAGTAAAAAATATTGAAAAAGAAATAATAATAAACAAAGGATAATATTTATGTCATGTTCCATCAGTATCAAGTTTGATGAAGGAATTCAAACTAATTTTTGTTGTTATTAATTTTATAACACCCGTTCTTTTATAAAAAAAATTAGTCAAGTATTCAAATTATATTTACAAAGTTGATTCTCTTGG
Source organism: Cornus suecica (assembly GCA_963922005.1). Classification (NCBI taxonomy): domain Eukaryota; kingdom Viridiplantae; phylum Streptophyta; class Magnoliopsida; order Cornales; family Cornaceae; genus Cornus; species Cornus suecica. The sequence goes on from OY998238.1 coordinate 2,774,262, forward strand.
GACATAATGTATTTAGTCCATAAAGAAAATCCCACAAAATACATAAATTAAATAGTTCATGGCCTCGAGGAAATATTTTGTCAATTTTTCTCTTGCGTGGCGCGTAGATACTCAATAAGGATATAAGTAATGCCGTGTCCAAACAACCCCCTAAGGATTTCCCATTTCTCGTAGGCAAAGGCAAAGAAAGGTTGGAGCGTTTAAGTCCGAGAGCTTCATATTCTCTGAAGCTCTGTATCCGATCCGATCTGATCTGAGACTCTATCACAGGTAAAACTTTGTTATTCATATATACGTATATGTATCTATATTACTCATTTCTGTATCCATAAACGTTCTGGATCTAAATCGAAATTTCAGATCTATCCTGTATTAAGATTTATGCCTGTAGTATTGTTCGATCCTTGGTTTATGATTCATCGAATACTGCATAATTTTCAGGATTTTTGTGTTTTAATAGGCCCATTTAATGAATAATTTAAACAAAACATACATAGATAACTTAGTTATATATGAGATTTGAGATCATATACATACGTGTGTGCGCGCGCGTGCTCCTTCCATATTTCATGTCAAATTACACGTTCGTGTTTTGCTTTCTGTCTTTTTAGATAAAATAAAATGTGTATGGAAATTCTTACACTCATAGTGCGATTGGTTTTGTTTTCAACCTGAAATTGTTATGAGGCCAATTAATTACTAATCTAGAATGATGACGTCTTGTGAGATTATACTTTGGATCAAATGAACTGGCTTAGATTTGAATTTCACTATCTTGTTTGTGTTGTCGATCTGATTTAGGGAGAATTTTGAAATAGGCTTAGAAATTATTGTGATTTCTTGGACATCTGCTGAGGACTCCTTGTACAGTTGTTCTAGATGGGTTCCTGGTTCCAGATTTGATATTGTTATTACTGTTGTATAATATGGTTGGATATTTTTGATGCCACGATTTGGATTTCAACGCTTCTTTGACGTCCTCGTTGCTACAAACATTGGCCTCCATTCCAATCGTGCCTGCTCCATCCTATGCATAAACTTCTGTATGTCCGTTGTCTAAGTCATACTATTCAATGTTCTGTAATTATTTTTATTTTTGTTCAATTTTAAGAAATTAAAGGGAGTGTTTTGTCACCGCTAAGTTAAAACATCAACAGTGGACAAGTATCACTGCAAACATAAGCTCGGAGCTATTTCCTCAAAAACAATTATTTATTTTTGGAATAGTGGCTTACCACATGTAGCACCACCAACCAATTGGTTGACTCATCTAGCTATGCAATCGGCTACCCATGTTCAAGGATACAAGGTTATGTTGCTTGTCAAAATTTCTGATTTAAAATTAAGGTTTTAAATTTGACTGTCATAGTGTAAATGGTAGCTGAATTTTTTTATTATGTAGAGTTGGTCATGTCTTTCTTTTAAGGATCATTTTGGCACGATTTCAGTATGCGTTTCAACTGTTCTCAATAATTTGTGTAATAATATAGTTCTGGTTTCGAATACAAAATATAGGAGTTTGAGATAAACTGTGAGAAGTCGTCGAAGGAAGTTCAGAAGGTGAATCAGAATATTAAGGAGAAAAGGGAAAATGCCTGCACAGAAGATTGAAACAGGTCACAATGACACAGTTCATGATGTATCCATGGATTACTACGGAAAGCGTGTTGCAAGTGCTTCATCTGATACGACCATCAAAATAGTTGGTGTAAGCAACAACTCTACTTCACAGCACCTTGCAACATTGAGCGGCCATCAAGGCCCTGTTTGGCAAGTTGTATGGGCTCACCCCAAGTTTGGATCCCTTCTTGCTTCCTGCTCATATGATGGTAGAGTGATAATTTGGAAGGAAGGTAATCCAAATGAATGGACACAGGCCCATGTTTTCAACGACCATAAATCATCTGTCAATTCAATTGCTTGGGCGCCACATGAACTCGGTCTTTGCTTGGCCTGTGGATCCTCTGATGGGAATATCTCAGTCTTCACTGCCAGATCTGATGGTGGTTGGGACACTACCAGAATAGACCAGGCCCACCCTGTTGGAGTAACCTCAGTTTCATGGGCCCCTTCAATGGCTCCTGGTGCTCTAGTTGGATCTGGTATGTTGGATCCTGTTCAGAAGTTGGCTTCTGGTGGCTGTGACAATACTGTGAAAGTGTGGAAGCTATATAATGGAACTTGGAAGATGGACTGCTTCCCTGCCCTTCAGATGCATGCTGATTGGGTGAGGGATGTTGCTTGGGCACCCAACTTGGGGCTCCCAAAGACCACAATCGCAAGCGCTTCCCAGGATGGGACAGTTGTGATATGGACTGTGGCAAAGGAAGGTGATCAGTGGCAGGGTAAGGTTCTGAATGACTTCAAGAACCCGGTTTGGAGGGTCTCGTGGTCCCTGACTGGAAACTTGTTAGCTGTTGCTGCTGGGGACAACAATGTCACACTCTGGAAAGAAGCAGTTGATGGGGAGTGGCAACAGGTGACCACAGTTGAGCCATAGATTTAAGGTTCTTTAGTTGTAGTAGTTCTACAGCTTTCCTGTGTACTGGCTTTCTCAAGAACTACTTTTTGTTCATTTTTCGGTATGTTGTTCTGTTCTTGCTTTTTGGTACTCCTGTTTGTGTGGGGTTATAGTGAATTAGTGATTATTGGTTTAGTAAAATTGTGGTTAGGGAAATGAAATTTTTTTTTTGTGATTTTTATTTAACTATTTCGTACATTACCATTTTTTAAAAAGTTTAAAATATGATTGTTCTGATGTTGAGGTTTTGTTCACTTATGGTGTAGGTTAATGTAAGTGATGTCAAAAATAGAGTAAGTAGCATGCAATTTCTCTTAAGTTTGCATAAACGTGCTAGCAAACCTTTTTTGCGGTCTGATAATCCAGCTTTATCTTCTTGTAATTACACAGACTTAGTATCAGCTAAGTTTTATGTTCTGTGCGCTCTTATACATGAAATAATTTGACATGATCAAAATTATACCTCATAACTAATGAGCACCTTACAGCCCCCATTTTGATTTTTCCCCTTCTGAATCGAGATAAAAATAGAAACCAACCAATGGACTTGAACTACCCTCTCTCTCGTAATAGCTGGCTGTAGCATCTTTAGGCCTTCTTTTATTCTCTCATCCAAATATGGAAGTACTCTTCATGAACTTGTCTCTGCTATTGTTTGGTTTTTCATTTTCAGTGAGAGATCACATACGTAAAAGCTATGAGTTGTGGACACTGCTGAAAACATTGAAGCTCTCTTCTTCTTCTTCTTCTCCATTTCCCTCCATTTCTACTCCTTCACTTATATTCTGCCTGACACTAGGATTTATTGATGGCAGTTTATCTGGAACTTAATGTAACGGTTACGGAAGCCTTCTTACTACGGGATTTTATAATTCAAACCCGATTCAAGTTCCGGGCAGTTTTGGATATTGGTTTAACCCCTAATTATATGGTATTATTTCACCCTTCTGCCCATACCTGTATTGGAATCTATCAAAATTATCTGCTCCGAGTATGTTATGAACACTATGGTTTCTAGATTCAATTTTATTGCCTAATGTATCCCCATGATTCTCACGCCTCGCAACCCCACTCTGGCCAGCAATATCCATTCTCTGGCAACCAATAGACAAACGATTTTGGTAAACCAAGATATCGGCTATCTTTAACTGCCAAGAGCCGACATGTTTGATTGATTTCATTGAATTTAACTGGCCTTTTCTCTCATTGTCTTTAATAATTTGTTTCAATGTGATTTTCTCCAAGCAATTGCAGATTGTATCTATTTGCTATTTTGGGAAGGCGTTTCCCCCCAGTTTTTTTGTCTGCTTTGACGACCTATATCAGTGTCTTCTATTGTACAAACGGGTGGTGGATGCATCCATTGTAATGTTAAAATAGCATTTCCTTCTTCGTCAGTTACGCCATCTGATAGTGCAGGGTAGCAGCATAAGTGGTAGAGACTGTAGAGGCGCCAGATGTAGACATGTAGGTAGCCTTCCATTGTAAATAGGTTTTGGATGCAGTCACAAAAGGTGTGATTTGTTGTAGTAGCATTTCCTTTTAACTTTTTGTTAGAATTCATTCTTCAGACTTGGCCATCTTTGAATATTTCAACCAGCTTATACTACATATTTTGACCATTCTGTTATAGCTGCATCCTTATTTTCAATTTTAGTTGTGTCAGGAGTAGAGAATTTGGTTTTGGTTTTGTCTTTCCGCCATTTAGATGGAGGTGAGAAAACCAGATATCCCCAGGACTCCAAGGATAATTCTGATGATGTTTCTCCCGGGGAAAATTATATCGTAATGAAGAACATGTTCTTCTCGGGGAGAAATGATATGAGTTGTCGTTGTTACCATTGTTATGTACTCGTAGAGGCATCATGTTCCATCAACTTGTGTATGATGGTAGGAGTTTCCTCACACAGCATATGCCTGCATTCTGGGCTTTGGCTGTTTGCGTTGAAATTCAATCTCTTGCATCTTCCAGGTTCGATTAATTTAAAGATGCATGCTTGCAAGTATGGAAATATGATGCAGCTCTTATTTATTTTCTGATTTACGGTAAAAGTCTGCGTTTAAACAAGTCATGAGCAATAATACTATAGCAAATTGTTTGTTGGCCTTTCTGCTTTTATGATGGTCATGGTTCCTTGTAGTAATAAATTGATTCTGTTTAGTGAGGTGAGACTTTGATATAGTGGTCGGTATATCTTGGATATCATTGCGCTGTTTTTTTTTATGCATAGGAACTGTGAACTTCTAATTTTACTTTAATATATTTGCAGCCCTATAACTGAACATCATCAATTTCGTAAATTACAAGCATTTCCAATGGACTTCAATCAGATCAAATCTATTTCCCTTAGCTTCCTTGGCAGGTATTCTCTACATAAGTACCGCAAATTGCAAATTGAAAGAGTTAAAGGCCTCGATTTCAATTTTTTTTTTCCAGGTCCATCATCGTCTTCAACTCAGTATGCCACTCTTCATTACTCTCCTTGCACCCCTCCAATAGGGCTTCCCCCCTTGTGATATCTTCTTTTGTCATTTTCAACGCGCATTCCTCCTGTATTCCATATTTTTTCACGTCACTTGGCCTTACCCCGAGCCATTTGATATTAGGTATGGCGAAATTGGCATTGTCATAGGATATGTTTTTCGATCCAAAGGAATGAATTGACAAAATGTCCAACCCATATGGATCAACATCCACCAGAGCCAAAATCGGCACCTTCAATTACATCTTCAGCTTTTTCACGAAGAGTCTCGTGGCGACATCCGGTTGCCCCATCGAGGTCACAATTACGCAATGATATTGATCATAAAATTGATCCTCCGCCAACCTCATGAAAATGTTGTGTTTTTCAACAACCAATATGAACAATGCACCATCATTCTTCAGGTCTGAAACGTGATCCAAAATAACAGGAATCTCATACCCTCCCATCCCTATTTGACGACAATTTATGGTAGCGTTACTCTCGGTAAATATCAAATTCCCAATCACGAGTCCTTTTCCTGCCGCCGCCACAATGTTGAGGCTGAAACGGGTACAGTGGAACATGCAGTAAATGTCGTCGATGACATAATCTGAGTGTATCTGCTTCTGGAATAGCTTCGGGTATGTATAAAACACATCACGTTTTGTCATTTACCTCTTATCACGCACGAGCTTGTCAATGATTTTGAGGATGTGTTCTATGATTTTAGCTCTTTGCCTGCTTTTCCTTTGTTGAAGTAGCGGCAGAAGATATTCTCCTTAAGGACGAAGCACTAGAGTTCGGGGACATAATGATGGTTCTTGGGCGCGCGGGAGGGGACAGAGTAGTAGAAGTTTTTGCCTTCCTTGGTGGATTGTTCCTTTTTAAACTCGAGTTCTTTGATAAGGGCACGAATCTCAGAGGGCAAGAGGTCTTCGACCTCGATGCATGTAGGTGACAGATTGAGTTTAGCTAGTTTTTTGGTGGGAAACCAAGATGACGACGCTTCGAATTCATTGAGTGTGGTGGATTTTGGGAGCTCGTCATCGGAGGTGATGATAGAGTCGGATTCGTCATCGGGGTTGTCGTGGGCTGGGAGTTTTTTTTTCTTGTGTATGTCGTCGGCTGAGAGTTTTTTCTTCTTGTGATCGGGGTTGTCGTGGGTTAGGAGTTTTTCCTTCTTGTGGTTGTCGTGGGCTGAGAGTTTTTCCTTATTGTGTCTGTCGTGGGCGGGGAGTTTTTTCTTCTTATGATCATGACTGTCATGCGTTGAGAGTTTTTCCCTTCTTGTGGTTGTCGTAAACTAAGAGTTTTTCCTTCTTGTGTCTGTCGTTAGCTAGGATTTTTTTTTTCTTGTGATCGGGGTTGTCGTGGGCTGGGAGTTTTTCTTTCTTGTGGTTGTCGTCGGCCAAGAGTTTTTACTTCTTGTGTCTATCGTCGGTTGGGAGTTTTTTTCTTCTTGTGATCGGGGTTGTCGAATGAACTGGCAAAATGCCCAACTTATATGGATTAACATCCACAATAGCCAAAACCGGCACCTTCAACTCCATCTCTAGCTTCTTCAAGAAGACTCTCATGGCGACATCCGGTTGCCCCATCGAGGTCACAATTACGCAAGGATATTGATCATAAAATTGATCATCCGTCAACCTCATGAAAATGGCCTATTTATCAACAACCAATATGGAAAATGCACCATCATTCTTCAAGTCTGAAACGCGATCCAAAATAACAGGAATTCCATACCTTCCCTTCCTTATTTTGACGACGGTTTATGGTAGCGTTACTCTCAATAAATATGAAATTCCTAATCACGAGTCCCTTTCCTGCCGCCATAATTTTTGAGGCTGGAACTGGTACAGTGGAACATGCAACAGATGTCGTCGATGACTTAGTCTGAGTGTATCTGTTTTTGGAAAAACTTCGGGTCTGTATAAAACACATCACGTTTTGTCATGTACCTCTTATCGCGCAAGAGTTTGTCAATGATTTTTGAGGATGCGTTCTGTGATTTTAGCTCTCTACCTGGTTTTTTCTTTGTTGAAGTAGTGACAGAAGATATTCTCCTCAAGGACGAAGTGCTTGAGTTCGGGGACATAACGATGGTTCTTGGGCGCGCGGGAGGGGACAGAGTAGTAGAAATCTTTGTTTTCCTTGGTGGATTGTTCCCTTTTTAAATCGAGTTATTTGATAAGGGCATAGATCTCAGAGGGCGATAGGTCTTCGACTTCGATGCATGTGGGTGACAAATTGAGTTCGGCTAGTATTTTGGTGGGAGACCAAGATGACGACGCTTCGAATTCATTAAGAGCGATTACTAGATTTTTTAGAACTTCGGGGTCGGGTTTTGGGAGCTCATCATCGGAGGTGATGACGGAGTTGGATTTGTCATCGGGGTTATCTTGGGTTGGGAGTTTTTCCTTCTTGTGTCTGTCGTCGGCTGAGAGTTTTTTCTTCTTGTGATCGAGGTTGTCGTGGGCTGGGATTTTTTTCTTTTTGTGGTTGTCGTGGGCTGGGAGTTTTTCTTTTTATGATCGGGGCTATCGTGAGCTGGGAGTTCTTTCTTATTGTAGCTATCGTCGGCTAGGAGTTTTTCCTTTTTGCGTCTGTCGTCGGCTGAAACGTTTTCTTCTTGTGATTGGGGTTGTCGTGGGCTGAAAGTTTTTCCTTCTTGTGACTATCGTCGGCTAGGAGTTTTTCCTTCTTGTATATGTCGTGGGCTGAAAGTTTTTTTTTCTTATGATCGGGGTTGTCATGGGCTGGGAGTTTTTCCTTCTTGTGTCTGTCATCGGCTGGGAGTTTTTTTTTTCTTGTGATCGGGGTTGTCATGGGTTGGGAGTTTTTCATTCTTGTGGCTTTCGTGGGCTGAGAGTTTTTCCTTCTTGTGTCTGTCGTGGGCTGGGAGTTTTTTCTTTTGATCGGGGTTGTCGTGGGCTGGGAGTTTTTCCTTCTTGTGGCTGTCATCGGCTGGAAATGTTTCATTCTTGTGTCTATCATCGGCTAAGAGTTTTTTCTTCTTGTGATCGGAGTTGTCGTGGGTTGGGATTTTTTCCTTCTTGTGGTTGTCGCCAACTGGGAGTCTTTCCTTTTTGTGTTTGTCGTCGGCTGGGAGTTTTTTCTTCTTGTGATCGGGGTTGTCGTGGGCTAGGAGTTTTTCCTTCTTGTGGTTGTTGTCGACTGAGAGTTTTTTCTTCTTGTGTTTGTTGTCGACTGAGAGTTTTTTCTTCTTGTGATCGGGGTTGTCGTGGGCTAGGAGTTTTTCCTTCTTGTGGTTGTCGTCGACTGGGAGTTTTTCCTTCTTGTGTTTGTCGTCGGCTGTGAGTTTTTTCTTCTTATGATCGGGGTTGTCGCGGGCTAGGAGTTTTTCCTTATTGTGGTTGTCGTCGACTGGGAGTTTTTCCTTCTTGTGTTTGTCGTCGGCTGTGAGTTTTTTATTTTTATGATCGGGATTGTCGTGGGCTAGGAGTTTTTCCTTCTTGTGGTTGTCATAGGCTGAGAATTTTTCCTTTTTGTGTTTGTCGTCGGCTGGGAGTTTTTTCTTCTTGTGATCGGGGTTGTCGTTGACTGAGAGCTTTTTCTTCTTGTGTATGTCGTTGGTTAGGAGTTTTTTATTCTTGTAATCGGGGTTGTTGAAGGCTGTGAGTGTTTCTTTCTTGTGGCTGTCATCGGCTGGGAGTTTTTCATTCTTGTGTCTGTCATCGTCTGAGAGTTTTTTCTTCTTGCGATTTGGGCGGTCGTGGGCTGGGAGTTTTTCCTTCTTATGATTGTCGTCAATCGGGAGTCTTTCCTTCTTATGTCTGTCATCGGCTGGGAGTTTTTTATTCTTGTGATCGGGGCTGTCGTGGGTTGGGATTTTTTCCTTCTTGTGTCTGTCGTCGGCTGGGAGTTTTTTCTTGGGTTAACTTCATTTACACCCCCTGAGGTTTGTCTTATCTTCACTTGGACCCCCTCAGGTTTGCATATCTTCATTCACACCCCTACTTTTCAATATTCTCATCACTTAAACCCCCTGAACGATGACATCAGCCTGAATTTTTTTTAAAATTCCTAAACTACCCTCAATATCTTATTCTTAATCTGTTTGGAAACAAGGATAGTGTTTTTATCAATTAGACCCCCTCCCATCATTTAATAATTTAATTTGTATTAAAATTTCAAAATATATATAAAATTTGAAAATATATATATTAAAATTTGAAAAATATTATAAATTCGAAAATAAATATAAAATTAAAAAATATATATAAATTTTGAAATTATTTTTTTTTCAAAAAAACATATTAAAATTTGAAAATAAATATAAAAATCACAAAAAACATAAAAAATTTGAAACAAATATATAAAATTTAAAAAAAAACATATAAAATTCAAAAATATATATTAAATTTCAAAAAAAATTATAAAATCGAAAATAAATAAAAAATAAAAAATAAATATATTTTTTGATTTTTTTTTTTAAAAAACATATTAAATTCAAGACAAATATATAAAATTAAAAAAAAACCATATAAAATTCTAATAATATATATTAAATTTCGAAAATAATTATAAAATTCAAAAAAATATATAAAAAATATAAAAAATTATAAAATTTGAAAATAAATATAAAATTCAAATATATATATATTAAATTTTTAAAAAAAAACTAAATTGGAAAATAAATATAAAATTATATATACACACATGCTCTATCTCTGTCGCTCAGACGCACACACCACACGCACACACACACACGCACACGCACACGCACACACACACACACATATATATATATATATAGATCTATACATATATATATATAGAAGTCCCACCGCCTCCTGCTCCCCGTCGGCCCCCTCCCACCGCTTCCCCGTCGGCGCCGCCCCCTCCCACCACCGCCTCCCAGTCGGCATCGCCCCCTCCCCCTATTTTTGACCGATGGGTCGTTCCCTTTCACCGTCATCAATCGAATACATATATATATATATACAGATCTATATATATATATCTGTGTGTATATATAGATCTATACATATATATATATATAGAAGTCCCACCGCCTCCTGCTCCCCGTCGGCCCCCTCCCACCGCTTCCCCGTCGGCGCCGCCCCCTCCCACCACCGCCTCCCCGTCGGCGTCGCCCCCTCCCCCTATTTTTGACCGATGGGTCGTTCCCTTTCACCGTCATCAATCGAATACATATATATATATATATATATCTGTGTGTATATATATATGTGTGTGTGTGTGTGTGTGCGTCTGAGAGAGAGAGAGAAAGAAAGAGGAGAGAAGAGAGAGAGAATAAATATTGATTTAGGGATTAAATTGGGGTGTTTGGTTTGAGGGTTAGATTGATTCTAAGGGGGTGTTTGGTTTAGGGTTTAAATTGATTTAAGGGGTGTTTGGTATAAGGGTATTTTAGACATTTCACACCATGAGGGGGTGTAAATGAAGATATGCAAACCTCAGGGGTCCAAATGAAGATAAGACAAACCTCAGGGGGTGTAAATGAAGTTAACTTGTGATCGGGGTTGTCGTGGGTTGGGAGTTTTTCCTTCTTGTGTTTGTCATCGCCTAGGAGTTTTTTCTTCTTGTGTTCGGGGTTGTCGTGGGCTGAGAGTTTTTCCTTCTTGTGACTTTCGTGGGCTAGGAATTTTTCCTTCTTGTGTCTATCGTCGGCTGAGAGTTTTTTTTTTATTTTTATCGGGGTTGTCGTGGGCTTGGAGTTTTTCCTTCTTGTGGTTGTCATCGGCAGAGAGTTTTTTCTTCTTATGATCGGGTTGTCGTGGGCTGGAAGTTTTTCCTTCTTGTGGCTATCGTCAGCTGGGAGTCTTTCCATCTTGTGTCTATCGTTGGCTGGGAGTTTCATCTTCTTGTGATTAGGGTTGTCGTAGCTAGGAGTTTTTCCCTTTTGTGGCTGTTGTCGGCTGAGAGTTTTTTCTTCTTGTGTTTGTTGTCGGTTGGGAGTTTTTTTATTCATGTGATCAAGGTTGTCGTGGGCTGGGAGTTTTTCTTCTTGTGGCTGTCGTCGGCTAAGAGTTTTTCATTATTGTGTCTGTCATCATCTAGGAGTTTTTTCTTCTTGTGATTGGGGTTGTCGTGTACTGGAAATTTTTCCTTCTTGTGGTTATTGTCGGCTGGGAGTCTTTCCTTCTTGTTTCTGTCGTCGGCTGGGAGTTTTTTCTTCTTGTGATAGGGGTTGTTGTGGGCTGGGAGTTTTTCCTTCTTGTGTCTGTCATCGGTTGGGAGTTTTTTCTTCTTCTGATCGGGGCTGTCGTGGGTTGGGAGTTTTTCCTTCTTGTGTCTGTCGTCGGCTGAGAGTTTTTTCTTTTGATCGGGGTTGTCGTGGGCTGGAGTTGTTTCTTTTTGTGGTTGTCATCGGCTAGGAGTTTTTCATTCTTGTGTCTGTCATCGGCTAAGAGTTTTTTATTCTTCTGATTGCGGCTGTCGTTAGAACTGGCAATTTTGTGTTACGGGTCGTGTTCGTGTCAAACACGAAATGACACGAACACAAAATGACTTGACCCGAACATGACACGATTAATATTCGTGTCAAAAATATTAAACACGAACATGACCTGCTATTTAAACAGGTAACACAACACAACACGTATAACCCATTTAAAAAAAATTAACTAAAATATTGAAAGAATCACCGAAAATGAGAAGAAGACCAAAAGGAAAATGATAGAAAACATAAAAATCCTAGTCTATTTTTGCCATCATTCACATTCGTATCTGATCATTTCATCATTTCATTGAGAATCCAAAGCAAATTAGTACCAAACCCTATCAACTGAATATGGGTAATCGCCTGAGGTGCAAAGAAAAGACTACGATTGTGATGGTTCAGTGGTGGAGGATGAGCGGCGACGGTTGTTCACGAAACGGCTCTGCTAATGTGCGTGAAGGAAGGGCGACGCTTTGGTGGTCGCTAAGTGTGGTTTTGTAGCGGTAGTGGTCGGATGCTACGGTGTGGTGGTGGCGCAAATTGGGGTTTGGATTGGTGATGGTTTGTGATTTGGCCCATTTGGGTATGGTGGTCTCACGGTTTATGAATGAGAGAAATGAGGGAATATAGACGAAATGAGAAAGTATAACAATTGGTTTTGGCATATAGTGTAACCTATGGTTAAGCTCAAATGACTAATTCATGTCGTGTTCAGGTCGACCCTTTTTAGGCCTTGATCCTTTTATGTTCAACCCTAACCCTTTTAAATGGGGTTTTGTTACTGTGTCGTGTCCAATTTTGCCAGCTCTAACTATCGTGGGCTGGGATTTTTTTATTCTTGTGGCTGTCGTCGACTGGGAGTCTTTCCATCTTGTTTTTGTCGTCGACTGGGAGTTTGTTTTTCTTGTGATCGGGGCTATCGTGGGCTTGAAGTTTTTCCTTCTTGTGGCTATCATTGGATGGGAATTTTTCCTTCTTGTGTTTGTCGCCAGCTAGGAGTTTTTTCTTCTTGTTATTAGGATTGTCGTGGGCTGGGAGTTTTTCCTTCTTGTGGCTGTCGTCGGCTGAGAGTTTTTCCTTCTTATATCACTCGTCGGCTGAGAGGTTTTTCTTCTTGTGATCGGGGTTGGCGAATGAACTAACAAAATGCCCAACCTATATGGATTAACATCCACCAAAGCCCAAATCGGCAGCTTCAATTCCATCTTAAGTTTATTCAAGAAGAGTCTTGTGGCGACATCTGATTTCCCCATCAAGGTCACAATTACGCAAATATATTGATCATAAAATTGATCATTCGCTAACCTCATGAAAATGACGTCTTTTTCAACAACCAATATTGACCATCATTCTTCATGTCTGAAACGCGATTCAAAATAAAAGGAATCCCATACCCTCCCATCCCTATTTGACGGTAGTTTATGGTAATGTTTCTCTCAGTAAATATGAAATTCCCAATCACGAGTCCCTTTTCCTGCCGCCACAATGTTGAGGCTGGAACAAATACAACGAAACATGCAGCAGATGTCGTCAATGACATAGTCTGAGTGTATCTGCTTTTGGAAAAGCTTCGGGTATGTATAAAACACATCACGTTTTGTCATGTACCTCTTATCGCACAAGAGCTTGTCAATGATTTTGAGGATGTGTTTTGTGATTTTAGCTCTCTGCCTGGTTTTTTCTTTATTGAAGTAGCGACAGGAGATATTTTCCTTAAGGACTAAGCGCTTGAGTTCAGGGACATAACGATGGTTCTTGGGTGCGCGGGAGGGGACAGAGTAGTAGAAGTCTTTGCCTTCCTTGGTGGATTGTTTTTTTTTTAACTCGAGTTATTTGATAAGGGCACGAATCTCAAAGGGTGAGAGGTCTTCTACTTCGATACATGTGGGTGACAGATTGAGTTCAGCTAGTTTTCTGGTGGGAGACCAAGATGACAATGCTTCGAATTCATTAAGAGCGGTGGCCAGATTTTTGAGAACTTCGGGGTCGGGTTTTGGGAGCTCGTCATAGGATGTGATGATCGTTGTGGTTATCGTGGGCTGGGAGTTTTTCCTTCTTGTATTTGTCGTCGGCTGAGAGTTTTTTCTTCTTGTGATCGGGGTTGTCATGGGCTTGGAGTTTCTCTTTCTTGTGGTTGTCATCGGCTGGGAGTTTTTCCTTCTTGTGTATGTCGACGGCTAGGAGTTTTTTCTTCTTATGATCGGGGTTATCATGGGCATGGAGTTTTTACTTCTTGTGGCTGTCGTCGGCTGAGAGTTTTTCCTTCTTGTGTCTGTCATCAGCTGAGAGTTTTTTCTTCTTGTGATCGGGGTTATCGTGACCTGTGAGTTTTCCTTCTTGTGGTTGTCTTCGGCTGTAAGTTTTTCCTTCTTGTGTCTGTTGTCGGCTCGGAGTTTTTTCTTCTTGTGATGGGGGTTGTTGAATGAATTGACAAAATGCCCAACCCATATGGATTAGCATCCACCAGAGCTAAAATCGGCACATTCAATTCTACCTTCAGCTTCTTCAATAAGAGTCTAGTGGCGACATCTGGTTGCCCCATCGAGGTCACAATTACGTAAGGATATTGATCATAAAATTGATCCTCCGCCAACCTAGTAAAAATAACATGGTTTTCAACAACCAATATGGACAATACACCATCATTCTCCAGGTCTGAAACACGATCCAAAATAACAGGAATCCCATACCCTCCCATCCTTATTTAACGACAGTTTATGGTAGCGTTACTCTCAGTAAATATCAAATTCCCAATCACGAGTCTCTTTCCTGCCGCCATAATGTTGAGGCTGGAACAAGTACAACGGAACATGCAACAAATGTTGTCGATGACATAGTCTGAGTGTATTTATTTCTGGAATAGCTTCGGAACTGTATAAAACACATCACATTTTGTCATGTACCTCTTATCGCGCAAGAACTTATCAATGATTTTGAGGATGCGTTCTGTGATTTTAGCTCTCTGCCTGGTTTTTTCTTTGTTCAAGTAGCAATGAAAGATATTCTCCTTAAAGACGAAGCGCTTGAGTTCACAGACATAACGATGATTCTTGGGCGTGCGGGAAGAGACATGGTAGTAGAAGTCTTTGCCTTCCTTGGTGGATTGTTCCTTTTTTAACTCGAGTTCTTTGATAAAGGCATGGATCTCAGAAGGCGAAAGGTCTTCCACTTCGATGCATGTGGGTGACATATTGAGTTTGACTAGTATTTTGGTGGGAGACCAAGAAGACCCCACTTCAAATTCATTGAGAGCAGTGGCCAGATTTTTTAGAACTTCGGGGTCGGGTTTTAGGAGCTCGTCATCAGAGGTGATGACGGATTCGTCATTGTGGCTGTTGTGGGTTGGGAGTTTTTTTTTCCCTTGTGATCGGGGTTGTTGTGGGTTGAAAGTTTTTCCTTCTTGTGGTTGTCGTCGGTTGGGAGTTTTTCTTTCTTGTATTTGTTATCGGCTGAGAGTTTTTTCTTCTTGTGATCGGCGCTGTCGTCGGTTGAGAGTTTTTCTTTCTTGTGTATGTCGTCGGCTAGAAGTTTTTCCTTTTTGTGGTTGTCGTCGACTGGGAGTTTTTTCTTCTTGTGATCGGGGTTGTCGTGGGCTGAGAGTTTTTCCTTCTTGTGGCTATCGTCGGCTGGGAGTTTTTTCTTCTTGTGCATGTCGTTGGTTGGGATTTTTTTCCTTTTATGTCCCATGATGTACATACAAAGTACAAACACATGCAGAAACTAGTCTTTTATAAAAATAAAGTATTATTTTAGGAAATAAATAAAATGGAAACTAGGCTTTTATAAAAATAAAGTATTATTTTAGGGTGGGAGTTTTTTCTTCTTGTGATCGGGGCTGTCATGGGCTGGGAGTTTTTCCTTCTTGTGGCTGTCGTCGGCTGAGAGTTTTTCCTTCTTGTGTTTGTCGTCAACTGAGAGTTTTTTCGTCTGTTGATCAGGGTTATCATGGGCTGGGAGTTTTTCCTTCTTGTGGTTGTCATCAGCTGGGAGTTTTCCTTCTTGTGTTTGTCGTCCGCTTGGAGTTTTTTCTTCTTGTGCCTTTCGTCGGCTCGGAGTTTATCTTCTTGTGTCCCATGTTGTACATACAAAGTACAAACACATGCAGAAACTAGTCTTTTATAAATATAAAGTATTATTTTAGGAAAGAAATAAAACAGAAACTAGGCTTTTATAAAAATAAAGTATCATTTTAGAAAAGAAATAAAACGGAAAGTGTAGTCAAGGGCAGGGGTGGCCATTAGGGCTGCAAATGAGCCGAGTCGTTCGTGAGCAGGCTCGTGCTCGTTCGTTTAGTAAACGAACCGAGCCTGAGCACAATTTTTAGGCTCATTTAGTAAACGAGCCGAGCTTGAACATTACTAAGTTCGGCTTGCCAAGCTCGTGAACAGGCTTGTCTAAGTTAAATAGTAAAATTATATCATATTTGACAAAAGAAAGTGTTTAAATTGAACAAATTATGAAGATTATTGTGAAAAGATTATAGAAATTAGGCAGTCATAATATAAAATTCATTCATAAAAAATTATACTAGTGAAAATATGTTAAAACAGACATGTAACAACTCAATCTAGACAACTATTAGGAAGATTAATATATGTTGCACTGAAACAAATCGTTCGTAAACAAGCTCGGGCTCGACTTGTTAAATCTGGCGTTCGGCTCGGGCTCGTTCGTTAAACAAATGAGCCGAGCTTGAACACATTTTCTAGACTCGTTTAGTAAATGAACTGAGCTTGAACATTCCAAAGCTCGTCTCGCCTCGCCTCGGTTCGTTTGCAGCCCTAGTGGCCATGGCCCCTCCAAGATTTTGAAAATCTTTTAATACTATATATATGTTTATGTTATAAATCTATCATTTACATCGTGTGGGGTCCATTCTTTGACTAAAAACATTTTGGTATATTGGTGTCGAGCTCATTTCTAGATGTCCAAAACAAGCTTCTTTGTGAAGCCTTATTATTGCCTATTTAATGGTTATATGTTTGTACCAAAGAAAGATACAAAAATGATGATAATAAGATAAGTTTTCTCCATCTCTATCTCTCTGCATATGATTCCTATGATATTTATCATTGTATTGTGTTTTGATGTTTAGTAGATTCACAACACGTTTATAAGACGTTATCAGCACGACTCTATTAAGTTGAGTTGATGGTTAATGTCTCTACCGATCTAAGTTGGTACGGGTATGTTTTCTTTTCTAATAAGTATAAGAAAGGGTAAGAATATCAAATGATCTATATTTTAAAAATTATTACACAAAATATGTATATTGCTATTAACAAGAAAATATATACATGTTTTTTGTATATACTTACATGCTAGAAATTTTCTTTTAAAAAAATGGTTCATCGGGAACTAACCTGTAGTACCGTCTAGCAAAGAATTTTGCAGGTCTTAATAGCATGTTCGCCCTCTTTATGCTTGGCTCCTCCGAAAACTAATGACTTTGAATGTTGAAATGGGTATTCTGTTAATTGCTCAGAACCTATCTTGGATAACATGAATATAGCCTCTGAACAATAATTTGTCACTATTGATACATTTTTAACTTTAACAAACTTTATTGACAATTTGACAATTTGACAATTTGGTGGTGGGTGCGAAATCAGAGGAGCAATCAGTAAGTGCGTATTATTGCTTATATTATAGTTTGGCCTATGAATTTTATGATAATAACAGTTTAACCTCTGAAGGTTACTGATATTACAGCTTGACCCTTGAAGGTTACTGAAATTGTAGGTTTACCCCTAAACGTTATTGGAATTCATGTTCAACCCCAAAATGTTGCTGGAATTATTGATTGACATCTGACCTTTGCTGGAATTACAGGTTAAACCCTAAAATTTACTGGAATTACAATTTAACCCCTAAATTTCACTAAAATTGAAGTTTAACTTATATTGTTCAAATTTAATTATTATATGATTTGTTATACCACAATCTGACCTTTGCTGGAATTACAGGTTAAACCCTAAACTTTACTGGAATTACAATTTAACCCCTAAATTTCACTAAAATTAAAGTTTAACTTATATTGTTCAAATTTAATTATTATATGGTTTGTTATACCACCTATTTATTGTAACGGTTTTATATGATTGGTTCTATCACCTATTTATCATAACTGATTTATATGGTTGAGCCTGCAAACTCCCACACTTTAAATTATTATTTGGTTGGTAGAGCTTGAAGTCTCCCAACTTGATTTTATTATTTATGTGGTTGAGCTAGGAGCCTCCCACCTTACTCTATTATTGACTTGGTTAAACCTGGAGACTCCCACAATTTAATTTATTTTTTAACTGGTCGGTTATAAACCGCTAATTATAATACAATATTTATATTGGTAGGTAAAAGCTACTAATTTACTTTGTGTTACATTGGTGGATAAAATTATCGCTTTACTTGATGTCACTTGGTGATTAAAACTACCAATTATATTTATATTACCAAGCATATGTGGTTGAACTTAAAGACTCTCGCATATATTATTATATTTATAAACCTGAAGTTTGAATATGCTTATAAGTCAAAGGCCTAGCAATGATTTCATATTTATCAGAAAATTGGATTTTCTCAATACAATAACCTGTAGTCTATTGCGAGCCCGAAGCTTCATAATTATTTGTGAACTTCTGAACTTACTGAATTATTATTTATTGTTATGAGATTTAGAATTGTGTTCAAAGGACATAATGTTTAACTTCACAAAGCTTGAAATTGCCACACTCAAATTTGTCCATTTTTCTGCTCCAGTAGTATCAACAAAATAGTGTATATATGGTAAGATGTGTTGGAACGTTTCTGTGCTACGATAGCGAAAACAAGAGAAATACATTTTTAATGTTTTCACTTCTGTATAGAAACATGAGAAATGTTCTTCAATAACTGAGAACGGAAGTAAATTACTAAATATAATTTTTATTTATGTTTCTACTTTTGGGTAGTTGAGAACAAAAAACATGAAACGTTCCATATTAGTGCCCCACAAAAATGGATAAATAAATATTAAATAAATTTGAATAAAAAGACATAAGTAAATAAAAAAAATAAAAAAGCTAAGAAATAATTATAATTAATAATAAATAAATAAACAATAATTAAAAATGAGTAATACATAACTAAAAATAATAAATAAAACAAAACAAAATAAATAATAAACAAAAATAAAATGAATAAATAATAAATAATATGTAAAAATAATTAAATAAAATTATGTAATAAATAATTAAAAAATAATAAATAAAAATAAAATAATAAATAATAAATAAAAATAATTAAATGAATATTTAAATATTAAATAAATTTGGATAAAAATGAAGAAGTAAATATTTAAAATAGTTCATTTTACTTTTATTAGTAATTAGTTCATGATTTATTAATTTTTAATTTTTTTGGTTACCAAACACATCTTTCAATTTTCTACTTTCAAAAATTTCATAACAGATGAATTTTATCAAATACATTTTACTTTCTATTAAAATGATAGCAAAACAAATCACACCTTTCAATTTTGTAAAAAATGAAATCACAACAAAAAAAGAAGAACCAGAGCATTACCAAACAAGGCCTCAATGTTCAACATTTATAAAACAAAATATGGGTTAATTTCATTTACATCCACAAACTATGTCAAAATATCATTTTGATCCCCCTACTTTTGCATAATTGCATTTACACCCACTAATTAAGAAAAAGTAACTCATTTACACCCCTGATCACTTTTGGACATTGACTTGGAAGAAAAAGACTATATTGCCCTTTTCCAAACACTTATAATTCCAATTACAAAGCTATCCTCAATGGGGATAATGGTATAGCTTAAACCTTGGGTTTTTGAATCTTCAACCCATTCACTGACAGCAAGAAGTATTGGAAATTGAATTGGGTGTGTGAATTTCTGATTTTATTTTGGATTTTGATTTCTTTAGTGGAGTTTGAATGAATTTTCTGGGTTTTTTAATTTTCAACCCATTCACTGTCCAGATTTTAAGATTTCTAGGGTTATATATGGCATCAATCCCATCATTTCGTTATAGTACAGTACAATTTAGATGTGTTTCAAAAAAAATTCGATGCTTTGGTTGCTTTGTTATAAAAAAAAATTAGTTTATTGTTGGGTATGATTCAACAATTTTAATGTATGGCTCTTTTTAATTTTCAAGTTTACTTTGCCTCTAATTTTGATCTGTAATTTTTGCTAAAGTTGTCATTTAACTTTATTTGGTAGCCGAGAAAAATAGGGGAAGGAAAACCAATCACAGTTTTATATATATACATGAAATTGGATTTGGACATATGCAATAGAAAGTGATTTGTGATGAAATTAGGGAACCAAGGGGTTTGGGAGAAAGAGTAAGCATTGGTGGTGTTGGTGGGAGGAGGCAGAGAGGAGGTGGGGGAGGAGAGAGAAAGTTGGATTATTTGAATTTAATAATATATTAAAATATAAATTTATTATTAATTTTATATGAGTAAAGTATTTTTATATTTTATTTTAATATTAGAATATAAATTTGTATGTTTGAATATTAATTTATTATATTTTTATTAGTGTAATTTGGTATTTTTATTTTGATTTAAAATAAAAAAAATATTTTATTTTGTGAAGTGTGTCTAATATTATTGAAAATATGTATTAGTAAATTCAAATATATTCAAGATCAAAATAAAAAATAAAAACTTGTGTTAGTTTACAAGTTTGATAAATATTATTAAAAAAATTAAATATAAATAATAAAAAATTGTGTTGGTTTACAAATTTGATAAATATAAATATAAATATTTTAAATGTAAATATTCGTGTTAGTTAAATATGTGAATAATTTATTTATTTTTGTTAATTTTGCTTACATCCCTTGAATTTTGAATAATATAATTATTTTCTAAATTGAGGGGTCAAATTGATATATTAAAGTAGGGATAGAGGCCAAGGGTAATTTAGGCATTTAATAAAGTTTGAGGTATGAAAGGTGCCAAAAGTGGTAAGAGATGCAAATGAGTGCCTTTTTCTTAATTAGGGGGTCTGAATGCATTTATGCAAAACTGATGGGTCAAAATGATATTTTGACATAATTTAGGGGGTGTAAATAAAATTAACCCAAAAGTTATATAATGAATGAAAGCCTCCTGCATCTCAAACTTCCCATAAAGCATGTCACATCACATGCCATGTTTGATGAAAAGATTAAATTAAAAAGTATATATAGTTTTTAATTCCAATACAATGCAGCAGAGAAATTGAAATTAAACCATGTTCTCTCTTCTTTCCTCAAACCTGTAAACCCAGCAAGGCATCATCAGATCATAGACTGCAGTTGAATTTGATAATGGTACATACATAATCCGATTAGTCACCAATTCAATTCCGTCAATTGACTGAATGGATTACCACCAATAGCATCCAAGGAAGATACTAAATAATGAATAGGTAACCTCTCATTTATGCTAAAACAAATTCAAGAAAAAAATGAAACCCAGACGTTAAAGTGATTGCATAAAAAAACTTGGAAAGGCATCCATTCATCCATAATGTTCGAACCCAAGGTGGTTACTTTTTAGCATTAAATTGACACTTTAGGAGCAGCATCATCAGGATGTTCGAACCCAAGGTACCCGAGTCTTGTCTGGTGAGGCAACAAAAATTTCGTAAATGCATAAGAAAACCTCAAATGGAAAATATAACAGCACGAGAAACAGTGGTTAAAAGAGAAGACGAAAGAATTGAAGTGCACACACACCTGAACGCGGCTAGACACTATATCAGAGTCTTGCAGACACTCTGGAGGATCCAATGAAAAAAATACAAACTTCCACTACAAAAATTACAAAGCTCAAATTTCATCATCTGAATTGGTTTCAAAAGATAGCACCAAGCAAGCAACGATTTCCATGAGTTAAGAGGGGCAAAAAGGGAAGCATATATACCTTAGAGACCTCCTCTTCTGAAAGTTGCAATTTCTTTTGAATCGTGACTTTAACTTCACCTAAAGTATCGCCCTCACGGATTACCAACAAGACCGGGTCCTCTAAAGTTTTGGTTTTCTGCCAAATAAACATATGATTAAGAATACAAGTATATCTCAAGCTCATTATTAAATGCCTACTGGTTAATTTTGTGATAACAACTCCCATGGCGAAAATCAATGTTACAATGCCTAGCAATCATGCTGCCCGTGTTTTAATACCAGACGGTTCTCTGAAGGGTCTCTCGTGAAATGGTAGATATGAACGTATCGATCGAGGGGACCAAGGTTCTTCTCTTCTTCTGGAGTCTGTAATGAAAAGAAAAGAAAGAGGAAACATGATTAGCTCTTCCCACGAAAACCAATATCGAAGCTCAAGGCATATACAGAAATTTGCTCTCGTATGGCCTATGGGTGTACTGTTGAAAAATATTAACTAGAGCTAGAATACCAGCTAAGAAAAAAGGCTTGAATTTTGGAAAATGCTATATGCCTACAATAAGTCTAACCAATTACCAAAGCCTAATGACCAAACGTTACCCAACCTGACTCTCAATTGCGAGGCCCAAGGATGCTTAACTTTCAAAAAAAGAAAAAACAAAGTTTAACCAATTATTCATAGTAATTCGATTCTCATGCAACTTTCAAAGTCATCACCATTTTGCAATATTTAGCGCCCACGAAATGAACCTTCAAACAATAATTCCATTGGGTAGTTGAAGTCCAAGTTGACTGTGGGACACAAGGACTAGTCTCACAGATTTTAAGCCCCAGTATATACATATACATATATATATATATATAATTTATGTTTAAGGAAGCCCATAAAAACCTCACCTGCTTCACATACGTAACTTTGATTAATATCCTACCAAATTACATCTATAAAAGAATTATAGGCCACCCAATACAGATGCCATTTATGATTTAACTTGCAAAAACAGTTACTTTCTCAGATTTAAAGGGACAAAAGTTTGTACGGAAAAAAAAGAAAAAAGACCCTTAAGCTTCTACAAAACAAAAAACAGTTGGAAAATAACTAAAAAGCAAGAAAAAGGAAAATGAACTTGCCTCCTCTGCCCGCAATGTGTAAACCTCGTCATTTATATCCTTAATTTTTTGGTTGAGTGGAAAGACCTGCAACAACAAATCAACAATATTAGGGATTACATAACAGATGATGCAACATACTTGGTGGTTGGAACAAAATTAAAACCAGTCTAATCACAGATCATTCAAAGTGGGGCTAATAAGCTTTAAGAATCTGATTATTACCCCATAGATTTCGTCGAAGCGAACTTCGAGCAGCCTAAGCTCTGCATTTGGATGAGATAACTTAACCTGTTTCGGATATGCATAAGAGTTGATAATAAAATTCCAAAGGCAGTAAAAATTTTGCTCTTATAGCTGAGGTAGCAAGTGAGAAGCATACTGCTCAATCCAATTTCGTAGCAAAAAACGTATTATATTATGCCCTCCCTAAAGTTCATTCTCATAAAGTTAAGTTCCTTAAAATCATAATGTGGCCTACAATATCTCACTGCTTGAACAAAAACTGTAACAAAAGTTCCGTCTTTTATCAGTAACAGTAAAATCAAGCGAACTTTTCTGTTTCCGTTTTCTCTTTTCCCTGGAAACAGAAGTAGGACGGACCTCAGGTTTCTCGGAATAACAGTTGTGAGAAGTAAGCCGTATTTTTTATGGATCATTCAAACCTAGATGCTGGGCAACTATTCCCACTACATCGTCATAAGTATGCAGCTTTGACCTTAACATTTACAGATGAAATAGTTATATATATATATATAAACACACATACATACACAGCAGAGTGATCAACCCCACCGACCACTATAATGCTATTAAATTGTAAAACTTACAACTCCAGACAAAAATCCTCCTCCTTGGGTTTCTCCAGAGATCGAAAATGAACAATCTGCGAAGTATCAGACCATACAATTCTAGTGATTTTAGAAATTAAAATTCAAACAAGTAATCAAGTAGCCAAACACAAGCATAGCTTCCATCAATTCGAATTTACTATACCCACAATTAGTAAATTCGAAGTGAAAATAGAGTTTCTGTTTATGAGAATACGGAACTAAAAGCTGATGAACATATATATCGGCATCCTTTTTGGTAGTCAACTTTATCATCACTAAGATGTAGAGATAGAATACAATTAGGAAGTAAATTTGTTTTACAGAATAGATACCAGTTTCTGAAAAAGCACGTTATAGAGATAGAAGCTACAACTAAATATTTAAATGTGAAAAGGGCTTAGTGGACTGGACCTGGTGGTTTACGCACATATTCCAGGAATGAAGGTACATCACGGAATCTGCATTGTTCTTCACTTTCACGAAAAGAGCTTTTCTGAAAGCAAATAATGTCCCCATCTACTATCTGGATAAAAGAAGAGTTGAGAGTTTAATTCCGACATCCAATGCTATCTTACAACCAACACTGATGATGCAACACGTACCTGGCTAAATCTAAAAGAAGCTCTCTTATCAAGAAGGTCACACGAGACACGGGGCTTGAATCTTATTTCCTGAACAAATAGTGGGTTGAAAATATTTAACATATAATACAATGTGGAGTTTGAGTTATAATGATCAAATATATAACAATTTTAACTTTAAGACTTCAATCATAGAACTTTGGAAGGCCACTGAAACTTGGTTCTAGACGAATGTATAAAAATCCAGAAAAATAATTAGTCACTATACTAAACAATCTTTAAACTACAAACAAACCTCAAAAAGTTCAATTTCTTCATGGGGGCAAATCCGGCCATTTCATTGAGTTTTGATATGATTTCCATCGGCTTACCATGACTCCTAACAAAAAGCCTACCAACATATCTGGAGCATAAAATGTGTTAAATGTTAAAATAACTTGCAATAAAAGAAGAAGTATAAAGGAGGCTTAAGA